>CM031946.1:9632512-9660012 GCA_018749465.1 Paracanthobrama guichenoti
AGGCAAGAGGGTTTACTGTTCTTAGGGACAGGGATGATGGTGGATTTTTGAAGGAGGTGGGGACCACAGATGTAGCGAGGACTCATTAAAGATAGATGTAAACAACCCGGCGAGCTGATCAGCACAGGACCGTAGAACACGACCTGAAATACCATCCGCCCGGCAGCTTTCCTGACGCCCACACGCTTGAGTGCTCTCCGAACTTCATCCTCTGAGACAGAGATCACGTGATTGTTGCTGCTCTGAGTAATTTCTAACGCGCCACTTGGCGGAGTCGCGCTGCCGCGTTACAGTCAAAGCGAGCGTAGAAAGAGTTTAACTCATTCACAAGTGACGGATCAGCGCTCACCTCTGCAGAGGATTTAGATCCAAAGGAGCAGATGGACCTCAGACCTTGCCACATGCGCCACGAGTCGTTGAGTTGGAAATGAGACTCCACTCGGTCTTTATAACGGAGTTTTGCGGCTTTAACTGCTCGTCTGAGAGCATAACAGGACGTTCTGTATTCAGTCATATTCCCTGAATGGAGACCGGCGTTGTAAGCAGCAGTGCGTGCGTTCACTGCCGCGCGGATTGAATTGGCGCGGATTGAATTGGTTTAAGCTAAACAAAGCTATTGTTTGGCTTAAGATGACTTGAAATACAGTGCACAAATAATATTGGCCATGCTTACAGTTTTTGTAGACCTTTTTGGTCCTTGACCAGTGTTATATTATATTATATTATATTATATTATATTATTTATTAATGAATAATAAATAGAATAGAAATAAAATAGATCGAAAATTTGAGCCATTTGAGGGAGTTCAGAGAATTGTTTACTGAGGAACATATTATTTTTAATTGAATTTAATAATTTAATTTAATTTTTAAAATTAAATTAAAGGGTTACTTCAGCGATTAGCATTACGCTTTGTAACACTGCACTGGCTCCCTATTAAACATCGTATACATTTTAAAATCTTGCTTACATACAAAGCACTAAATGGTTTAGCTCCCCAGTACTTGAGCGAACTCTTAACTATATACTCCATCACGTCTATTGCGGTCTCAAAACTCTGGCCAGTTGATAATACCTAGAATATCAAAATCAACTGCAGGCGGTCGATCCTTTTCCTATTTAGCGCCTAAACTCTGGAACAGTCTTCCTAGCATTGTTCGGGAAGCACTCTGTCAGTTTAAATCTAGACTAAAAACGCATCTCTTTACTATGGCTTACACATAGAACATTATCAATTTCTATTATTCAAATCAGTAAATGATTGTTAGGCTGCATTAACTAGGTCAGCCGGAACCGGGAACACTTCCCATAACACCTGATGTACTCGTTACATCATAAGAAGAATGGCATCTACGCTAATGTTAGTCTCTCTGTTTATCCCGAGGTTTACTGCAGTCAGCCGGATTCGGGCCGTATCCAGATCAGATGGTGGACCTGCGCCTGGACATGACCAACGCATCCCTGAAATGTCTGCAGAGAGCGTGTCAATTAAACTCCCCCCTGTAAATGCCGCATCGACACGACATCCTCATTAAACCCGTCTTCGGCGTGATGACTCCAATCTTTCGAATATCTATTTACCTAATATGACTTAAGACCTGAAATGTTGCCAGAATTATAATCATACACTGTTTGTTCGTCGGCTGGCACCCCGACTGAGCCTGGTTTCTCCCAAGGTTTTTTTTTCTCCATTCTGACCCTGAAGGAGTTTTGGTTCCTTCCCACCGTTGCCTTTGGCTTTTGGCTTGCTCAGTTAGGGACACCTAAATTTCACCTATATTACCGATCTCTATACGATAATTTAAATTAGCCGGATAACATCACCGTTTTCACCAGAGCGGCTGTACAGCCGAATCAAATTCTGTTGCATAATTTTTTCTGTTAACACTGTGAAGCTGCTTTGAAACAATTGGACTTGTAAAAAGCACTATATAAATAAAGGTGATTTGATTTTTTGATTTGATTTTGTATCAGTAGAAATCTGGTAGTATATTTGAATGATCATGCTTCTCCCCTCATATCCCCCTGAGACGAGAGATTTATATATTTAATTTCTGAAAATAATCCTCCGATGACACAAATATCATCATTTTGCGTCATTTGAGGATTTTTTGGCCAGAGGCTAAAGACTACAGCCAGTAGTAGGAGCTAGTTCCACATGTTTTCAACCCAACCATGGGGGGTGGGATCTCACTCACAGCACTCGGCTCGGGCAGCTGCGGGCATTCATGTAAACCG
Organism: Paracanthobrama guichenoti; assembly: GCA_018749465.1. NCBI lineage: Eukaryota > Metazoa > Chordata > Actinopteri > Cypriniformes > Gobionidae > Paracanthobrama > Paracanthobrama guichenoti. Next base: position 9,634,752 of record CM031946.1, read on the forward strand.
AGCGGAGCGGTGCGGAGCAAAATGAGTGTTTCAACTTTTCAAATGAATTCATATGAAAGTTAAGCTTCCATAAGCATGATCTGAAAACGCGGCAGACTGAACACGTGCCGTGAATGTATGCCGTGCCAGCGCTTATCTCAGCTCTTCGCTCTCGTGATGAATGTAATCTGACTCCTGCTGCGTTTGTGCTGTGACAGTCGCTCGGCTCACTCACATTATATTGAACAGACACGTTCAGTTTTTAATTGTAGTGTCTGTTCTCTAACTGAACTAAATGATTTTATTATTATGAAAATGAAAACAACGGTAAGGGCGGTGCCGCGGTGGGCAAGTGATCCAGTGAACCAGTAGCCATGGCTTTGGGAGTGGCCTCGTAGGGCAGCGAAGCAAGTGCATTCTGGGAGTTGTTGTCTTTCACCACATGAGCCAAAAATACATTTTCTGGCTTTTCTCAGTCTAGAAGGCACCAAATTCAAAAATAATTTCACATTTCTACTACATAAATGACCCGGTTTAAATACACATTCATCTTCCCAGCGCTGAAGCCCCCTTTAATAATTGTATTATTTCTATTTTATTTTATTTTATAATTATATTATTTTATATTATTTATTTTATAATTATTTTATTATTACCAGTTATGTGTTTTCTGAACACATAACTGAAGATTATTTTGAGAGTTAGCCTGTGGTTTATTTAAAGGGCCAATTTACACACTTAGTGGGGGGTCCAGCTCTATAGCAACACGTACTCACACACACACACACACACACACACACACACACACACACACACACACACACACACAAAATAGAGATTTTTTCCCAGTTAACCTTATGCACGTCCTGATTTTGCAGAGTTAGACATGTTCCTGGGTCAACATATTTTGTTGATCCTGGAACATTCCTGTTTAATCATAAGCATATCCCTACCCCTACCCTACCCATAAATTATCCCTAAAATCAGAGGGAAATGATAGGTGAATAACACTCATGTAGAAGCACCTAACCCTGGTTGTAAGCCTAAGCTTAAACTCTCAACTTCTATCAACAAAGATGTTGATATCATTTTTTGATATGTAGAAAACTTAACGAACATTTAATCAAACGGTGGCATACTGGATTAGAATCACACCTTTTTTAAGCTTTCAAAAAGCTCCATGTCCCAGATCTGAGTTGGGGGAGAAAAAGTCAGAATGACCCAGCTGACTGAAGTGGAGTTGGAAAAGTAGGTGGGCGCCACAGAGCGCTGGGAGAGCCAATGGCCCAGTCTGACAATTCACTTCAGCAATCAGGTCAAAGACAAACCACAGCGGACATGCGCGCGCACACACATGCAAGCACACTCGTGCAAACTCAATTACACTGTCTTTGTCTCTCGCACATTCACAGGGTGCAAATTGCAAGGTGTGTATGTGTGTGTGTGTGTGTGTGTGTGTGTGTGGGGTCTTAAAAAGTACATATTATTCTGCAACACTCACAAACAGAAGTCGCATTTCCCAGAGGAGGTAACCATAGAAACAGAATACTGCTTGAACAATTTCCGTTGCAATTAGTATCTGGCAGTAAGGCAACAAAACATGACAAGTACTGTCATTACATAACTTTATTATAGATTTCCATATTACATAAATATTACAAATTATGATTTTTTTTTTTGTTTTACTATTTTTTTTACTATTTTTTTTTTTTTATTCAAATTTAGCTCACTTCAAATTCCAAAATATATGGTTACGTAGGCACACACATGTTGGTGCAACTACATTATGAGGACATTCCATAGGTGTAATGGTTTTTATACTCTACAAACCATACATTCTATCTCTCTACACTACCCCTACACCTACCCATCACAGGAAACATTCTGCATTTTTACATTTTTAATAAAACATTGTTAAGTGTGTTTTTAAAGCTATTTGAAATATGAGGGCATATGAAATGGCCTCATAAACCACGTTTACGTTGTAATACCATGTCATTATACAAAATTGTGTCCTCATAAATCACATAAAAACACACACACACACACACACACACACACACACACACACACACACACACACACACACACACACACACACACACACACACACACACACACAATTTAAAGCTATAGCTCTCTGCTTTAATTGACAGGCAACCTCCAAATGAGTTGGCTCTGCACGATGGAGAGATTGTGGTGTCATTTCTTCCAGGGTGAGAGAATAAATTTACCCATCATGCTGCACTGTTCCATATAGGAACACAACACATACAATTCACCCTCTCTAAAAATAGCTGGAAACTTCAGACAAGTGGCAAGCGCAATGCACAATCTCCACTCCGCACAGCAGGACTAAAATCAGCTCAGTGGACGAATTCAATCACAACTCTAATAATATGCATGGAAATGCGGGGGTGCGTTTCAGTCCATGAACCCAACTTTGAATAATCTCCTCAAACGGAACAAAACCGCTCCCGACCCAAGTGTCTGCCATTAGCGATTTCTCCTCGCTGGAAAGAAAGTGGGAAATCCGCACAAATGGGATATTGGCGGCCCCAGAGGCAATGGCATCATCACCAGCAGCACTGCCACATAGTATCATGATGACATGGTAGAACAAGTGTTTACGCTTTTCGTGGCAGTGCGCCCATGCAGACTGTGGGTTTTAGACTGGCTTGGTTGAGTGAAGGCCAAAACCACAGCCATCCCACAGTGGAATGAAAGTTAACATTAGTACCCTAAAAACAACATTTGCTGCCATTTATACACATACAGGGTCATAAAGTAACTTCTGTCACATCTGCCAGTGACAAGGTAAAATAATTACAGTCAATACAAAATTTCCAAATGATAATGGAATTATTTAGCCGTTATATATCTGTATATATCTGAGGCAAACAGTGGAGGTCTTCGTATCCCTTGTAGCATCATAGACGGTCTCTAAAGTGATCAAAATCACAATGGGTGATCATTAACGCCACCTGCCACAGTGACAGGTGGTGTTAACGATCACCCATTGTGATTTTGTTTCTCACGTTTTCATTTTGTCTTGCTTAATATGAGCAAGATTCCATATCTTCCATCCTAGATACACTTTCATTTTCCTGAGGAAAAAAATTCAATTCATGATTGACTGATCTGTTAGTAGAGAATTTGACAGAGAGTGCAGTTCAATGAGTGAGAGTGTTTGTGAGAAAAGATAAATATGTTAAAAATATTGTTCTTAATTGAAATAAAGTTCAAATAAAATATAAAAATATACTCCATCTTTTAAATAAACTTGGCATAAACATCAATTTAAGTACTAAAATGACTAAAATTTAAACTACATTTAAAATGAAAACTGAAAATATAAAAATAATAACTAATTCAAAATATGAATAAATACTATATAAAAAAATACTAAAATAACTTGTTTCAATTTCTGAAGTTGCAATTCATTTACTCTAAAAATGTCATGTGGTGTTACCAACAAGTAAAAAGTAATATATTATCCTTACACTGAATTCATGTGATAGCTTAATCATTATTATTATTTAAACTATTTAACTATATTTTTCAGGCTAAAACATTTGTACAGATATCACAAATAATTAATCCGAAAATATCATTAAAGTTTTGGGAAGTTGCAACACATGACATTCCCATTGCATTTACTCACACTCTGATGTTCAGTGAGTGTTAATTTTGGACCCAGTACACGCATATTCAAAGAATCTTCAATCTATGATATAGACAAATCCTAGAGGTGTGAACATAGACACCCCCTCTCCATCTCCCCCTCCTTCTCTACACCCTCACACCCCATGGGATAGGTCGACCATTTAAATTCAATTCCACATCATTCCAAGAAACGTCCTCCCTCCTCAGTGACAGATGTGGATGGTTTATTCTAATTGGCACCAAAGGCAGAATTTACTTAGTGAGCATGATCTAACTGCCGTCTCAGCTAATGACTATAATAGCAAGCAGACACTATGGGACTAGCTCTCTCTCTCTCTCTCTCTCTTTCTCCCTCTCAATCACACACACATAATCCCACACTCTATCCCCTGTAGGCCAAGCTCTAACTCTCACATTTATAGCAGAATAGAAATCATTTAAGCTATGGTCCAGGTTGCTGATATAAACTCTAACAATGTAACAGCTTCCATTACAAGCAGAATCATTTGTAAGATGGGACATGCTTTTTGTGTTCTTAAGATATGAAATACACACACACACACACACACACACACACACACGCACACGCACGCACACACACACACGTCTGGCACGCTATCTTTCTGGGGACTCTCCACAGACATAATGGTTTTTATACTGTGCAAACCGTTTATTCTATCCCCTTACACTAACCCTACCCCTAAATCTGCCAACCACAGAAAACTTTCTGCATTTTTACATTTTAAAGAAAACTTATTCTGTATGATTTATAAGCTTGTTTCCTTATGGGGACCTCACTTCAGTCCCCATGTGTCAGTGTGCATTCAGGTTGAAGTCCCCAACGGGATAGAAAAACATGAACACACAAAATCTCTCAGCAATTCTAATTCTCAAGTCTATTGTTTTTTCCAGCACGACACAGATGTTATAAAGATGTCAAGTGCAGAGAGAGCAAGATTAGAAAAGGAAATAATTACCACCGTCCTCAGGGAAAAGATACGTGTAAACAGATCACAACCACAGAAAATATTTCTAATAATGCAGCTGGCTGGGAGAACTGAAGTTTTATCAATATATCATATCATACAAACATCAAATATATATTTACATTTAATATTAGCTAATTATTTAAAGCACTAGCATTACTAAACAATGTTCAATGTCAAATATCTGTCAGAACTGTTCATTAGCCTCAAAGAAAATTGAAGTGCCGCCGCGTCATTCAGAGATATCAATATTATAGCCGCCTCAATAGGATGATCATAAACCACTCAGTGATGCAAGACACAAAGTCAAGGGAAATTTTTTTTTTCTCCTCGCGTGACACCTTCTCATGCACATAGTGCAGAACTTTCCAGAAACATTTCATACTAGTTTTAAAATGTGGTTGAAAACTATACAGATTTCAAAGAAACATGGAGTTTCTGCCACTTAACTGATAAAACATTGATTTTTGTTACGATTAAGTAATAGATTTAGCACGCACAGTTTTGGAAAACTTTGTATAGGAATTGCCACAGGTCTCCGCTTGTGAACTTGCGATAAACAGCATTCATTTTCCATTGGGGAATGATTAAGTCACAGAAGCTAAACTTTAATTGAGGTTTAGACCTTTTATGCTGAAGACAGCAGACTGCAACAGATTAAAGGTTAGGTCTTGAGCCAGCACCTGTAATCAAATGATTTTTTTTTCATTGTAAAAAAATATCACCTTTCCTGAAATGCAATGCAAGATAAGAGGCCAGTTGATGGTGTCATTTTAGATTTGCTTTCCTATGTAATTTTACAGCACTGTAACGATTTTATGGTTCAAGCGCCCTTTGAAAGGTCTCTCTCTGGGTCAAATTTATGTCAGTCAACTGCATGTTATCTGTGAACTTTGAAATAAATAAAATAAAATAGAACAAAAAAAAAAGTTGCTAAATTAAAACATGAATAATTATATTGCATTTTTGCATTTTGTCACATGAGATATCGGTCTTTCTGCCTTGGCAATGCAGACATAACAAGGGCACACAAAAAAATCAATTCACCCCGCAATGTTACTATTCCTGTCCAATAGTCGAATATGAAATATGACTAAAAATGTGTTGGAACATTTTCCTTACAAGGGATTGGAAGCACTCAGCTCTACAGAAAGGCTTTGAAATCAATCAAAGTGGCTAGCGGAGGGAAGTTAATTCCATGGTGTTTGAGAGTAGACATATTAGAAGAACAGTAAGACATTTTGTTCAGTTCGAGTGCTTGAGGAATTTATTCAACAAGGACAACCTGTTAATTCATGCACCAGGCTTGATTTGTGATTTGTACAGTCTGCCTCAGAAAAGCTACATCCAACAAACAAAATGTACAGTCAATTTGAACAACCAGCATCTGTGACATGTACAAATATATTCAGCTTGTGTTATCTTGCTGCAATAATATCAAACAAGAAAATTATCTATGACGGTTTTAAACAAATCTGTAAAACACAAACAAGGAATATAAAGGGCCAAAAATGTGATATAGGTCTACTGCCTGGCCAAAAAAAATAAATAATTGCCTGTTTGAATTTAAATAGGCAAATGCTTAAGAGTTTATAATTGGATCATTTTGCAGTGATTTGGCAACAGTTCTTCTAACCCTAGTTGATGGAGTGTGTTGGTTTTCATTTCTTAAACCACCATGTAAGAAGACATAACCAAAAATTGATGCACCTCTTGATGGAAATAAATGTTATTTCCATCAAGAGGTGTGTGAATGTTTTGGTCAAGATCTTGTATTGACAATGCAAGAGTCAAGCACTCTGTAAAGCCTCCTCCAGCACATCCCAAAAACTTTCAATGAATTTAAGGTCTGGACTCAGAGGTGCCAATTCATGTATGTAAATGATTCTTCAAGCTCCCTCAAAAAACATTCTTTCACATTTTGAGCATGATGAATCTTGTCATCCTGGAATATGGCCATGATATATGGTGGTTTAAGAAATGAAAAGCTACACACTACACCAATTAGGGTTAGAAGTACTGTGGCCAAACATATAACATGCTAGAAACATAATAATTACTGCAATAATGATCCAATCATAGACTATTAATCATTTGCATATTCAAATATAAATTTTACTTATTAAATAAACAAATAAGGTTTTTTTGCAAACTCTATACTCTAAAATAAAATATGTTATAAATGTCAGGTTGGAACAATTTTCTCATGTTACAAATTTCACATGTTATGTAAATAATTACAATATTTGTCAACCAAAACAAAGGTTTTAATTTTTTTATGGCTCAGTGGTACAGTACAGTACACCCTGATCCGGCTTGCGTTTCCACTGCCAACAGTTCCCTTAAGGCCAAAGTATACTTCACTTTTTACGCCTACGTGAGAGTCAGCGTACAGTGTATGTGACGCAAATTTCATCATCAAAAGAGTATGCGCCATACTGAACATGCACTGGCATATTTTTGTAAACAAGTGTACTTTGTATTTTTTATATTTTTATTTTTTTGCAGATTTGCATGGGTTGTAACTCGTGGCGTGAGATTGCACAAAATTGCGCATGCAAAAAGAAGTATACTTTGCAAGGCTGTGCGCTCAACTGTGCACATATGCTCATGTATGCGAAAACCACCCCACAAAAACGAAGTATACAGGTGCTGGTCATATAATTAGAATATCATCAAAAAGTTGATTTATTTCACTAATTCCATTCAAAAAGTGAAACTTGTATATTATATTCATTCATTACACACAGACTGATATATTTCAAATGTTTATTTCTTTTAATTTTGATGATTATAACTGACAACTAAGGAAAATCCCAAATTCAGTATCTAAGAAAATTTGAATATTACTTAAGACCAATACAAAGAAAGGATTTTTAGAAATCTCTGCCAACTGAAAAGTATGAACATGAAAAGTATGAGCATGTACAGCACTCAATACTTAGTCGGGGCTCCTTTTGCCTGAATTACTGCAGCAATGCGGCGTGGCATGGAGTCGATCAGTCTGTGGCACTGCTCAGGTGTTATGAGAGCCCAGGATGCTCTGATAGTGGCCTTCAGCTCTTCTGCATTGTTGGGTCTGGCATATCGCATCTTCCTCTTCACAATAGCCCATAGATTTTCTATGGGGTTAAGGTCAGGCGAGTTTGCTGGCCAATTAAGAACAGGGATACCATGGTCCGTAAACCAGGTACTGGTTGCTTTGGCGCTGTGTGCAGGTGCCAAGTCCTGTTGGAAAATGAAATCTGCATCTCCATAAAGTTGGTCAGCAGCAAAAAGCATGGAGTGCTCTAAAACTTCCTGGTATACGGCTGCGTTGACCTTGGACCTCAGAAAACACAGTGGACCAACACCAGCAGATGACATGGCACCCCAAACCATCACTGACTGTGGAAACTACACTGGACCTCAAGCAACGTGGATCGTGTGCCTCTCCTCTCTTCCTCCAGACTCTGGGACCCTGATTGACTTTCATCAGAGAACATAACTTTGGACCACTCAGCAGCAGTCCAGTCCTTTTTGTCTTTAGCCCAGGCGAGACGCTTCTGACGCTGTCTGTTGTTCAAGAGTGGCTTGACTCAAGGAATGCGACAGCTGAAACCACAACGTCTGTGCGTAGTGGTTCTTGAAGCACTGACTCCAGCTGCAGTCCACTCTTTGTGAATCTCCCCCACGTTTTTGAAAGGGTTTTGTTTCACAATCCTCTCCAGGTTGCGGTTATCCCTATTGCTTGTACACTTTTTTCTACCACATCTTTTCCTTCCCTTCGCCTCTCTATTAATGTGCTTGGACACAGAGCTCTGTGAACAGCCAGCCTCTTTTGCAATGACCTTTTGTGTCTTGCCCTCCTTGTGCAAGGTGTCAATAGTCGTCTTTTGGACAACTGTCAGGTCAGCAGTCTTCCCCATGATTGTGTAGCCTACAGAACTAGACTGAGACACCATTTAAAGGCCTTTGCAGGTGTTTTGAGTTCATCAGCTGATTAGAGTGTGGCACCAGGTGTCTTCAATATTCAACCTTTTCACAATATTCTAATTTTGTGAGATACTGAATTTGGGATTTTCCTTAGTTGTCAGTTATAATCATCAAAATTAAAAGAAAAAACATTTGAAATATATCAGTCTGTGTGTAATGAATGAATATAATATACAAGTTTCACTTTTTGAATGGAATTAGTGAAATCAACTTTTTGATAATATTCTAATTATATGACCAGCACCTGTATTTTCGGCTTTACTTGATAGGCGTGGTGTACGCCAGAAAGTAGCGATCGGCATCATTTGATAGGCGTGGTGTGTGCCGGAAAGTAGCGATCAGCATCATTTGATAGGCGTGGTGTGTGCCGGAAAGTAGCGATCGACGTCACTTGATATGCGTGGTGTATGCCGGAAAGTAGCAATTGACGTCATTTGATAGGCGTGGTGTATGCCGGAAAAGTAGAGATCTGCGTCATTTGATAGGCGTGGTGTATGCCAGAAAGTAGCGATCAATGTCATTCTCGTGCGAAGAAGAAAGCGTCACAGTAAACAACAATGGAGGACATACAGCAGATCATGTTCTTGCTTCTTGGCAAATGGCTGATTGTCACAAGACAAAAAACATTGCGTTGCAACAGTATTGTGTTTCAACTGTATATTAAAAAATGCCGCCTCTTGTGTTGTCATTCCCCTTGTAGCACGCCAAAGTGATGATTCTCTGTCAACCAATCAACATTCTGCAGTGAGCTCCACTCTTTAGGTACCGGACTACTGTGCTAGGTACCCCAACAGAAGGGTCCCAAAAAAGTGGTACGGTTCGGCATTTTGGTTCCATTCACAACTTCTGACAATTGAAACGGAAATAATTTTGTACTGTACTGTATTGTACTGTATCACACCGCTCAATGGAAATTAGCCATTACATCTTTGCTTTTGAAAACGGTTGTATTTCACAATTGTTCACACAATATGGCTCCCATTGTGTGAACATGCCACACAAATATGTTCAAAAAATCTTGGATGTTAAAAGTGGAAATATTCAATAGCTTTTTGAAGACTTGAAGCTGAGGTTAAAAAATAAACCTCTTAAATAGTGTGACAACTTGGCCCATGCACCCCTACATGACAAAACCTTTTATAAATCCACTTGACCTTGTGTACTTTGTTAGCTCATTGTACACAGGGAATGTAGAAGCAGCCAGTGTTCTACTTGCATTAAATGGTGGAGACTGAGAAGAAGAATGGAAATAAAGCGACTCAGGGGAGAGCAATGAGAAGTGACCTGAACTGGCTCAGAGACAGATACCCACTCTAAATGATGATGAGGACACGAAGGAAAAAAAAAAAAAAAAAAACCCTAGCATGCCCCACTTTCTCTCTGCATTTTATTCAGGATATTAGTATAACCTGGAACTATAGGTCTCCGAAATCTTGATAAACATTAGATTCAACTCTCCTGGCTGTATGCGTTACAGTAGCTCTCTGCATTATTGATGCGCGTTTGGAGTCATGGTTTATTCAGGAAGTGCTGCACTGAGTCATCTGCTCCACTGAGGGGTCTTGATGCTGCGTAGTGTCGTTTGGGTAACACTGTGCGCTGATCCAACCCATTGATCATTAATCCAACACGAAAACCAAAAACCAGGTGTGGACTTGAGGGAAACGTCCCTCTCTTTGTCACCTTCTCACGCAATGAAATGTAGGATACATCTCCTGTACACTCACACACGTCGAGCACTCTGCCATAATGAGCTGCTCTAATTTCACAGCAGATGGAAAATGTCTCTTTTCTCACTCCCTTACACTGACGGTAGCCAGGCTGTGGCCTAGGATCGGGCAGGGCATATCAAGTGATGGGGAAAGGGTGAAGTGGCTGGTGACTGGCTTAACCACAGTGGAAAAACTGCCTCAGCCCTCATCAATTTTTCAGCCGTGCCTGCTGAAAACCAATACTGGCCAACATATTCCATCTTCTCATTGGAAGAGCGGATCGAATGCCGTGCCATGACATGCTAACATTGTCGCCTTACAAACGGTGATGTAAAGCCTTATGTATTATTCATCATTTCTCCAGAGGAGATGGCGGAGGGCTGACGGAGGAGGACGAGAGGCCATGTAACGGAGGAGGTCAAGGAGAAGTGAGCGAGAAGGCCGCAGCGAGATGATGAAATGAAAGTCATTTCAGACATGTGTTCCCTGTGTCATTTCAGGCTAATGGTCGCAGGGATGTGATAAAAACGGTGAACCCAAATGCCATATTAATTAGCAGGCCGGTTAAACCGCTAGGTTAGGGCAGTAGTCGATGGGTCACAAATGTCATATTGGCGGACAGATCTCCAGTTCCATCTTCTGTCGAGTGACCTGACCACTGCCTTATCTATTATTCACCACGATTCTGTAATCACACAATGCATACATCATCCCAGAGCAGTGTGTAACAGTATATTTTCCCTCAACAGATGTTGTGCTATATGTCATATGTCATTGCACACACAGAGGCACTGTCTACCAATTAGATCTGAATTGAGTGTCCTTTAAAGGGATAGTTCACCCCAAAATTAACATTCTATCATTAATTACCCACCCTCATGTTGTTCATCTTCGGGAACACAAATGAAGATATTTTTTTTTGAGTCTATGCAACTACCACTTTCAAGATAAAGATATCATAAAAGTAATCCATGTGACTCCAGTGGTTTAAACTATGAAGTGATGCGAGTGCTTCGGTTGCATAAAAAAAGCACAATTTACCACTTTATGAGTCATTGTGACAGAACAATGAGTAATTAATGACAGAATTTTCATGTTTGGGTGATCTAACAAACCCTTTACATTCTGATTACATTTCTGAATTTGAATTGAGGTAGCTAACATAATGTTTAAGTTTAATTCACATTTGAATGTTATTAGAATAAAGAGATAAAGAAAGAATGAAAGCCAAACAATAAGTGTAGTTTTTAATAATGCATTTAATTTTTTAGTATGAATTACCCATAAACATGCTATCATGCAGTATATACAACATTTGGGTTATTTCTAGAAACATCAGATGGTATTAATAATCAGTGTTTTAAATGCCACCTACAGGAATTTGTATTGTTATACATCTCAAATTTAATAAATGTAATTGTATTAACCATGGTGGAAGAACACTTGTCAGAAAAAGTCATTTACCCAAAATTGTTATATACATGAAAAGAAATGTAAAGGTGCGTCCTTGATGGTCACTGTAATAATATAGGCTATTTAATAATAATGGCTGATATATGATTTTCTTTTCTGTATTGTGCTGCACTGAATCATCTTGTAGTGTTTAGATTTCATGTTACTGAAAAAAAACAAAAACAAAATTTCTCGACTAATATTAATATATGAAACAACAGAAAGCTGCAAGTTAAAGGCAATGAATTTACTAATATTACTTTCATGTAAACAAACCTTTTTCATGTCTTGCACAATGGGGGATTTCCAGACCTTTTCTGATCTATAACAGATAAAGAGACTATAGGAAAACATGAGCAAAAGAGGAAATGACTGTATTTCTAGAGCAGACTGTATCGCCACACCCCTTTTTCTTCAGCAGATGGTACAATCCACATGCACTCAGATCAGCAGAATAACCCTTAGTCACAGTTGTCCAGATAATGACCTAAACCTGACCCCTCCCCTGCTTCAAACAGCTATTATTTACTGGCTTATCTTTGCTTTCTTTCCCATGGGGGCAAAGGGGCAGGTGGGCAGACTGGTGGCACAGAGGGCCGTTTTACTGTAAACTCCCTCCAAAAGACCCCACTCATCAGAGGCTGATTGTTCCGGCTTCCCGTTTTCCTCCCACAAGGCTTGAGTTAGGATAGATTTAGCTGGGTCTTGTGCACGTGTTTGCGTGTCAGTGCAGACTGTTGAACCAACAAATACACACCCATAAAGGAAAATAAGAAAATAACCTCTAAAGAAAACTCAGAAGATGAGCTTCAATTTCAGCATCTCATTTCCGTGAACAAGACCTGTTTATTATCCAGGCTAAATCCTCAGTTGATCTCGATTTGATGAGCCCTCGTCCGCTTTTGCAGTGGCTCTTAGAGCTCTAATGGATGTTTGGCTCTCATAATGACTCCCATTTCATGAATATCATGTGCTCCTGCTGCAGATGTGGAGCTGTTCCAGACAGACAGCACCTTCTGTGTGTGTACGTTTACATTAGTAAACAGTGGCGGTGTGTGTGTGTGTGTGTGTGTGTGTTTGTTGACTCAAGTTATTGATGGGGAGAATGACTGGAGTGTAAACAGGTTTGTTGATGTAATCATACTATATCTCTGTTTTTCCTTCCACTTTGTGAACTATCAGTTCCTTTTCTTTTCACCAGACAGACGAACCGCAAAGCATGAAAAGAAGCAGCAAGAGTTAAAGGGAAAGTACTCCAGAAAATGAAACTGGTATGACCTTACTTTCTTCTGTGGAACACATAAGAAGATGTTTAGCAGAATGTTCATGCTGCTATTTTCCATATAAGGAAAGTGAGTCTTTTGAAGACCCATGTCAGCGTGACATTTTAGTTTGAAAAGTTATATAGGTTTTCAGTGTGTAAATGATGACAGAATTTTAATTTTGCCTGAACTCTCCTTTAAAACGTCACAAGGCTAGCTTTACTTGTAGAAATATCTAGGCAGACACACCGAAGATATGAAAACCATGATATATACTATTGAAATTCATCCTTATGGTTCTTCAGAAAGGCAACACATAGACTTATCTAGTCCAAAGTCACAAAGGACACCCACATACACAAACAGGTAGCGAGTCACAAGATCTACAAGTTTCCATAACCTCAAAGGGTGGATCACACAATGATTGGTGATTGTGTCACATAAGTCAAAAGGTCAAAGCTAGAGTACATTTGACAAAGTGAATCACACTGTAATTCCACTGAGATGGAAAATTCTACGGACGAAACAAAGCACCATCAAAATATAACCCAAATCTAAATAAGTAATACTCACAAGGCAAGTATTTAGACACTAGTATTAATGTCTGAATGTCATTATTAGAGACATTAGAAAACAATACAACAATACATTACAATACTTCTAATTTGTGACTGGTGTTTTGTTTTGCTCTATCCTCTCCGCTTCCACGCTTGTCAATACGTCATGAGTCAGGTCAGGGGTTACTCTTTTGCCGTAAATTGATGCGTACGGCCGTCTGGCGAAAGCTAGTTATTTTAGTTTATAAAGTTTTAAATATGGATATTTTTCTAACACAAACGCATCACTTCACTTCAGATGGCCTTTTATTAACCCCCGGAGCCGTATGGATTACTTTTATGATGGATGGAAGCCCTTTTGTGGGCTTCAAAATCAAATCCTCTATTCACTGCCTTTATAAAGCTCGGAAGGATATTATTTAATATACCGCCGATTGTATTCGCCTGAAAGAAGAAAGTCATATACACCTAGCTTGAGGGTGGGTAAATCATGGGGAAATTTTATTTTTGGGTGAACTAACCCTTTAAATATATTAAATGCATTATCCCTAATTTGACATTAAATCCTAAATTTACATATAATTAACATTTATATATAAAATCAAACTTGGATTTGTATTTTTTAAGTGCAGCTTTAGAATCTAAAAACTTTAGGGGCAACTGGACATGCATATGACTTTCAAGCTACTCATAAAACCATCAAAGTTTATTTTATTTCTCTCACACTTGTCTGAGTGTTCAATTGTAAAGCAACATGATGCATACAGACAGCAAAACCAAAGTACGCCTGATGTCAAGTCTTCAAGAGGACTGAGAGGGAAAGAGAAAGACAGAAAGGCAGCTGTTGGGAGTTGCCCAGTTCTGATGCAGAGCCCCAGGTGGCGCGGCAGACAGCTGTGGAAACATAGGGGGAAATCCCACTGGCTTTTAGGGAGATTTCCCTGCAAACTCTTTAGTACTGAAGCTTCCCAAATACAAACACTGGGCCACAGTTGCACTCATTACGGAGCTTTCAGGCTGAGTCACATAAAGAGTTCGGCATGTGCCAGAACAGAGAACTGACCTTTAAAGAGTGTGAGCTAATTAACAACAACTGTCAGAGACCATGACAGATGAATAGTAACATTTCTGTCGCTAAATAATGAGAGGAATTTGCTTGGTGCTGAGCTAAGCAGTTACCTTATATGGTGGTGACCCTGACAAACCAGATTCTTGGTGCACAACATAACATAAACACACTCGCACACATGAACAGTCTTGTCATTTTGAGCTTGGTCACATGACCTACGACAAGCTCAAAATGAAGGTAGGAATGCAACGGTGGGACATTTGTACCATTTTCAAGAAAAGTTTCAGTTTAATGACTGTATAAATGTAAGTTGGTTACACATAAAACTAAAATATTTTCCTTACTTTAATTTGGTGTTCACAGGTCAAAAATGACTGGCCTTGTAAATCTCTCAGTATGCTATATTGTCACCAAATCAACATCGTATGCAATCTTTTGTCAACTTGTTTGTAGAAATAGAAAACCTGTCTGAATTGAAAGAAAACAAGTTGATGAAAAAATGTATTCGATATTTGACAATAACATAGCATAACCAGAGATGTATAATCATTTTTATAGGCCGGTCATTGACAGGGAACACCACAAGTGTAACAAGGTCAACTGTATAAAAAAAAAAAAAAAAAAGCATAAAACTAATCTAAAGTCATAAAGTTGTTGTCAAGTACTATAAAATTAACTACAATTGTGATCATTAACTATAATTATTATTGTCAGAAAAGTTTATATATATTATATATATATATATATATATATATATATATATATATATATATATATATATATATATATATATATATATATTTTGGTCAGAGCATCTCCAAAACTGCAGCTCTTGTGGTGTGTTCTGCGGTGGTCAGTATCTGTCATAAGTGGTCCAAGGAAGGAACAGTGGTGAACCGGCGACAGGGTCATGGGCAGCCAAGGCTCATTGATGCATGTGGGGAGCGAAGGCTGGCCTGTGTGGACCGATCAAACAGACGAGCTACTGTGGCTCAAATTGCTCAAGAAGTTAATGCTGGTTCTGATAGAAAGGTGTCAGAATACACAGTCACAATCATAGTTTGTTGTGTATGAGGCTGCATAGCCGCAGACCAGTCAGGGTGCCCAGAATTTTCCTCCGAATGTGCCATCAGTGGGCACGTGAGCATCAGAACTGGACGACGGAGCAATGGAAGAAGGTAGCCTGGTCTGATGAATAATGTTTTCTTTTACATCACATGGATGGTCGGGTGCGTGTGCGTCACTTACCTGAGGAACACATGGCACCAGGATGCACTATGGGAAGAAGGCAAGCCGGCAGAGGCAGTGTGATGCTTTGGGCAATGTTCTGCTGAGAAACCTTGGGTCCTGCCATCCATGTGGATATTACTTTGACACGTACCACCTACCTAAGCTTTGTTGCAGACCATGTACACCCTTTCATGGAAACGGTATTCCCTGGTGGCGGTGGCTCTTCAGTTTTTTTTTCTGCATGTTTTTCTACATGACTTGGTGGACGAAGTTGTTTTTTAAAGATTTATAAGCATAAATAAATATTCTAACATAAACACACATGCACATGTGTACACAGTCTTGTCGTTCTGAGCTTGGTCGTGTGATCCAAGACAAGCTCAAAAGGGAGGAATGGAACGTGGGAAAACCCTAGTCTGGAAATGTCAACCCTTGGTCAAAACCCCTTTCCAAGACCTCCGTCATAGTCCTTGAAGATATTTAAAGAACTCATCCTGCTCATAAATCAGAACTGAGTCACATTTCAGAGTTGTGTAAGGCTTTCACCTTTTAAGGGATCCCCTTCACTACCAGTAATGCGAAGGGTCACTTTTCAAAAGCCTACAATTCTACACATACATGGACATTCCCATTCTGAATTCTTCAAAATAAAATCTCAAATGCCCACACTCGTAAGCGGATCACACGTATATCCTTTTCACTTCATATCTGCTGGATTCCTGAAACTGGCCGCACTAAGCTTCTCAGTGTCTATAAAAGGGAATTTTTCTCTCTCTTCTTATCAGAGTCCAGTCTTGGTGTCTCTAAGGGCTGAAAGGTTCAGTCTGACAGGATTTATTAACAGTTCTGCCAGTCTGTGAAACCCCACAGTTATCAGAGCGGCGGTTATAAATGGTGCCCAGCCACAGACAACTGAGTGACATTCCCTTTTTTAAAAAGAAGGAACGGTTACATTCACACATTTGCACATTCAACAGTAGGGTAAAGGGATATGAAATGACTGAAGACTGAAAATGCTCTAGCCCATCTATCTATCTACCAGCAACCATATCACCCACTGAAGCTAAGCAGGGTTGAGCCTGGTCAGTACCTGGAAGGGAGACCAACTGGGAAAACTATGTAGCTGCTAGTAGAGGTGTTAGTGAGGCCAGCAGGGGGTGCTCACCCTGTGGTCTGTGTGGGTCCTAACGCCCCAGTATAGTGATGGGGACCCTACACTGTAACAAGCACCATCCTTCAGATGAGACGTTAAACCGAGGTCCTGACTCTCCTGTGGTCATTAAAAATCCCAGGATATCCTTTGGAAAAAGAGTAGGGGTGTAACCCCAGCATCCTGGCCAAATTTGTCCATTGGCCTCTGTCCATCACGGCCTCCTAATCATCCCCATATACTGACTGGCTTCATCACTCCGTCTCCTCTCCACCAATCAATCTATCTATCTATCTATTTATCTGTCTATCTGTCTGTCTGTCAGAAATAAAAATAAATGTTTCAATTTAATGACTGTAAAATGTAATTTGGTTAAACATGGATTAAAAGTTATAATTTCTTACATATTCAGTAGGTTACTATATGTTTTAATTATTTTCAATATATTTCAAATATGTTTTATATATATATATATATATATATATATATATATATATATATATATATATATATATATATATATATATATATATATATATATATATATATAAAATGTTTATTTTTATTTTCTTATAGAAATATCATTATGTTTTGTGCAGTCGCGCCAGACAATATTTACAACCTGAACTGACCTTGCCTTGCATTAAAAAGGTATTTTATTTTAAAAATGTATTGACCCTGAGACACAGTCATGAGGGTTTGCAGGGATCCTCTCTATGACATAATTTCCTGTTTTATGTTTTCCAGTATTTCTCTGCTTTTTCTTCTACATGACTTGGTGGACAAAAGATTTATAAGCAGTAAATAAATAAATAAACTCCATTATGATACCCATCACAACATTCACTGACATACAAATTTCATGAACATGACAGGTTTGACTGAGAAATAATCAGTGATGAAAAATTAACTCTTATCTTCAGACACGGATGGAATTGCATGTGGGAAAATAGTGATCAAACAATAAATGATAACAACACTTCAGGTGAAGGTCTGAATGCATGTCTGAAATGTTTGCACAGCACTAATGAAGTGCTGGAAGGTATTTAATGTGTGTGTGTGTGTGTGTGTGTGTCTGCGCGAGTGTGTTTACACATGTGTTTGTACGCATTCACTTCATGCTGTTGTGGGTTTGGCAGAAAGTCAGTGGGAGCTAAATAAAGCAAGCATTATTCTCCCCTGCCCCACTGTCACACAGTGTGTTACACACACACACACACACACACACACACACACACACACACACACACACACCTCTGGCCCTGGCTGCCATACTGTATCTGGGGTCTTTTATCATTTTGACAAGATTAACTTCCTAACATACCACTGAGAGACACTTGTATACGCTTTCGAAATCTTTATAATCAATAATAGCGAAATAAAATAAAATGCACAATGCTGGTCTGACTCATCCCGTGTTTATTGTGTGTGTGTGTGTGTGTGTGTGTGTGTGTGCTGACTATCTTTTTTGTCTTGCAAATAAGACCTTGCTTTCTAGTGCAGTGCAGTCTCTGAATAGATGCCCACACCTGTGTGTTAATCATGGATCACACACACAAATACACAGTGTTAGTTGCCTTGTTGCCAGCTCACCTCTATTATGCTTTCAGGCCATCTTATCACCAGGCTCAGTGATCAATGGTAATAATTAGTCACAGCATAGAGAGATCAGATGATAAAGAGAACATTAGATAAAGTTCGACAAGGCTGCAATCTACAATCAGCGGACACATTTTTGTAATCAGTATAGAGGGTGTGTGTCTTGTTTTCCAACTAAAATATCTAAAGACAATGACAAAATAGTGTCCACAGTAAAGAAGAGGAAAAAGCTTTTAAAAAATAATTCAAAAGTTAAATAAACACACAAATATTCTGCCAAGAAGACACAAAATACATTTAATTAAAGAAAAGGCTCAATATCTTGTGCACTTTTGCTTCTCATATACATGCATATTTTTTAAGGATATTTTTAGTGGGAAAACAAGACTAAAATACTGATTAAGACAAATCTATTTCCCCCCCTTTCAGTGTCGAAGTGGGAGCTCAGTGGGCACTTTATCTCATCTTTCCTAAAGATTTTGCAGATTTGTTCAGAATATGAATTAAGAATTAATTCAGCAGCCAGAGAGGAGAGGAGGGAAACGAGAAAAACAATCATGAATTTCAAATGAGACTGCAAGGGACAAGTAAATAATGCATTCATATTTGACGTTTAGATCATATTTAACCCAAAAAGTAAAAAAAAATTACTTCAGCAGTAATCAGTGGAAAATACTTTATGCATATCTGTTGCAGAAACTGATTTTCCCAAGTGCAAAATGTTCCTGGATTAACATTCCATTCAGCCAATCAAGTTTACAGTTTATGTCAAGTTTAGGCTTACAACCAGGGTTAGTCACCTATCATTTCAGGGATAACGGTTAGGATTAAATGTTCAGACAGGAATGTTGCTCCAGGATCAAACAAAATACGTTGACCCAGGAACACGTCTAAACCAGCAAAATCAGGATGCATCATAACTGTTCCAAAGCAACTCATACCCCAGATAGCAGCTCAATATAGAAAAAAATCAAATAAAGGCATTTGCGCTGAGCACACAGTAGACATCAAGGTTTCCAGGGTCGGGGGGTGGGTGCAGTTCTCCTCTGGCCTCTGAATTATGATTCAGGCTGCCTCATAGTAGAATCTGTTTGAAAACACTGTAGTAAAGTAACCGAGGGGAATTAACTGGCAAGTTGTAGCAATAATGGATGACACAGTTAAAGGTTCAGTGTGTAATATGGTCCATTGACAGAAATGCAATATAATATACTTAAAGGGATAGTTCACCCAAAAATGAAAATTAGTCTATGATTTACTCACCCTCAACATCCTAAGTGTATATGACCTAATCTTTCAGACGAATACAATCTGAGTTATGTTAAAAAAGTCCTGGCTAATCCAAGCTTTATAATAGCAATTGTTGCTCTGTTTTTGAAGTCCATTCAAAAATGCATCTGTCTGTCAAACAACGTGCTCCACGCGGCTCTGGGGGGTTAATAAAGGCCTTCTGAAGTGAATCGATGCGTTTGTGTAAGAAAAATATTCATATTTAAAACTTTATATAGTAAAGTTTCTGCCAATCACCTTATTTATTCGTCTGAAAGAAGAATGTCATATACACCTACAATGACTTGAGGTTGAGTAAATCACAGCTAATTTTCATTTATGGGTGAACTATCCCTTTAATTATGTTTTCAGTGGAGTATAAAGACCTTACATAATGAACTGTTGTGTTATTACCTTAGAATGAGGCCGCGGGTCCCCTTATAGTGAAATCGCCATTTTGCACTGTCATGTTTTTGAAACTGATCTGTGTGTGAATGCAGCATATATGGAATTCTAAAATGGGACTTCTAAATGTCCCCATGCAGCTGAACCCAATTAAAATAAAGTGCTGCAAGAACAGAACATTATTTTGATCGGTTACACATCAGTCTCTCTTGTTTTCGCTCTCGGTCTATCACTTTGTCCTTCTTGTCTCCCTCAAACACCTCTCATTCTTTTATCCTGTGTATATTCATGACGATGAGAACACACATCTGGCCTCAGTAATATGTAAGCGTTTAAACTGCAGCGCTGCAGTCTGTGTTTTATAACAGTGTTTGAAATAAATACATAAATGTGCTAGTGTGAAACATGAGTGTCCTTGCATATTTGTTATGGCTGTCTCACAAACACCCCCCACCCCCACCCAAACACACACTTCTTTTCCTCTCCCCCTCCAGTCTGAAAAGGCTGAGCTACAGTAGGGAGGAGAAAAGTGTGTATTTATAGAAAAGCAGACTGACTAAAATGGCTGAATGACTGGTTGTGTGGCAAAACGTTATATTTAACGCACCATGATGTCAACACCAGGCTGGACCGTTGCCATGGTTTCTCCCTCACTTGGCTGAGGAGGGAGCTTCTTATCAGCAATATACAGGGACAGATGTTGAGACACAGAGACAGGCTCACACACACACACACACACATACACACACACACACACACACAACTGACAAGAGACAAGTAACAATGCATAATGATGTATCCGGTGAGGGTGATGCATTTTTGCAGTGTACATGCGAGGACCTGGTAAAAATCACAGAGCGAATAAATATTGTTCTAAATGCCTGGAAAACTATTTTTATTTAATTACAGGGCTGTAGATGCTGTTGACTAGGGAAGTGGTGAACCCACTCTGAGCTATTAGCTCGACTGCTCTGTTCAGGAGGCTGATGTGTGCGGCTCATTTCACTACCTTAACTTGCAACCAGAACGCCAAACAGAGCCAGGCTGTAAAAGTATTATAACGGTTCTAAGAACCGATGTCTGTTGCTCCTGTGACACTTGACATTACAAAAAATATACATCATTTTTATGAAATTACAGTAATGACAATGAGATTTTGCCACATTGTGGTAATAAGAATTTAAGGGTGAAATTAATTTAATAGCATAGTATATTTTTTTATTAATTTATAAAAAAATTAAATTGCCTAATTTTCATGAAAATTGTGGTCACAATGCAAACAATGCAAATTGATGATACTTAAAACATGTTTTTGAAATAGAAACAAATCCCATCTGACAGTCACGTTCAACATTATGTTAAAGACTTACTGAGAACCCCAATCACCTCTGAGAAATGGCCAATAGAATTGACAAACGGAATTTGCATGCCAAGCCACTCCCCTGTACATACAGGTTTGGTGGCACACATCCACTTATTCAGATATTTGCTTCGGAGTCGAGTGGTTGCGTACAACGTTCACTCTCTTCCAATTCCAGTTTCCTGCGTCTAAAAGAGCTTGAAATCGACAGGAGATCTCTCTTGTTGGAGAGAAAGCGCATTTAGCTGTGTTTAGCCTTCAAGTTCAGTGCACAGTGAACAGTGATTCCCCCCTCCACCTTGTCCTGAGCGCTCATGGTTGGATGATCAGTTCTGGGGTGCGGCACACGGTTCACAGCTGCGCTCTACCCTGGTGCCTTTCTTCCCGGAAGTGCATGTGGAGGTGCAGAAGTTGTGGAAGGCAACTTTTACTACACAAAGCCGCATCGCAACCTACTCCACTCTGACTACTCTTGATGGTGGGGCCACAGGGGGTACGTAGAGATCCCCCAGGTGCAACTGTGGTGCACTTGTGCCTGCAAAGTGCTACCACCTGGTGGAACCGTCTGCGTCTCCCGTCCAATGCCTGTAAGATAATGGGAGCCCTGGATGCTAAGGCTTACAGTGCCGCTGGACAGGCCACCTCGTCCATCAGCCCAAAGCACTTAAAGAAATGTACAAGGGTAGTTCTGATCTGGGGTTGATGTAGGAACTGCACACTGTGACTGACCTGGTCCAGGAACGCCATCACTGGCTGAACCTTGCAGAGATGCGGGTTGACGACAAAGTCCACTTTCTCGACGCCCCAATCTAGCAAGGTGGCCTCTTTGCCGACTCTGTCGAGGACTTTGCCCAGCAGTTCTTGGCAGTCCAAAAGCAGACTGAGGCCACTAAGCACATCCTGTTCTGGCGTGATACCACCGAAAGTACGCGTTTCCCCCAATTAATCTGCTTGCACACTGTGACTGACCTCACCCTTCCTGGTCAAGGAACGCTATCTCTAGCTGAACCTTGCAGAGATGTGGGATGCCGACAAAGTCCACTTTCAAAGTCCAAACTCCACTTAAAAGTCAGGGAGAATGGAGAATGAGAAGCAGGTCTTGATGGTTGCACCTTACTGTTTTGGACCTGATGCACCTCGTGACAGCTCCTCCCTGTCAGATTCTCCTGAGGAAGGACAATCTTTCTCAGGGATAGGGTACCATATGTAGGGCTGGGCAATATGGCTGAAAACTGTATCACGATATAAGTGTTTCATATCGGTTGATATCAATAATTATCAATATTTTATTATATAACCTATTTAAAATAAGGACCATATATTACATTTAAACATTTTTATTTTAAACTTAACCTTCCTCTGATTATAATTCCCTCAGTTATAAAGGCAGAAATGTCAACACAGCCATGGAAAACACTCAAATGTCTAAAATCACAATGAACACAATTATCTCTTAACATTAAGGTGCAGTGCCTCCGTTATTTCTTTGTGCCGTTTAGATGCTTTGTCATAAGGCACTGATGCAGAGTAACGTTACCTCTCCATGTCGTTTCAAAGAGTAGTACAACGGCAAGCGCATCGAGTATAAACTCTTGCGCTGCAGAGCCAGACGAAAGTATAAACAAGGCTTAAGATGGTTAAACAAGTTTGTGGTATTACCAGGCTTCATGGGGATGACGGTATAATTTGCAGACATAATTTGCAGACGACATTGGTCTGACTACGGTCAGACTTATAAAATCCAAAAAACTGCCATACTGGAGAGCTGACTTGTTTTCCTGTTTCCTGCCATACTCGCTCACTGCAGGCTGTGGCACTCATTTTCGGGTTGATCCCCAAACTTGATACTGTTACATGATTGGCTGTTAGCGTGTCACTCCCTACATTGCTAGGTTACCAGAGAGTGAGTGCCTTTGTTCATGCAACCAAACTTGATTCACAACCTCTGGTTTCTTCCAACAAAGAAAAATAAAAATATATTGAGCGTTTTATCGAACACATTTTTTATTGATATCGATTACGTGTCTATAGCGATACATATCGTTATCATGCAAGAGAGGTTGGAGCGGAGGCCTCCACCTTGAAGGTGTATGCTGCCGTGACACATCACGTTGCAGTTGACGGTATGTCACTGGGAAAGCACAACCTGATCATCAGGTTCCTGAGAGGCACCAGGAGGAATTCTCCCAGGCCGTGCCTCATTCCCTCCTGGGATCTCTCTGTGGTCTGCAAAGAGCTCCCTTTGAGTTGCTTGAGTCAGTCGAGCTGAACATTTTGTCTCTAAAGACAGCGCTCCTGACTGCACTTATTTCCATCAAGAGGGTGGGGGACCTACAGGCGTTTACAGTCAGCAAATCATGCCTTTAGTTCAGGTCGGCCTCTTCTCACATGATCCTGAAACCCCCGTGCCTAAAGTTCCCACCGCTCATTTTCGGGACCAGGTGGTGAACTTATCCTGTTGGTAAACCCATGTCTTGCCATGGGCAGATTCCACTCTGCCCCATCTCTGCTTCTCAAGTGGTTCCATCCCTGTCTAGGCAGGACCTACTGCAGAGATCTTTCATAGCACTGCCCCATGGGTCAGTCCATATGTGTATTTCCACACGCTACTCCCTACGGTAGGATGTGGCCTCCATAGCATCCTTCTCCATTGGACTAGGTACGCTTCCCCAGTGTTAACAACACTGGTCATGGCTTAAAAATATTAGAATAGAGAACCAAAGCACTTTTCCTGTGAAGTAACATACAAAAAGGACAGCAGCTATGACCATCTCTATGGTAAGCCTTGTCCCCTCCATTCCATTGGCATGGAGGACTGTTATTCTTTGGGCTTATGTGGGGAGCTGGGTAGGTTATGACTGTATGAGTGCAGCTGCCAAAAGGGCACACTACAGCTTGCCAGCATCTCCATCTCCAACACTCATAACACTGTGGTGCTTTCCATAGGGACCCTATTTGTCAGTCTTCAACATAACGACATATAGCGAACGACTTACTGATGTATCCCTCGTTCCCTGATAGAGGGAATGGAGATGCCATGTCCCTTCTGCCACATCCCTGAACCACCTCGCTGAATGGCCGGGATGCCTGTCTTGGCTCCTCAGCATAAACCTGAATGAGTGGATGCATGGTGCCATTTTATATACCCATATGTACAGGGAATTGGCTTGGCATGCAAATTCCACTCGCCAATTCCATTGGCCATTTTTCGACAACTAAGAGGTGATTACGGCTCCCAAGTAAGACCCATTTTTCGGTCTTCAACATAACATGTCCCCTACATTAGGGAACAATGGTTACATCAATAAACAAGACGTTTAACAATGCAAATTTTGTAATGCATGTCACATAAATAAACACGAACACTAACCTAAGTCTCTTCATACAACCCTCTTCTCGTCAAGAATCATTTTCAGTGTAGGGTTTTGATTTTTTTTTTTTTTATAAAACCATAAATACTCATGATCCCAAAACAAACTGGACATCTTGCCTCCTGACATTCCAGAGTCACAATTCACCAGACCTCTTAAATATAAAGATTCCAAAAGGTGGATTTTTGCAGTGATGCCATAGAAGAACTTTCAGTGAAC
>CM031946.1:9665012-9707512 GCA_018749465.1 Paracanthobrama guichenoti
AGTTGCTGTACTCGTTCAGTTTTCATCATTCTGTTGCACTAGGGCTTTATAGTTTATGGCTCATTGGAAAATTCTGCTTCTTCTAGATACTTCAAACACTATGAGTGTGTGCCTATTGCAGTGAGCACTTTTTCTTTGTTTTCTTCACACATCAAATGCTTCAGATTTCAACTCAAGCTCTTCACAGACACTGTTGTCTCCTTGTTTGCAAAGTTCTAATCTTTGATAGAAGACATTATACGGGAAAAAAAAAACTGAATGCCTTGACTACATTTTTTATTTCCTTAGTCACGGCCCAAACTCATTCTACCCACTTTTTCAGCAGTCTTGGCAGTATTTTTTTTCCCCATGGGGATTTAAAAAAAGTCTTCATTAAAGAGTTATTAGCCATACACCAAACATAGTATTTAATAAAAAAAAAAAGTATTCATTCACAGAGTTTCATGGGAGTGGGCAGGTGCTAAAGTTTTCTTTTGCACAATAGAGTGCATCAGTGCCAGCTCACTTTTTCAGCGGCATTGGTTCTAGAAGTATTTTTTCCATATTTTTTCCCCCATATTTTTTAAAGCATTATAAGCCTCGATTACATCATTCACAGTGATTCAGAGGGTGTTCCCTGTAGAGCTCTTCTGCCGCGATTCTCTGATTGGTGGAATTTTCTGTACAGCATCAAGGGTAATATAGTTTTCACCACAAATTCTGCTGTTGAACATGATTATTTAAAAAATACACTGAATGCAAAAAAGGATCCCAAACCTCCTTCTACATCTATGTGGACTACAGTATCATCCTATGTACTTCTAATAGCATTTTGCTTTAAAGGTGCACTATGTAACATTTTTTTCAGTAAAATATCCAAAAACCACTAGGCCAGTGTTATATATTTCGTTCAGTTGAGTACTTACAATATCCCAAATGCACTCTAAAAAATAATTCAGTGGCTTAGTAAATATCCCAGTAAACATTAACTTTATTAATTAAATAAAATTTCTAAATATCATTTACCAAAATAATTGACTAAAAATCCAACAGTTGATTTTTTCTAAAATTTAGTTATATTTTTTTCACTAAAAGAATTTAGTATTTGAATAACCAATTATTTATTTAAAATATACTTAATATATTTGTGAAATTTCTATCAAAATATTTGAAAATGGAGAATTAAATTGATCTGTTTCAAGAACCACAAATATTACTTAATTCAAATCAAGATTATTAATATTTAACACACACTAAAGGAATTGAGTAAGTTTACTCGATTAAAACAACGTTTTAAAGTCATAGTCAAAATAAATTTTCCTCCAGAGAAAATTAGTTTTTACTTCAGAAGTTACTTTGCTTGTTGTGATTCTCTAACAGGTGAATATTTCTCTGCAGAATCATGGGTAATTTTTTCACCAGGAATTCTACTGTTGAACGTGATTATTTAAAAAAAGAAGTTGAAATCAATTCACCTATGTGGAGAAAGAGTTTTACTTCTGGATCCTGACGGCTGCACACCATTGGTTGAGTCAATTAAGCTGTTATAAGAATTATTTTAGCACTTAACAAATTACGCACTTCACCTTTAAAGACACACCTTCATTACAGAATAATACGTCTTCCATATGATCAGTCCCAAGCAAATGTTGTTTGAATGAATGTCTCTGGCATTAAATTACTGTGATGTATTGGGCGAGCAGATGTTTGCTATGTAGCACACCTCATTAGCTTCCTCTGCCCTTCTTTCCACTTCATAGCTTGGCTGGGAGAGGCAGAGCAAGCAGCCTGGAGCCTTGGGCATCTTGGGTTGCCATGTCTTCCGATGTTACATCAGTTGTAGTTTCTGCGTCCTTATTTTGCCCTTCCTTCTGTATAGGCCAATTAAGAGCACCAAAACATTTTCCACCTCTACAGCATCTGCTTCCGAGACTCAAAATAGATTGATGGAAAGAAAAAACACAGCAATTTCAGAAATGCTACAATGCTAATCACCCAACCCCCTCCCTCCATTCTGTCACCTGATGGAGTCTGGGTTCCTTGCCTCAGTCGCCTCTGGCTTGCTAAGTTGGGAACACTTAATAGTCAACAATATTACTGATATGACTGTACTAACGCCACTGTTTGAGAACTGAACTGAGACAATGACATGATTTTTTTTCCCTAGAACTGCTTTACAGAGTAAATGAACTAAATGAACTAATTTAATAATTGATGATCTTTACAATAGAACTGAATCAACACTGAAATGACTTCAGCTGAACAACAGCCGAAATGCATCATTTTCCATTTATCACTGTAAAGCTTCTTTGAAACAATCTGTATTGTATAAAGATCTATATAAATAAAGGCGACTTGGCTTGAAAACGTATTCTGTTATGTCCCAAGACACCTCAGGCCAAGTTCAGAGCAATGTAAAACCCAATTTTGAACTGAAAGATTTTAAGTCAATTTTCCACTTTGACAGAGGTTTTCAGCTGAGATTGCCCAAAGCTAAAAAAGTCTTTGGGTTCAGTTCGCTAATTTTGGAAGGAGTTTCGTCAATCTATGGTCAAGAACGCTCGGAAGTGAGAGAACCAAAGACATGCTCCTTATTAAACATAGGGTAACTTTTTTTTATTTTTTATTATGAAATAAATTGTAAAAAAAAAAAAATTACAACTTCCGCAACCAACATTTTTGTCCCTAATAGTTTTATAAAAGTTACAAAGGAGAATATCAGTGAGTGTCAGTGAATAACGTTTGAGATGACATGAAAAAAAAATCGGAGAAAAAAAAATAAATTGTGAAAACTTGCAACAAGTATTAAAATAACATCAATTGTGTGTATTTGGGATACATAAAATGCTTTATAAAAATGTTTATAATGTCTCTTCCACCACTGAATATTAGACACAATACATAAAGTTGTGGTGAGAATGACATTATAAACATTTTTTTTACATTTATCATGACAATGACATTTACTGTTGTTACAATTTACATTGGTGAAAAATGTGTAAAACTCTACACCCATAAACTATTTATCTTTAATTTTCCCCCACCATGCAACTGATAGAAAATGCAGGTCACGTTTTCAAAGGATGCAATGGAAACTTTTAAAGAATGGTCTGATCTTAGGGTGTTTTCGTTTTTTTGTTTAGGGTGGCTTAAGCCAGGAAACCTGACATATGTGAGGGGTAGAGGAAACAGAACACTTCTAGACAATGAGGTGTTTCTCTGGTGTGTGTGTGTGCGTGTGTATTAGAGCTCTGCTTGCACACCTGCCGCCCCTGTGTCTGGCAGTCACCTCCAACCGCACGGCACACACACTCTCACACACACTGACAAAGGTAGACAGATGGGCTGATGAGAGAGAGAGAGGGAGAGAGGGAGAGGGTAGAAAACAGACATGTTTGTTGTTTCCTCTGGCCTTGGGCCTTGCACTGTGCACACACAGTCTATGGAACAAAACCAGACACAAATTTGCCCAGTTTATCACACAGACAGTTCACGTGAACGCTTCATACCAGCTCCTGATGACAGAGCACTGAACAAAAGCCACAGCGTGTTTACCATAAAGCCAACAGCACAGTACTTACACGCGTGACTAGGAAATTAAAGTCATTATGACTCTGGGACAAATGTATTTATTTCTCATATACATACAAACACACCATTTTATGGGGACTTTCCATAAATGTTTTATTTTTATACTGTACAAACTGTATGTTCTATCCCCTAACCCTAAACCTACACATCACAGAAAACCTTCTGCATTTTTAGATATTCAAAAAACATCAAATAGTATAATTTATAAGCTGTTTTCCTCATGGGGACAAAACCATTGACCCCACAAGGACATTTTGGATATTGCCATCTTTGTGATATTTGTGCACTGGATATTGCCATAACGAAGGGCTTACCATAACCCTAGCCTTCTTCCCATAGTGTATCCTGGTTCCATGTGTTCCCCAGGTAAGCAACGCACACGCACCCGGCCATCCACGTGATGTAAAAGAAAACGTGATTCATCAGATCAGACCACCTTCTTCCATTGCTCTGTGGTCCAGTTCTGATGCTCACGTGCCCACGTTTTGGCACTTTCGGCGGTGGACAGGGGTCAGCATGGGCATCCTGACTGGTCTGTGGCTATCCCTCCCCATACACAACAAACTGCGATGCACTGTGTATTCTGACACCTCTCTATCAGAACCAGCATTAACTTCTTAAGCAATTTGAGCTCCAGTAGCTCGTCTGTTTGATCGAAAACCACACGGGCCAGCCTTTGCTCCCCACGTCCATCAATGAGCCTTGGCCGCCCACCGGTTCACCACTGTTCCTTCCTTGGACCTCTTTTGATAGATACTGACCACTGCAGACCGGGAACACCCCACAAGAGCTGCAGTTTTGGAGATGCTCTGACCCAGTCGTCTATCCATCACAATTTGGCCCTTGTCAAACTCGCTCAAATCCTTACACTTGCCCATTTTTCCTGTTTCTAACACATCAACTTTGAGGACAAAATGTTCACTTGCTGCCTAATATATCCCACCCACTAACAGGCGCTGTGATGAAGAGATAATCATTGTTATTCACTTCACCTATTACCATTGGTGTATTATATAATATAAAACAAACAAACAAAAGATAAAATTGTCCTTGTCTTTCTATACACAAGTCATATATGTGACCCTGGACCACAGAAACTACCATCATTTTTTAGGATAGGACAATATTTGGCTGAGATAACTATTTGAAAATTTGAAATCTGAGGGTGCAAAAAAATCTAAATATTGAGAAAAATCGCCTTTAAAGTTGTCCAAATTAAGTCCTTAACAATGTATATTAGCCTACTACTAATATTATTTTTTATATATATTTACGGTAGGAGATTTCCTAAATATCTTCATGGAACATGACCTTTACTTAATATCCTAATGATTTTTGGCATAAAAGAATTGCCACAAATTGCTTATGACTGGTTTTGTGGTCCAGGATCACACATATAAAACGTAGCAGTTTTTGGTAATATACGTGTCAGATAGCACGTGGGAACTGGATGTAAAGAATGATGTGGCTGATGTGTATGTTAGCTACTCTCTTTCAGTTTTCTTCCTGCATGCTGCCGCCACACTAATTTAGTTAGAGGATAATTACTCTGCCATCACCTGCCTTTATCCACTCTAATTGCATTCTGTAATCACCAGACTACCATACAAGAGACTAAATTTGGCATTTGCACATCAAAATCCACAGCATAAACACATCAGAAATTAATTTCAGGTAATCACCATAACCTTGTCCCTGACTACTGTCCCCTATTGCTTTTTTAAATTATTCATCAAAACTCTTTTGTTTATCTATTTTTTTAACCTCTTGATTTAAATTTTTTCCTCCCCCGGGGTGGTCCGTCAACAGTGCTGAAATCACATGAAAGACAAGGAACATGTTTGGCAAATTAAAAAGACTGAACAACAGTTACATTTTTTCCTCTGTTTAATGAGTAACATTTTAATTGCAGAATCATCTCTGCGCTCAAGCGGAGAGGATAAACGGGGCTATTGTATGTCTAAATGCCACAGCATTGCTGCTTTACTTCCTTTGACGCGCGCATAATTAGTTTTCTGAGCCACGGTTGGATTGGGGGCACTTCTCTTAACATGGCAGTGCCATCTGTTCAGATGCCAAGCGTATACCTCTCTTCCCCAGCTCAGGCTTTGTGAAGGAGAAAGGAAGAGCTATGGCATTTGATTTTCTACAACTACAGTAGTGTGGTATCCTGTTGCATGCTTTTTTATAGCATTAGAAGCACAAATCGTTTGCTGTTTGAACTATTAGACGATGTACTAAAAATGGAAAAGTTTTTACTTTGCAGCTTTGAAAAGTTTTGCGTACAGTTGACAATGTTGTCAAAACAATCCCTGTTCACACGGATCCCCTAAAATATTAATTACAAACCGATTCCAAAAAAGTTGGGACACTGTACAAATTGTGAATAAAAACAGAATGCAATGATGTGGAAGTTTCAAATTTCAATATTTTATTCAGAGTACAACATAGATGACATATCAAATGTTTAAACTGAAAAAATCATTTTCAAAATCAGTAGCATTCCTGTATGTGATGCAGTGCCGTCTAAGGCCCCGAAGATCACGGGCATCCAGTATGGTTTTCCAGCCTTGACCCTTACGCACACAGATTGTTCCAGATTCTCTGAATCTTTGGATGATATTATGCACTGTAGATGATGATAATTTTTCTCTGAGAAACTCCTTTCTGATATTGCTCCACTATTTTTGGCCGCAGCATTGGGGGAATTGGTGATCCTCTGCCCATCTTGACTTCTGAGAGACACTGCCACTCTGAGAGGCTCTTTTTATACCCAATCATGTTGCCAATTGACCTAATAAGTTGCAAATTGGTCCTCCAGCTGTTCTTTATATGTACATTTAACTTTTCCGGCCTCTTATTGCTACCTGTCCCAACTTTTTTGGAATGTGTAGCTCTCATGAAATCCAAAATGAGCCAATATTTGGCATGACATTTCAAAATGTCTCACTTTCAACATTTGATATGTTATCTATATTCTATTGTGAATAAAATATAAGTTTATGAGATTAGAAAATTATTGCATTCCTTTTTTATTCACAATTTGTACAGTGTCCCAACTTTTTTGGAATCAGGTTTGTATTCATGTTAATTATTCAAATTATTCATGACGTCACTGTTTTTACACATTTGCATTTTTGTAGTTTGCGTGGAGACAATAATGGTATCGTTGTTGGGTAACCTTGTGTTTTCAGGCCCCCAAAACACCTTTTTAGTTGAAAACCATGTTGTGTAAATGCCCCCTTATTATTAAAATGAAGGCCAATATCACTGATACAAATACTGCTACTGATGTCTCTATGAAATGTTTTTTTTTTTTTTTTTTTTTTTTTTACATTAATGATAGACATTCAACATTACAGTATAATGGAAAGCTATCAATTTCAACATTTGTTAGGCTTTAAAAAAATAAATAACCTGTGGCCTATCTAACAGGTAGGAAATATACAGAAATTGAATCAAGTCTGCACTGCATAAATAATAAATAAAATATAATATTAATCCTACAATTTTCTGTTACCTGTTATTTAACTCATGTAAGACTGCTCTTATGAGAATACTCGACAAAACTGGCATTTTGGCATAATTGTGTGTTGTTTAAATTGTTCATTCAAATGCGAAAGAGAACTTGATTCGGGTGCTCTGTCTGTGCGAACGATACTGGCACGCATCTTTCTGTGCGTAAAAGTAATGTATTGCATACGTTAACGCACAAATTTTGACAGCACTATATATTATATTATATTCAAGTAAATAAAAAATAAAAAACAAACCAAAAAAATATTCAAATAAATATATAAACATACATAAAAATGATCTCATACAGTAAATGCCAAATGGCAACTAAAAAATAAGTCCAAGTCATTTCCTTCATCCAATTTCTTGCAGCATAATTGCACAGACCAAGTTTGTGAATGCATAAGCTATCAACGCTATCAGTTTATGACTCATCTAAGAGACACAAATGGCGCTGTCATAATTTATTTGTGTATAGCGCGACAAACATTTTAATCTTATGCCAGATGATGTGAAACATGACACTGACTATGATGTTTTAGGCTGTTATGTAATGCTTGCTGTGAAGTGCCAGAGTCATGGATAGCTGGTCTGCCTGTGTGGCCTGCAAAGATGATGAATTGTAATTAAACTGGGCAGGATCTCACTGCCACTGAAATGCCACACATCATGGGTAGTTGGTGTGAAAAGCTTTTTACATGCTTAGTGAGTCATAAATAGATGCCATATATTGGTATTCAGTTTTGACTCCATAAAATCAGCTAAACTGTTGAGCTAAATGAAGAAAAATAAATGCATCATACAGAATATATATTACAAACCGGGATGTGACGGCGGTCACATATAAGATATAAACTGTGGGCAGTTAGTGGCAGACATGAGGAAGGTGGTTGGCCTGCCATTGGCTCACTGGGGGGTTTACAATAATAAAACACGGAGCCCAATAATAATATATAGAGCAGCTCCCAGATGCACAGGCTGTTTGGAAAGTAGAACGAGAGATGAGCGGCTACATTAACTCAGTGAGGCTGACCGCTGCTATATAGCTACACTATAGACAAGCGCTGTAAGTGAGATAGACTATTGAGCTTTATCTATTAAAGGTGCCATAGAATGCATTGATACAATTTTACATTTTAAATTGTTCTCTGATATCTACATAGAAGGTATGTGGCTTTGGTAAGGGCAAAAATACTCCAGATACAGTCTTACATGTCCATTTACAACCCTAGGATTTGTCCCTAGAATTAAATGGTCTGTTTTTGCCTTATTTAGGAGGGTCATGAATAATAATGTTGAGCTCTGCTCTGATTGGCTCATTTCAGCAGCTCACACAAGTCCAGTTATTTAGCAAACACAATCGCAAATTTTAACTTTTTTCGTCAGCGATACTGCATGTTTATATAGTCACAATAATCGTTTGTCATCTTGTCTTGTCTTAGTCATGGAAAAAAAGGTCATCAATGAACATTTTTCGTCATATTTTCGTTAACGGAATTGACACGTTAGAGCAACGATCTGCCGTTTTCACTATATTGTCCTCATCTTCACAATACCTGCAGAACTTCTGTTGATTCGGTGCAGGTCCACGTTAATACTGCCTGGCCTTGAACATGGGCTAGTTATGTGGGGAGGCGTAAATATTAATGACCCCGGCTGTCACGACACAGTCTGTGTTAAGTTGTGATTCGCCTGTTTTTCAGTTGTCTTTTTCAAGATTTACATATGAAGGAGAAAGCAAGTGTTTGAGGCTCATGGTATGTCAGTTCCATGTACAGAACTCTTATTATTCAACTATGCCAAGGTAAATACAGTTTTCCATTCTATTCTTTAAGTGCACTAAAAATGTAAGATTGATTTTTGATGGCATTACTTTTCAGTACAGCCTTCAAATAAAATGCATTTGGCATGTGCAAATGTGTGTTTGCTTTTATGGATATATAAGCCAGTTCATAAGACCTCTCTAACAATACAACCCAATGGAAGCAACTCCTAACATGAATGTATTCATTTAGTTTGCATATGGTAATACCCAGGGTGATTAGAGCGTAAAAATGAAAGGTAAGCTCTTTCCTGCTAATAAGCAAAACCTTCAGAAGGAGCTTGCTTCAGCAGCAGTGAGCACATTTAAAGTGTACAGGAAGTATGAGAGTGAGAGATTTCTGAATGCATTTAGTAGATAATGATTGTGGTGTTATTTCAAAGGTGCTCTCTCACAAGCCTCGTGTTTATACTTAATGACTGGCCACGACTCCGGTACATTGAGTCATTCATCGTGTACATGCAACAAAAGCAAGTCATGCGTGGGTACTGGGAAAATGGAAAAAAGAAACAGAAGCTAAAATTATTTCAAGGGGGTTTTGGCCACAAAGTGTGCAAACTTACTCTGAAATAAAATCTATACTCTATTAAGCACAAAAAGATCAAGCACAAACACTGGATTAAATAATTTATATTGAACTATATAGAACATAAATACCATTGATCAAATATTTAAGATTAGAGGGTATTAAGAGTAAAATAATTGAAGTAAAAAAGTATTGTTTATTATTACATTTTAAATTACCAAAAACATGATATTTAGCCATGTCCGACATTCTGCACACAATACTGCACAACATTTTTCTTATGATCTTATAGGCTAAATGGTGTATACACCATTACATTTTTAATTTATTTATTTTAATATAATTAATTAAAATCACACTAATCAATGGTTTAGTTAGACAAATTTTGGTAGCAGGATTATTTAAATATTAGTAATAAATATTATATTATATATAATTATAATATAATATAATATAATATAATGTTAATTATAATATAAAATAATAATATGTTAGATTAAAATAAAATATTAAATAGAATCAATATAATATAATAATAAAATATTAATTATAATATATTAGAATAGAATAGAATAGAATACAATACAATACAATAGAATACAATAGAACAGAAACATGTTGAGAATTAAAGCAGAAGAACAGACTTCATGCATCATGTTTTGGGTGAAGTTTTAGAATTGGTCAATGAAAACCCCATAAAGAATGACCAATAATCTGAATACATGGAGGACTCATGGTGGTTACAGTTCTGATATGGATCTTTTGATCCTAATGATACTATTCAGCACTGAATAAAGAAGACATATTTGAGACTGCAATCGTGTCAGAAAGTAAAAAAGCTTTCTAGAAAAGCAGCTCACTGTTTTAAGACAGCCAATGTGGGACCTCAAAAAGCAGGCTGGATGACACACACAAGGGCACACGCGGGGCATGATGTTCCATCAACCATAAACAAGAGGAATCACATTTAATTTAAATCATTCAATATAAAATTCCGTCTCTTCGCTGGCAACAAATGCCGGCATGCTTTTATCCCGGTGAACAGCGCTGCATGATTTGAAACAAAATGCAACAATACTTGACCTCAAGCTTGACCTACTTATAATACACTGCAAGCAAACCAGGTTAATGCTGTGTGTCTGACAAAGAGAATGAGGCTGAAAGAGGACTGAAAGAGTTGTGTCTCAGCGTATGGCGGCCAACGTCACTCAGATACAAGGTTTATTAAAAACTGCACGACTACTATATAATTAGATTTTTAAAAATCCACTTCTTTGCTAAATTAATATAAGAAAGGTCAAAGGAATGGAATAAGAAGGGTCTGCTAGTTCAGGCTGGTTTTAAAAGATTTACAGACCCAGTGACCCCTAATATAAGAAGCTAACAGTAAAACATTAACTATAATTTTTATATTATATAATGTTTATCAGATCATTAATGTTCATGCTCATTCAAATAGTTGATATTGGCCTTATTGGACTTTAGACATTACTTCAGATCGAAACAAAAACAACAAGTGGCATTGCTCATCCCTATTTTGAATGTTTCTGAGGTCACGTAATGACCACTCGCCACTCATGATGTCACTGCTGAAGTAATCCTCTGCAACCAATCAAGACTCTCCTATGCAACCAATAGTGTGTTCAAAAGGCTTGAATGGAAGATAGTTTTGACTCAAGCCATGTATATATAAGCACTCAGGCAAGTACCAAAAGACATTTGAGGACACATGCTGTTGCAATTTGTGAAAATATGGACACAAAACAGGATGTGTCTCAAGTAAAACCTTACTTAAGCCACACAAAAGTATGAGAGTCATTGAAAGGCAGGGTGCATTATCCTGCTATAATACCGTTTCCATGAAAGGGTGTACATGGTCTGCAACAACGCTTTAACGGTATAGGTGGTACGTGTCAAAGTAACATCCACATGGATGGCAGGACCCATGGTTTCCCAGCAGAACATTGCCCAAAGCATCACACTTGCTTCACACTTGCCTCCGCCGGCTTGCCTTCTTCCCATAGTGCATTCTGGTGCCATGTTTTCCTCAGGTAAGCGACACACACACACCCGGCCATCCGCGTGATGTAAAAGAAAACGTGATTCATCAGACCAGGCATTGTGTATTGTGACACCTTTCAATCAGAACCAGTATTAACTTCTTGAGCAATCTGAGCTACAGTAACTCGTCTGTTTGATTGGACCACATGGGCCACATAGATACTGACCACTGCAGACCGGGAACACCCCACAAGAGCTGCAGTTTTGGAGATGCTCTGATCCAGTCGTCTAGCCATCACAGTTTGGCCCTTATCAAACTCGCTCAAATCCTTACGCTTGCCCATTTTTCCTGCTTCTAACACATCAACTTTGAGAATAACATGCTCACTTACATATATATATATATATATATATATATATATATATATATATATATATATATACACACACACACACACACACACACACACACACACACAATATTCACCTAAATACAGTATATATAAATAATAATTTAATAGTGAAAAACAGTAAAATGACATTCCCAGGAGTCTCTGGTATTTATTTGATATAAATCATTTAAGTTCTGTACATTAGGGTGTTTCATGTTACACTTTCTGTTATTTAGTTTATGTTTATTGCATTATTTTAATGTCATCTGTTACCCTGATGGTGTTTGGTTATTCTGTGTATTCCAGTAATATTAGAAACATTGTCACTGTATGATTTCAGTGAATTTCTGCTAGGACACCTGTGTGAATTGAGAAAAACTCACTTCATACACCTACTATAAAAATGACCCTTTCTTATTATTGAAGACTGAAAGATTGCCTGTCATGGTAATAATAATGAGGCTTGCTAACCACAATGTATGTATCCTAGGTCAGACAATGTGGTTGTTTCTCTCTTTCAAGACAGGAAAAAAAAATGGCCTTTTTTGTTCTCTTTCTCACCATTGGAGACACAACATAATGTTGTTCCTGTAGTGTGACCATCTGTAGGCACAGCAGTGAGGATTGTGACTCTGACTCCAAACACACACTTAGTGAGGCGGTGTCAACGTTGTGTTTCGATCACACAGGGACACCTCACACACCAGGGAGTCCAGGTGGACTCATCAGTCTCCTACGGCTACATAAGACAGATACGTAGACAAGGGTGGAGAAGAACAAGGTCGATAGATTGATGAAGATAAATAAAAAAGACTAAAGCAAAGGGAAAAAAATAAAATCAGGTAGCAGCTAGTGTTGTAGTCAAGACCACCTAAACCGAGACAAAGTCGAGACCAAGACCAGCGTGTGCCGAGACCAAGACAAGACCAAGACTTTGTGGGGTTTAGACCAAGACCAAAGCAGGGTGAGACCAAGACCAAGACCAGACCAGCACTCCTTAAATTCATCTAAAAGATCCACATCTACTGTCTGAGAAATGACTTATATTTAATTAATAAATATAATTAGAATAGTAAGACACTATAGTGCTGTTACCAATCAAATCACTGACAATAAAATTAATGACACAGAAGTTGCATCTAAATTGGTACAATTACACCTTACACACAATCTTACACATAAGATTAATTTAACATTAAAACATTAACATTATTTAACAGTCACGGAATCATTTATTCAACTGATTTGTTCAAAGCAGCTGATTCATTCAATAACGAAACGTTGCCGAATTAGCAAAAACTGTTTAAAATGTGATTTAATATTAACTTCTTGTTTATTGAACGTTTGTATAAATCAATATAATTTGTAATCACGCTTATATTAATGAAAACAGCTCTCTTGCTCTTGTGATATTGCTTAATTATATTCTATGTTAAAAAATAAAAATAAAATAAAAAACGAAATCTCAGAATTTTTGCCCATTTATATTAATTTTGGACCTGGAAGCACAGTAACAAAAGAAATCACATTACAAAGAAGTTATTGATTGCATTTTAAGCAGTACGTTTTGCATCAAATCACATTAATGATGTTAAATCAGACAATGCACCAGCAATTTAGTGATATCCTTGCAGTTGTGGTCTTGACTGGTCTTGAGATAAAATCCAGAATCCTCTAAGTCTGAGACCAAGACAAGACCGAGTACAAATGTGGTCGAGACCGAGACAAGACCAAGACCTTCAAAAAATGGTCTTAAGACCGGTCTCAAGACCAAGACTGGTCTCGAGTACCACAACACTAGTAGCAGCATCAAATATGCCAACGCCTTGTCGACAGGGGACAAATGGAACACCCATAGATAGTATACACATTCAGTCCACATGCAACCTTAAAGGGATATTTCACCAAAAAAAAAGGAAAGTGACTCACTTTCGTGTTGATCTAAATCACGTTGACATGTTCCATGAAAATGTGAATCTCTGACAAATATCCTGGCTGTTTGTTTCACTTCTGTTCTATATTAGAAGTTCTAAAACCCATATGATATATGAGGGACAGATTGAAATCATTATTACAGTTATTTGTTGATAATCTAACATGATTTTAGTGCAAGTGGAGGGGACAATTTTTCACTGCAAAATCAGTCTAATCCTCAAATAGATATATAACAGTACTTCAGAAGACTTGGGAAATCATGCATAAGTCATATGGACTCTGTTTTTTTGTAGCTTGACCAACCCAGTCCCCATTCACTTCCATTATATAACATTCTTCAGTTTTTATGTTCCACAGAAGAAAGTCATACAGGTTTATATTGCCATGAGGGTGAGTAAATGGCCATTTTAATGATCAGACACAAGTAATACTGCTTTTTAATACATTTATGGGGCTTTTATTGCCATTATGGAGCTTGACCGCTCAAGCCCCCATTGACTTTACTCTTCAGATTTTCTCCTTTGTGTTTCACAGTAGAAAGTCATACAGGTTTGTAATGACATGATGGTGAGTAAATGGCAATTTTATTTTTCAAACACAATTCATACTTTTATAGGGATTTTATTGTCATTTTGAAGTTTGGCCACTCCACTTCCCTAATATGGAAAATATTCTTCAGATTTTCTCCTTATTGTGTTCAGAAGAAAGTCATACAGGTTTGTAATGACATAATGGTAAGTAATTGACAATTTCATTTTTTGGGGGTTAACGATCCCTTTTTAAAAATATGCATACATGCATAGTACTGCATTTATTGCCCTCACATTTATTTGTCGGCAGATCAACTCAAGCGCGTTTGTTAAAATGCTTCCCAGAATGCTGTGTTGGCACTGATGTTATCAGAGCACACGGCAATGCCAAGTCCAACTCCTAATTTCTGACTTTCCTCTAAAACTGCTGTTATTTCTCTCTTATCTGACAACATCTTGCTCCCCTTGCTGCAAGGATCATTGCAGAAACTGATTCTTTTGGAGGCCACAACTCCAGGTTGCATTGGCTCAAACTAAATAAATACACTGTAAAGTCATTAAGGCTTAACAGCTCTATAGATGGTAAGCCAGTGGATGTCTGCCTTTTATCCTTAAGCGAGTTGTACTTTGATGACTGGTTTACAACTTTTCAACACATGTGCAATGGGAGGAAGCTGGAGATAAATGCAGAAAGGCATCTGAGAGGCATATATCTCTGCTTGTACTTAGGTTGGGCGCAGTTGTGACGTTTGCTCTGTACGCCACTCTCTAGGCATCTCTATATTTGGAAAAGCATTATGTCATCATCTTTCCACTATCAGATTATATTTCCGCCACTATTTCTATTGTTACTAAAGCCAGAGTTCATGGCAACACCTTACAACAAACTTTTAAAAACTAATGTAATTCATTTCAGGGCAGTTCATCTCTTAAATTAAACCAAATTAATAATTATTAAATCGCATAAAAATATTATGAACATTATGGGAAAAAATGATTACCACTCCTTAAAATTAGCCTTGAAAACACTTTCAAAAACTATTGAAATATATATATATATATATATATATATATATATATATATATATATATATATATATATATATATATATATATATATATATATATATATATATATATATATATATATATATTAATTAAATAAAATACACAATATAGTATTTAATAATAAAAAGAGACATGCCAGTATTTGATGAGAAAAGCCCCACAATAAAGATTTAAAGACTGATATAATCATTAAACAGACAATAAAGTGGTTTTAGAATTAAATTATTTCCATATCATTGACCATTGAGCATATAATTGAACTAAATGAATGTGTTAAATTGACAGCACTGAATAATTCATAAAAGAACTCGTTCTCTGATGAGCCACGTACATGTGCACACGCGCACACATTCACACCACGGCTCTCTTATTTCTGTGGCTCTCAGCTGCCAGACAGCGTAACCTTACACTGAAAGTTGCCCCCTTTGCCTGCTTCCCTCTCCTTCCAAATGTCATATGTGAGACATCCTGCTCTCAGGGACAAAGAGAGGCATTCAGTTTCCAAGTGGGACTTAGCAACATCCAAACTTAGCTCTTGACTCCCAGAGAAAGGGGGCATGAAGGGGTTCTACCATGCAATGACAGGGCAGATAGGAGATCCCCCCCCTCAATGCTAATAGTAAAAATAGATGTAAAATATTTTTCTTTTCACCTTTGTGCTCCTCAGAGGTTGGAATATTCCATGACTTTCATGCCACCCAGAAGGCTGGATGTTCAGGGATCACATGCAGATTACACCCAAACAGCTTCTGTATCATATGATGATGATTAAGGGGGGAAAAAAATGATATCATCATTTACTCATCCTCATGCCACAAAGGCTTTTACTTTTAAATTATAAAGGGCTTAATTCTGCTTTAAAATGGCTTAATTTGTATTTTTTATTAAATAATTAAAAACATTAACAATCATATTAATTATAAATACAAATTATGCCCTTTTAGGTACAAGTAAGTCTTTAAACTAATTTAAGCATTGTATAGAAAAATAAAACAAAATAAAATCTATAATCATTTACTCATCCTCATGCCACAAAAAGCATACTTTACTTTTAAATTAATTTAAATATGGTGCCTCAAATGCTCTTTAAAGCATCCATTTAAAATGGATTCATTTGTATTCAAATGGACTTAATGTGTTTAAAGATTGTAATTGTATCTAAAGGGCTTAATTCTGCTTAACCAATTCAACTCTGCGTCCAATATTGCATCCATCATAATCATTAAAAATATGCTGCAGAGCTGAAGTGGTTAAAATGGCTTAATTTGTATTTTTTTAATTAAATAATTAAAAACAATAACAATCATATTAATTATATACACATAAATTAAGCCCTTTTAGGTACAAATGAAGTCTTTAAACACATTTAAGCATTCAAATGATTATTTTCTCATAAAATAATAATCATTTAAAAACATAAACAATAATAAATGTAAAAATACATAAATATAAATTAAGCCTAAAGTAAAATTAAGCCCTTTTAGATATAAATTAAGTCTTTAAACACATCAAGCCCATTTAAATACAAATTAAGCCCTTTAATGTTAAATTAAATAATAAATTTAAAAACATAAATAATAATAACAACAACAATTAAAAATAAATACAAGTTAAACCCTTTTAAAGAATGTGAGACACCATATACCACCAAAATGAAATAAAAATACTGACAGTTATTGATTTACAGTGAAATCTATACAGTGAACAATTAAACAACAAAATACTGATCTGTGATAAACTCCCATGCCACAGACACAT
Organism: Paracanthobrama guichenoti; assembly: GCA_018749465.1. Lineage (NCBI taxonomy): Eukaryota > Metazoa > Chordata > Actinopteri > Cypriniformes > Gobionidae > Paracanthobrama > Paracanthobrama guichenoti. The sequence continues at coordinate 9,682,131 of CM031946.1, forward strand.
ATACTAGGTCTTTAAGTTAACCTAACTACTAAAGACTCCACTGAAAACAATACACAGACAAACAACAAATAAATTGTAAACTAAATAGGATATAGTATGCATAGTTTTCACTGCAAATTATAAAGCTGTAAGCCGGTGCAGTTACAAAGTGACAAGTGATTATAGCTATAGCTATTGTGTATTTAACTTAGAATTCTCTTTAATGAATATGCTTTCACCTACAGGAAACCTTAAATGACGCTGAGAAACAGGAAAAGGAAGATTTTGCTCAACATCTACTGTTCTTATACAATTCATTATTGTCCAGTGTTTATACTCCTGTAGTACATGTACCTAGTATACTTCAGCTAAATGAATGTGCGTTTTGACCACAGCATGGCAACTCTGATGTTATCGGTCCAGCTCTCTAATGGCTGCGCCTAATGATGGGTGGCGGATGGAAAACTTTATTCTTCTCCTTTTTGCTATCATCCGGATATCCATGTTTCATAAAGACAGAGAGAGCAGGAGTGTGTGGCCTTTATGAAGATATATATGGACAGAAAAACAATAAAATGTGTTGATGGCACTGATATAGAATAAAGGTAGCTTGAACCCATGTGACTTTTTTCCTCATAATTGTGAGTTTATAGTTAACAATTTGGAACTTATTTCTCACAACTGCGAGTTTATATTTTGCAACTTTTTTTCTAACAATTGTGAGATATAAGCCCGCAAGAAATTGCGAGAAATGTGAGGAGAAAAAAAAAAAAATCAGGAAACTGATTATAGATTAAAAAAAACTCTTGTACACTTGTCCATGTGTACTTGCAGTATGAGGACACATAGCAGATCCAATGAAAGTTTTGCCCTGTATAACACAACCTGACATTTCCATCATGTTAAGTGTGTAATAACTTTGTTACTGGAGTTGGTGAGTGAGATAGGAATGATGAAATAGCCTCACTATTTAAACGCAGGGTACTCGATTGCACAGGAAATCATCTTCTGAAATTACATCCACAGACGTGAACACGTCAATGAAGACGGTTTCAGACTGTTTTGTGGCTCCTGAGTACAAGATGACACAAGCCAAGTGTTAAAATGGGGAGTTCAAGGGAACAACTGCAATACAGTTTGCTGATTTGTGTACCCTGCTGAGAGTGAAGGCAATGATACACTGGGTTAATAGCGTGTCTCTTAGTAGAGCAGAGCTGTGACTCTGTACAGAACAGAGGTGACACAGGAAGTAGGTCTAATTTGATGTCATTAACTAGACCAGCAGAAGATCATCCCAGATAGATCAATCAGTGATGACAGTTCAGTCAACATAAAATCTAAATATATATAAAAGAAATATAATATATAGCCCTAAAAGGGCTTAATTTATATATATACACACATCATCATCATATACTGATCAGGCATAACATTATGACCACCATGGATCGGACTTGTTTGTTCAGCACATCCCACAGATGCTCAATTGGATTGAGATCAGGGGAATTTGGAGGCCAAGTCAACACCTCAAACTCGTTGTTGTGCTCCTCAAACCATTCCTGAACCATTTTTGCTTTGTGGCGGGGTGCATTATCCTGATGAAAAAGGCCACCGCCACCAGGGAATACCGTTTCCATGAAAGGGTGTACATGGTCTGCAACAATGCTTAGGTAGGTGGTACGTGTCAAAGTAACATCCACGTGGATGGTAGGACCCAGTGTTTCCCAGCAGAACATTGCCCAAAGCATCACACTGCCTCCGCCGGCTTGTCTTCTTCCCATAGTGCATCCTGTGCACATGTGTTTCCCAGGTAAGCAGCGCACACACACCCGGCCATCCACGTGTTGTAAAAGAAAACATGATTCATCACACAGCGCTGATTCACCATTGTTCCTTCCTTGGACCTCTTTTGATAGATACTGACCACTGCAGACCGGGAACACCCCACAAGAGCTGCAGTTTTGGAGATGCTCTGATCCAGTTGTCTAGTCATCACAATTTGGCCCTTGTCAAACTCGCTCAAATCCTTACACTTGCCCATTTTTCCTGCTTCTAACACATCAACTTTGAGGACAAAATGTTCACTTGCTGCCTAATATATCCTGTGATGAAGAGATAATCAGTGTTATTCACTTCACTGATCATAGAAATGTTAACATTATGACCAATGTTCAAAATGGTTGTGCTGCTTAATATTTAATAGTTTGGAGGAAACATGATAAAAAAAAAAAAAAACTTCAGGATTCTTTGATGAACAGAAAGTTGAAACGGAATTCTTCTGTAACATTATTAATGCCTTTACTGTCAATTTTGATTTAATTTAATGCATCTTTGTTGAAAAAAGTATTTTTTCTAAATAAATAATTAATGATTCTTACTGACCCAAACTTTTGAACTGTAGTGATTCAGCAAACTCACATTTGGTCTGGCTTCATTCTAACACCCACTTTTTACAATTTAATGATTCATGATGGATAAAATAAAGTTTATTTTCTGAAGTATTCTGCTGAATATCACTCACAAGTCACACCATGGGTAAAATTCGGAGGCAATTCATCAGCTTTAACAAGCAGAGTGATGCACTGCTTATAGACCTACTTTACATTCAAAAACTAGCTGTAAAGAGTCTCAAGTGAATGTGCATCTACGTGTGCTTGCATGTCTCCTACCCAATAATACACATTCACATTAAGTGAACCTTCACTTAAATATGACCACCAGCGTATCCAACGCCTGCGGTGCAATACTGCATCAATATGGCAGTGTCCCGGGTGGTGAAATCAAGGAGAGACTTCATGTGAGCATTCACACATTAGCTAGATAGGATATCCAGATCACCATTTCTCTACTAATAAGAGTAGTAGAGGACATGATGAGCATATAGCAGGATGCAAGATGTATCAAATGGTGTCAGCAAAAGATGATGGGAGATCATTTATTTGGTTAACGGGAAACTGGTGCATCATGTTGCCTTGGTCTTTCCGTGTAAAATGGAAGTCTTTGGTAAATATCAGGGGTGTAACGGTACACATATTTGTACTGAACTTTTTTGGTAGAGGTTTGGAACTTTTGATTTGGTATGCATGTGTATCAAACGAATACAGTATTGTTTTAACCACTGCAAGTGCAGAACTTCTCTGTGTGAGGAAAGTAATTTCAAATTCATTTTGGGTTCTCCAAACAACCCTTCGGTGAACAAGTGATGCATGTGTTGTTTAATGCATTTGAGAGCAATTTTCCTCAGCGCACAACTTACATCTTACAGTTTACAGTATACTTGTAAATGTAAAGGGCCCTATCATACATCCGGTGCGACGCAAATGTTTTTGCTAGTTTCTGCTTAACGCAGTTATAATTTTCACATCTTGTGCCACACTGTTTAAATAGCAAATGCATTTGCGCCCATGTGTGTGAAAACGAGGTGTGTTCAGATGCATTTTCAGCGCGTTGCTATTTTGAGGCAACTGAAAGCTGGTCTAAAGTCAATGGTGCAATACACACACACACACACACACACACACACACAGGGATGCGCAGCGGCATACAAACATTTTTAAATCTGAAAAATTAAAGGATTCCTCTCTGGAGAAGTGTTCAGTCTTTACACTCACAAATTCCACCATGTAAATAGCGAATCCACCATGGTGCAAGCACAACTGGCTTTTAAAGGGAATGGGAGATGAGACTGATTGGTTTATTGCACCCTACACCCAAAATGCATCGATTACTCATTAAGAGGATAGGGACAACCCTTTTAGACCATGCTCCTGGCGTCGTTAAACTAGCAAAAATGGATTCGGACACGCCCTAAGTGCACTTGCGCCGTGCTCTTTAGACCATGCGCTTAGACCGTTAAAATTGGGCCCTAAATGTTCATTTCCATTTCGCATAAAGGGTTATCCTGACAGCAATCAGACAGGCACTTAACTTTGCAGACTTCAATGAACGAGTGCTGGTGTTGTGCAGAATTCTGACCCACTGGAAGATTATGAGCTTCAGTGGGGGGGTAATAATTTGGCACAACACCAGTGCGCATGTGTATCAAATAGATGGAGTGGATTAGAGTGGGAGTGCAATAATTCTAACCCATTTCTAAAATATTTTGGATCCAAAAGTTGAAGCACTTCAAATCTCATCCCCAAATTACAACAGCACCATAAATTGCAATGTATAGTTGCTGCTGGTTGCAGCATTTTAATTTCATGGTGACTTATGTATATTTTAAGGGCAACAATGTTTCACAAGAAAAGTGAGTAGCCTACATCATAGTTTAAGTGTTGAGAGTAGCATCATCACTACCACTACAATCTATCTATCTGTCAGTATAGCTCTATTTATTCCAGTGACAATGGATATTCTTAAACAACAACCACAACTACACCTGCTGAAAAAACGATGACAAAGTCTTCGTTTTGTCATTTGTAATTTTTAGAGTTGAGCTACATGAGGACAGAAAGGTAGTGACTTTAAAGAAAAGATGAGTCATACTTTGAACTTGATTTAGTGTCACTAGGAAACCGATCGGATCCTTGGAAGTGTAAATGTTAGCGTAGGTCTTATATTCAGTAATGTAAACACTCAAACCATCATTTAAGAGCATGTCTGACAGTATGTGCATTGGCGAGTGTTACCATGTGCGTTTGTCTGTGCAACGGTCTTTGAGCTTACATGTATATTACCAAGTGTGCTTGAGAGTGTGACTCTGTGTAACTAGAGCCACACTGGTGTATTAAAGAGATTGTTGGAGCCAACCTGTACTGAGCCAGAGCAGACATGAAATATTCACCACACGCACACACACAAAGCTAAAACATGCCAAGGCAGATGGTGTGGCATTCGAAGAGCACAATCCAGCAGCCTATCGATAGGATACAGAGAAAATTTTGTTGAGAGGAGCGTGATGGGTAATAAACACTTTACTCCCAGAGAGGGGCTGGGTTACAGCGCCACCTTGTGGTGTTTTGCCGCGCCATATGTTTGGGTATGTGGTTACTGATTGTTGACCTCTGATACACATGGACAGATGGACGCAGCGCCAGACCAAAACAGTGCCTGGGGAGACAAGATAGGTTTGTACCTTGGCTTCAAAGGCATCAAATGGATTTATATCATACAAGAGTGAGATTTTAAAACTCATCTAGTCAATCCTTGCCTTTACTGCTGCTGTCTGCTTCCAGTCGGGATCAGAGAAAGAAGAAGAGTATTGATTTTACCTTCAGTTTACAAAATGGTTTTCCCAAGCTGACTTACTACAAGGTCTAGCGTAAAAAAGTAGGGACTTGGGTGGAAAGCAGAAAATCGAGGAGCCTTGCATGCCAAAACGCACTCAAAATGGCCTGCTGTCAAACACGGTTTGCCTCAGAGTGCCTTTCATTCATTTGATACATTGTTCACTCACTCATCTTCACGTCTGAATTCGCCACGCTCTACAAACTCGGCAACAGAGCTCAGAGCAGACAAGCGTTGCTCTCATTTGCAGGTACTTCTGAACACATAAACCTTGAAAAAAAGGGAAAAATAAATGTGCCTGTGAAAATTCTATAAAATGTCTTAAAATATTTTTTTTGTAATAATTAAAAAAAATCTATTAATTTTAATAATCAATGTGTTCATTATTTATGCACTGTCAGAACAAAAAGGTACATTGCTGTCATTGGGGCGGTACCCTAAGGTACAAAACCGAAAAGGTACTGATATGTACCTTTAAGGTACTAATACGCATTCCTAAAGTACTGATATGTACCTTTAAGGTACTAATATGGACCATTTAGGGGTGAGTAAGGTACAAAGATGTACCTTTACACTTTTGTACCTTAAGGTACCGCCTCAGTGACAGCACTGTACCTTTGTTTCTGAGAGTGTGTGATTAATTTGATATCACTGCAATTTCACTGCAAAAAATAAGGAAAATATGCTATTATATTTCCTGATGATCTCTTCCAAATAATGTGCAAATTGAGCACAATATTGTAAAAAAAAAAAAAAAAAAAAAATTTAAAAAGTATTATAGAATTTAAAAATGTAGATAGCTTTCCACATTATCACAACACAATTTTAAAGCAGTAAGAAAGTCACTAAATTATCAAAAGGTCAAACAAAACTGGAAATTCATTGATAATGAAATTTGTTGTTGATAACTTTATTGATTTAATTGACTGAGATTTTCATGCATACATTTATCAAACTAAATAGGGCTGCAAAATTAATGCATCAATAGGGGAAATATGCTTTTCCACATCTTGCTCATCTTTGCACAAACTGAAGGCAATAAAATTAAATATTGTGTGGAAAAAAAACATTTTTTCTTTTCAAGAACAACTTTCCACATTATCAAAACACAATCTTAAAAGCAGTAGGTAAAACTAAACCACACATTTTTTGATAAAGACATTTGTTGTTGACTTTCTTTATCGATTTCATTGATTAATTGTTGCAGCCCTAGGAGTTTTCCTGATAGTGTGCGAGTGTGAGTGTATTCAAGCCAGGCATCCTCCCTCGTGAGATATACCCCATAGCACTGCTGCTGGCAGCAGAATTGGTGTATTACTTGTAGTTGGAGCTAACCTGAAGAGACACTGTACTCTCTCTATGTGAGAAATGCAATGGCAGCCTTTGTCATCCATAGAGCCTTTCAAGCCAAAGTGAATACTGCCTGCAGCCTTCAAATGTGTGTTTGTGTCCTCTGAGCAATGTAGGAGATGTGGGGAATGTGAAAACACAAGTTGCATATCACTACAGAGCACAAGATGCCCTAACCGGTCTGGACCAGCCCCATGACTGGATTACGTCATCATCCAGGGAGTTTTGTGTGTGTGTGTGTGTGTGTGTGTGTGTGTGTGTGTGTGTGCGTGTGCGTGTGCGTGTGCGTGTGCAGTATCAGTGAGAAAATCCCATTTTGATTTGAAATGCTCCATTGTATAATCCGCTGAGTCTGTGAGGAAGGGATGACAGAATGGAGGAATAGCGAATGAGAGAGAGTGAGAGAGAGAGTGTTGATGCGTCAATGAATGAAAATCATACCTTCATCTTAGAATCAGTTCAGTGAGTGTTTACATGCACCATCTTACACCAATTATGCTTAATAATTATGGACACACCTTTGGAATGTTGAATTTCCATGACTTTTCCAGTCATAACAGATTTTTTATTATTATTTAAAGACTTTGTTTGAATTTTCAGCAGTTTCTAAACAATTTTAGACCTGAGCATATCTAGAATTGTTTTTGAAAGTTTCACAATTTCCATGATTTTCTTATGTTAAGATTTTTTTATGAAGCGTTCACTGTCCTAGAACAATTACAGACATCCATCAATCCATTCATCCATCCATCCATCCATCCATCCATCCATTGAACTTTATATTCACTATCAAGTTTTCCATTTTCCAATTAAAGTAAAAATGTAAAAGTCTAAATATATTTCCATATTTCTTGACTGTGGGCTGTTTTATTTATTGGCAAAGTAATATAAAAGGTCATAAAAGTCATTACTGCACATTATCTGGATTTCACAAAATTTCACCATCTTTATGGTCTGACGTAAGAAAAAAAATCTTTCAAAATCTCATGCAAAAACTGATTGTTGACCAGTGCTTTTATGTAGATGGAAACACATTCAGTGAAGAGATTTCGAATGAATAACTCACCGATCTAAACATGGATTTAGACACAACCCCCTGGAAAGAACTTGAGCAGGTCTGCTGTGGTCTCACTGTGATGTGCAGTCGGCAGGGGGCCAGGTAGGATTCTCATTAGAATAGCATTAGGGGGCCGGGTGATATTACTACTCTATCCCACCATCCCCCTCCCTTTTCCAGGATATCTAACGTCTGCTGTTCCATTTCCATCTCTCCAGATGAACCTGCATTTTCAGTCAGGCATTCCCTGGATGACTTTAAGCAAGGGTGCAAGGACTGTTAGCACTCCTCACCTTGGACGATCTTTCATAGGCTACTTTGATGTAACATACAGGATGAGACACGATCCACAATGAAGGGGCTCACGGCATTACACATACTCACATTTGAGTCAAGGGTGTGAAAGCACTCTCAGAGAAAAGGGCACACTCTTGACGCAAAGGAAAACAGAAGGATCAGAGTGGATAGAAACAGCAATACACAGACAAAAAAAAAAATTAGATGTCAGTGATGTGTTCGAGGACTGGGAATGAAACACTAGGTCAAATAGTGCTGTTCAGTCAATTAGTAGGCTTACTCAGACAGATAATATGCACAAAATACAGTGTTTTGTTGATATTTTAAAAATGTTTAAAAAAATATATGCCAAATGTCATCGGTTTCATATGGTTATGAAAAGCTACAATGTCATGTAAAAATGTCATGTACCATCAAGTAAAAACGTAATATTTTCCTTAGCCTACACCTTAAGCACATGTGAGTATACATCATCTTAGGGACTGTCAACTGAAAACGGAAAAATGCGGCTTCAAAAGTGCAAGTTTTTAAAAACGACACCTTAATTGTCTCAAAAATGTCAGTTTGTTAAAGTGGTGACGTCATGTGCATGCGTATTATTTATGTGTCAGTCTATGCGTGTAGTGTTTCTTTACAAACTGGCTGGCATGAATAATACAGCCGTTTTCACGGATCCGTGTGAACGGGGGTCATTTTGACAACGTTGTCATTTGTACACAAAAAACGCAAAAGGAAAAACGTTCCATTTTAGTACACCGTTTTCACGTAAATGTGCCCTTATTCATTATTTGCAAAAACGCTTGTAAATTCATTTAAAACATTTTTTACAAGGACTTTTTTGGGGTTTTTTTGTATTATCACTTTTTCAAGTGGACAACTGCTTAAAAATAAAGCAATAAGCCACACAAATGCCAAGGGTTGCACTTATGCATTTTCAAATGGAACCCATGGCTCAAAATTCTCCTCCAGGTTTTATGACTATATAAAAGATGAAAACAAAATTAAAACATTTCTCAGAGTCCATTATGCGACATGGATTCACAATGCATTAGTGCAATGGAAAGCACCGGTGTGGAAATGTGAGACCCCAGTGGCTCTAGTCTAAGATTTTTCCTGCACGCAACAGGCGTATTGTATTTTTAGGGCAGATGGGACACCTGTTAGTTGAGGACATTAAGGGTAAAAGATGCCCCCTGGAGGCTGGAACGTGATGAAAAGGAACATTTTGGAGATATGAGAGAGAGAGGAGAGAGAGAGAGAGAGAGAGAGAGAGAGAGAGAGAGAGAGAGAGAGAGAGAGAGAGAGAGAGAGAGAGAGAGAGAGAGAGAGAGAGAGAGAGAGAGAGAGAGAGAGAGGAGCAGAACAAGAGCACGAGAGACCTGCTTCAGAGTTATTCAGTGCATGGAGTGTCCTTGATGCCGCTCAAATCGCCAGGCTAGTCATGAGAGTAAATGCGTAAATGTCCTCAGAGACACTTCGCTCTGCCGTCAGAGAGGGCTGGCCATTTCCAAATGCCAAAAATAACACATCCCTTGAGGTATGAATTGACACGGTTGATGTAAGAAAACATATCAATGCATTTCATTAACATACTGAGATGTCACAATGTCATCAGATAACTCAAATGGAGAACATGACACAGTTTTTTTGAGTGGGACATTTTCAAATGCAAATATTTAGTGAAGTCCACAAACTCAAAGATTGCAGAAAAATTGGGGATTCATACATCCGATTTAAAACTGGAAATAAAGCTAATATTTACAAATATTTAAAACAAAGAAATATTATGGTGTAATATTAATATGTGGGATACTAATTGCCAGGAAATCAACACCTCAGCTTGTGACTTCAATTGACTTTCAAATTACAAAAAACAAAACACACACATCAAATGTTGCCAAGTCTAGTTAATTTTGCAAGGCCTGACCTTTACAAAATAAAAAAAAGAAGAATAGAAACAAAACTTGAGTCGCGAAAAGCAATTAAAATTCTGGTTCCTCATCCAATAGTTGTCCACTTAAATGCCTTGACTACACACTGGGCCTGTTTGGATGAGAGCATGTGCTTGAATGCACCTGCCACACATTTACATATTTATCCTTTCAACAATTATAAGAGGCACTCATAGCAGAGACAATACAAAACTGACTGGCAGAAGCTCAGTCATTCTTAAAATAGAGGTGGTCACATACCACAGAATATAAGAATATATGGCTTTAGGACCTTTGAGGTCATTAGATTAATAATAATAATAATAATAATAATAATAATAATAATAATAGAACTTTACATAAATAATGCTGCTCAAATGCCGCTATAAAATGGTTTTAAATAAATAAAGTATATATATATATATATATATATATAATGTTATGATGCAATTACGAATTGCATCTTTTTCTTGTAATTGCAACGTTATGCCAGTGTGATTTTACTGTATCTCAGTGTGGACATATATTTGACAATGTCATTTTTTTACTATTAATAATTCAATCATTAAGGGAAAGGGAAAGGAAAGGGAAAGGGAAAAGGAAAGGGAAAGGGAAAGAGGAAAGGGAAAGGGAAAGGGGAAAGGAAAGGAAAAGGAAAGGGAAAAGAAAAGGGAAAGGGGAAAAGGAAAGGGGAAAAGGAAAGAAAGGAAAGGAAAGGAAAGGGAAAAGGAAAGGGGAAAGGAAAGGGAAAAGGAAAAAAAGGGAAAAGGGGAAGGGGAGGAAAGGAAAAGGAGGAAAAGGGGAAAGGGAGAGGAAAGGGAAAGGGAAAGGAAAAGGAAAGGGAAAAGAGAAAGGAAAAGGAAAAGGAAAAGGAAAGGAAAAGGAAAAGGAAGGGAAAAGGAAAGGGGAAAGGAAAAGGAAAAGGAAAGAGGAAAGGAAAGGAAAGGGAAAGGGAAAGGAAAAGGGAAAGGAAAGAGGAAAGGAAAAGGAAAAGGAAAGGGAAAGGAAAGGAAAGGGAAAAGGAAAAGGAAAGAAAAAAAGGAAAGGAAAGGAAAAGAAAAGGAAAAGGAAAAGGGAAAGGAAAGGAAAGGGAAAAGGAAAGGAAAAGGAAAGGAAAAGGAAAGGAAAAGGAAAGGGAAAGGAAAGGAAAGGGAAAGAAAGGAAAGGAAAAGGAAAGAAAGGAGGAAAAGGAAAGGAAAAGGAGAAAGGAAAGGAAAGAAAGGAAAAGGAAAGGAAAAGGAAAGGAAAAGGAAAGGAAAGGAAAAAGGAAAGGAAAAGGAAAGAAAAGGAAAGGAAAGGAAAGGGAAAAGGGAAAGGAAAAAGGAAAAGGAAAGGGAAAAGGAAAGGAAAGGGAAGGGAAAAGGAAAGGGAAAAGGAAAAGGGAAAAGGAAAGGAAAAGGGAAAGGAAAGGGGAAAGGAAAGGGAAAGGGGAAAGGAAAGGAAAAGGAAAGGGAAAAGGAAAGGAAAAGGGGAAAAGGAAAGGGAGGAAAGGAAAGGAAAAGGGAAAGGGAAAAGGAAAGGGAAAAGGAAAGGAAAAGGAAAGGAAAAAAAGGAAAGGGAAGGAAAGGAAAAGGAAAGGGAAAATGAAAGGAAAGTGGAAAGGGAAAAGGAAAGGAAAGGAAAGGAAAAGGAAAGGAAAATGAAAAGGAAAAGGAAAGGGAAAAGGAAAGGGAAAAGGAAAGGGAAAAGGAAAGGGAAAAGGAAAGGGAAAAGGAAAGGGAAAAGGAAAGGGAAAAGGAAAGGAAAAGCAGGAAAGGGAAAGGGAAAAGGAAAGGAAAAAAAGAAAGGAAAAGGAAAGGGGAAAAAGGAAAGGAAAAGGAAAGGAAAAGGAAAGGAAAAGGAAAAGGAAAGGGAAAGGAAAAGGAAAGGGAAAAGGAAAGGGAAAAGGAAAGGGAAAAGGAAAGGGAAAAGGAAAGGAAAAGGAAAGGAAAAGGAAAGGGAAAAGGAAAAGGGAAAAGGAAAGGAAAAGGAAAGGGAAAAAAGGGAAAAGGAAAGAAAGGAAAAGGAAAGGGAAAAGGAAAGGGAAAAGGAAAGGGAAAAGGAAAGGGAAAAGGAAAGGAAAAGGAAAGGAAAGGAAAGGAAAGGGAAAAGGAAAGGAAAAGGAAAGGAAAAGGAAAGGAAAAGGAAAGGAAAAGGAAAGGAAAAGGAAAGGGAAAGGAAAGGGAAAAGGAAAGGAAAAGGAAAGGAAAAGGAAAGGAAAAGGAAAGGGAAAAGGAAAGGGAAAAGGAAAGGGAAAAGGAAAGGGAAAGGAAAGGAAAAGGAAAGGGAAAAGGAAAGGAAAAGGAAAGGAAAAGGAAAGGAAAAGGAAAGGGAAAAGGAAAGGAAAAGGAAAGGAAAGGGAGAAAGGAAAGGAAAAGGAAAGGAAAAGGAAAGGGAAAGGAAAGGAAAAGGAAAGGGAAAAGAAAGGAAAGGAAAAGGAAAGGGAAAAGAAAGGAAAAGGAAAGGAAAAGGAAAGGGAAAAGGAAAGGGAAAAGGAAAGGGAAAAGGAAAGGGAAAAGGAAAGGGAAAAGGAAAGGGAAAAGGAAAGGGAAAAGGAAAGGGAAAAGGAAAGGGAAAAGGAAAGGGAAAAGGAAAGGGAAAAGAAAGAAAGAAAGAAAGAAAGAAAGAAAGAAAAGATTTGGGAGGACTAAAAATGTCAAAGGAGGCCATTTGCAGATGTGAGAAATGGCAGCTTTAAGGTGTGTAGGAGTGAACCGCTCTGTCCTTGTCTCTCTTTTTCTCTCTGCATCGACCTCTTTTCCATCGTGTATAGCTGCTGCTAAAACACACAAGCCAGTATTGACAGAAGCCAATTACTCCTCACTTCACCTGCTGCAAACAGGATGAAATAGCAGTGGCATACAGCATCTGCGGGTACACAAATACATCTCCACATTTCTCTGCTCATACATATCAAAACAAATTGATTTACAATAAAGACTCGCTGAGCGCTCGACAACAGCTCAAAGTTATGAAGCCTTGCAATGTCACAACCTACCAAAGGCTGATGGTCACGTTCACTGAAGAGGCACAAACCAATTAATACCAAGACAGGAATATGTGTATGTGGGCGTGTATAAAAGCCTTTCCTTCCTGTAGCTAGAAATAAAATCTGATTTTTCTTATTTCTAAAAAGCAATGGAACATTTCCTCAGATACAAATGGTGTCTGGACCTGCATTAACCTTTTTTAAATACACATCTCCCCTGAGGGTGCTGCATAGGCCATCTTAAATCCAGATCTCTCAAAGCTGTTATGGTTACTGGTGTGGAGTGACCGATTGCTCTCTGATCCTAACTTTACTTCATCTGAGGAAGCGAATGAGCTCTCTGATGACAGTTGCTGTTTTCTGCTTTAATTTGCTGGAGTCTCTGTTCACATTAACCCTGCAGCTGACATGCTGCATTTATCTGGTTTGACCTCTGCAAAGACTGATACACAGGAAAATACGTACACGTTTACACTCTCTGTGTGGTTATTGCTTGATGCACTGCAATATTAGAACCTATAACAGAACATACATAACATATTATGCTTGCAAACAAATCCTCAGTTTCTAAGTTAGCAAAGACAAAATGCCAAAAAGAAAATAAGCCTATATTTATGGTGTGTTTACATGACAACGATGTACTAAAAACAGAAAAAGGTTTTTTTCTTTTCTTGTACAGGTGACAACCTTATCAAAATGTCGCAAAAAGTACTAAAAATGCTGTATTATTCATGGCAGGCCAGTAGTTGAAAATGCCACTTTGTAAAGAAACACTACGTGCCAATAGACTGAACACGTAATAGGTATGGTAACCGTTTTCACAAATTTGAGTTTTTGTAGTTTACACAAGAACAATAACTGTATTGTTTTCAAAAGCTTGCACTTTGAAACCTATTTTCAGAAGTTAGTGTTTTTGGGCCCCCAAGACTCCATTGTCGAGTAAATGAACAGGCAAAAAAAAAAAAAAAAAAAAAAAAAAAAAACTCCTTAGTCTCATGGAGATAATTTCCATTGATAGATATTACGCATATTATGGATATTATGGAGTGATATAGAATGATGGAGTAATAAATAATTAAATATATAAAAATAATATATATATATAAAACATTATGACAGGTGAATAACACTAATTATCTCTTCATCACAGGATATATTAGGCAGCAAGTGAACATTTTGTCCTCAAAGTTGATGTGTTAGAAGCAGGAAAAATGGGCAAGCGTAAGGATTTGAGCGAGTTTGACAAGGGCCAAATTGTGATGACTAGATGACTGGATCAGAGCATCTCCAAAACTGCAGCTCTTGTGGGGTGTTCCCGGTCTGCAGTGGTCAGTATCTATCAAAAGTGGTCCAAGAAAGGAAGAGTGGTGAACCGGCGACAGGGTCATGGGCGGCCAAGGCTCATTGATGCACGTGGGGAGCGAAGGCTGGCCCATGTGGTCTGGTTCTGATAGAAAGCTGTCAGAATACACAGTGCATCGCAGTTTGTTGCGTATGGGGCTGCATAGCCACAGACCAGTCAGGGTGCTCATGCTGACGCCTGTCCACATCTGAAAGCGCCAACAATGGGCGTGTGAGCATCAGAACTGGACCATGGAGCAATGGAAGAAAGTGGCCTGGTCTGATGAATCACGTTTTCTTTTACATCACGTGGATGGCCGGGTGCGTGTGTGTCGCTTACCTGAGGAACACATGGCACCAGGATGCACTATGGGAAGAAGGCAAGCCGGCAGAGGCAGTGTGATGCTTTGGGCAATGTTCTGCTGGGAAACCTTGGGTCCTGCCATCCACGTGGATGTTACTTTGACACGTACCACCTACCTAAGCATTGTTGCAGACCATGTACACCCTTTCATGGAAACAGTATTCCCTGGTGGCTGTGGCTCTTTCAGCAGGATAATGCTCCCTGCCACAAAGCAAAAATGGTTCAGGGATGGTTTGAGGAGCACAACGAGTTTGAGGTGTTGACTTGGCCTCCAAATTCCCAAGATCTCAATCTAATCAAGCATCTGTGGGATGTGCTGAACAAACAAGTCCGATCCATGGAGGCCCCACCTCACATCTTACAGGACTTAAAGGATCTGCTACTAACATCTTGGTGCCAGATATCACAGCACACTTTAGGGGTCTAGTGGAGTCCATGTGTCAGGGCTGTTTTGGCAGTGTGTGTGTGTGTGTGTGTGTGTGTGTGTTGTGTGTGTGTAATGTGTGCCTGTGTGTGTCTGTATGTATGTATGTATGTATGTATGTATGTATATGTATGTATATATATATATATATATATATATATATATATATATATATATATATATATATATATATATATATATATATATATATATATATATATATATATATATATATATATATATATGGAAGCTTATTTTCATGTAATAAAAAAACAATATAAATTGCTTTTTATCTTACAATTCTGACTTTTCCCCTCGCAATTATGAGTTTATCTTCCACAATTCAGAATTGCTGTAACTGCAGAATTGCTAGAATCATGATAAACTCGAAATTGCAATAAATAAAGTCAGAATTGTGAGTTATATATCTCACAAATCTGACTTTTTCTTAGAATTGTGATATATGAATTCAGAACTGTGAGAAAAGAGTCAGAATTGTGAGATATAAAAACACAACAGTGAGGAAAAAATGGATGGATGGATGGATGGAGTTTGATGTGAACAAAGAAAAAAAAATAAGCTCAAGTAACTAAGAACTAAAACTCAAAAAAACAAACAAATTTACTTCGGTTTCACAGACAGGGCTTAAGACTAAATGCATGTTTGAGCTGTCTTAACTGAAAGCAACTAACACTGACTTATCTTAAAATATGTCAGTGCCATTGTTTTGTCTAAAGATGCACACCAGCAATATTTTTTTCTTAGGTACGTTTATAAAAGCTATACTTAAATATCCTAATTGAAAAGGCCTAATCCTAACTTAATCTAAACCCTGTTTGTGAAACCAGGCCATAGCATCTCATTTTACAAATGGAGGCAAACCAGTGCTCCACATGAGACGAGTGCGCTAGTGCGTTCACATCCCTGTCTCAGCACACTCTCCTTGTCTGCAGTTACAGTCGCTATGGAAACCGTTCCCAAGGCTCTGAAATGTCCCCAAATGGAAAGAGAACAGTAGGGAGGGACAGAAAAAAAGTCTTATGCACATCACCAAGACAGATCCCAGAAACCAGAGGAAAAAAATGTAGAAGGTCACAGAAACACAGATATTCAGAGATTCATATTACGTTATTTGACAAATGACTGCAGCTTTTAAGTAGCCCAGTTGGCAAGGACAGGCTTCGGATAGTTTCAGGGATGCTGTGTATGTCAGTTAAGAAGACCACTCTGTGCAGAACTAAACTTAAGGTGTAGAATTAATAATATTGAGCAGAAGCTCAGGAATGAGTAAGAAGCTGAGAGATCTGAACCGTCACTTTCACTAAGGCCTGACTGGTGTCTGACTGACGCACACAGGCTTCAGTTTGCCAAAGCTGTGTGTGCTGTGGGCCGGAGCTGCGCATTGGGTAATTATGGAGAGGTTAACGAGGCTGACTTCTCTAACGAGATATGAATCACACCACATACAGAGACTCGGAGGTCCGTGATAGGGCTATTTATACTTTATTTTCCTTTCAAAATGAACATTAGACGAACACAGACAGTTTGTCCGTTCTAAGGTCGTGATCTGGAAAACTTTGACATTTCTCCTAATTCTCAGTCAAGGCGCATTTAGAGCACAAATAAAAAAGGCTATTTATTTTTGACATTTACATTTATATTTATTTATTTAGCAGACCCCACGTTTAAATGAGGAATGCTGCAACACAATTTAAATCATCCTAATGAAACAGACTCATACTAGTGCTGAAATACAAATCTCACATTTGAATAAAATAAAAATAAATAATACTAAAAATTCAAAGTAAATAAATGAAAACCAAACAACAAAACAGGCCCAAAATCAAAGATATGATCACTTGGGAAAGAAATAGGTACATTCATCTCAAATACAAATCTTACATTTAAATAAAATAAAAACTAATAATACTAAAATATAATTTAAATGAAATAAAATGAAAGAAAACCAATAACACATCAAAACAAAACAGACCCATCATAAAAATATGATCACTTGGAAAATAATTATTAAACTCAAATACAAAGTTCACATTTAAATAAAATAAATAGTAATAAAACCAAACTAGAATGTAAAGTAAAAAAAAAAAAATCTCACATTTAAATAAAATTAAATTGAATAAAATAATAGATTAAAAAAATTAACTAAACCACTAATTAAATAATAAGTAAATAAATAAATAAATAAATAAAATTATAGTGATTGTTTTGCATCTCTATCCACCAAAGATCAAAATAAAAGCACCCCATGTCATCTCTCTCCTTGCACTGACAATCAAACTAAATCCTGAAGCTACCCTTCCTAAACCATGACTTTTGCATGTGCCAAAGTACAGAGACACATCAGAGCCAAGTCATGAACACACATTACAGAGTCACCTTATTTGACCTGATCAAACGCCAGGTACTGTCGGTCTCTCAACAAAGTGCTGTTTTTAGACCTTCCATGCCAGCATCTCTCTCATTCTGCCTGACGGAAACTCCTGAGTGTGTGCGATGGGATGATTCTGGGAAGACTACGGTTGATTTTTAAGGGAACAGTAGTGGTTTCATACTGTGCAAGTATGCACGTTGGTGACAGGTGAGCAATATAGTGGAAGACAAATTTGCCAGTGTTTGGATCACATTAGCGTGTTTATAAGGTGTTGGAGTCAAGTGCGACTTCTCACTCTGATTAGCATTGATGATGAATGTTTATATGACGAGAGTGTCATGGTCTTCACACAGTATTACATAATAACACTAAGAGGAGGTACATATAGTCATAGACTTGAAATAGCACATGAACACCAACCCAGGTGGGAGAATATCAGAGTGGAGGACGCCTAACCAGAGGACACATCCTTATAGATAAGTACAGCTCCTACATGAATGGGGAAAGAATTGAAATATCTAAAACTCTGATTACATTTCAATTACCTTATTCAAATCAGCAGCACACTGACAACAATGGTATCACAAACTGCTGGTCCATAGACAGGCCACAGGGAGATCCTCATCTCATTTCACCTACACAAAGTATTCTGAAGAAAACAGCTCAACAACCAGCATCAGTGGGCTGGAGTCTACGTGTCTGATTTTATCAACAGAGCAGTGTCTTTTACTGAACAGTAGGAACCTTGTCTGTGCTCTTTCAACTCTTTCAAAAGGCTTTAAGCGATCAGATGACAGGCACATTCCAGGTTTGGGCCAGGCTACACGACACAAGGAGAAATCAGTGAGGGTGATGTGATGTATGCATGCAATGAAATGAGTGTGCAAAAATCTAGATAGCGCAAACCTCGAGTTTTGAACATTCCCTCGATGTATCAGCTATGAAACAGCAACATTTAAAAGGAATAGTTCACCCAAAGATGGAAATTCTGTCTCATGTCATTACAAACACGTATGTGTTTATTTTTTTCTGAGCTGTCAAGTTTCTTAAAGAACATAAAAGCACTACAAAAGTAGTCCATACAACTTCTGCACTATTTTTAAAGTTCTTGCAATATCTTTGTGTAAGAAAACGGACTGAAATTAAATAATTTATGAGACACTACACTCAAAAATGCTTTACATTTCACTGCCGGTTGTATATTCTGTATATAACTGTGTATGTGACAAATAAAACTCTTGAATCTTAAAAAAGAGTGTCAAGTGGTTCCACGCAACTATATTGAGTAATTTTTACAAATAACAATTTAGTTCTATGAAGAAAAGAAATTCAAGTAAACCTGACAAAATTTCTTCGAGTAAATACAAAACATTTGAATTTGTCACTGTTACATAACATTTATATGTGCAGTTTACTTAATGTTATGTTAAATTTATAAAAGTTTATTATGGTTAACACATTTATCAATTTAATTTGCCTTATTAAATTAACTATTTGCTCTACAAGTGTAAGTGGAAAACTATTAATAACAACAAGCATATTTTTAGAAACAAAATGCAATAATAACTTATTGGACAAACAAGGGCCAGAAATCTATCCAATAAATATGTGTATATGAGTGCCCACAGCCTAAACACAGGCACCACTTCTTCTGCATAATGGTTAATTAAACCACAAAATTACAGAAATTCCTCTTTTTACATTTACTCTCATAATGCAGTCCCTTGCAAAGCATTCTGGGAACTACAGATCCACTGCCCAGTTTGTTCGTTTCACTCATTAATGTTTAAGTTGACTGAACAAACACTTATTAAGTAAAGCTGACAATACTCATTTTTAGTAGAAACAGTAGTAAAAAGTAGTAAATTGAAGTTCATGTAGTTACATGAGTTAAGTAATGTGAAAAAGGATGATTTGAGTGCAACTAACAACAGTGAAAGTGTACTATTCAAGACTTAGTTTAAATTTTTGTATGCCTTTGAAAAAAAAACTCATATGCTCACCAATTTATTCGATTAAAAATGCTGTAAAAAAGTGCTTTACTAAGATTATTGCATTTATTATTTACTATATTATTTACTTATAATTTATTCCTGTGATGACAAAGCTGAATTTTGAGCATCACTACTCCAGTCTTCAGTGTCACATGATCCTTCAGAAATCATTCAAATATGATGATTTGCTGCTCAAGAAACATATTTTATTATTATTATCATCATCAATGATGAAAACATTGAAAACAAGTTTAATATTTGGCTTAATGTTTTGTGGAATATTCAGAGCTGTTTGATGAATAGAACATTCAAAAGAACAGCAATTATTTAAAATATATATATTTTGCAATGTTATGTCTTTACTGTCACTTTTGATCAATTTAATACTTGCTGAATAAATATCATTAATAATATTATTATTAATATATTTATATATTTAGTTAGTTAGTTAGTTAGTTAGTTAGTTAGTTAGTTAGTTAGTTAGTTAGTTCGTTCGTTAGTTCGTTAGTTAGTTCGTTAGTTAGTTCGTTCGTTAGTTCGTTCGTTAGTTCGTTCGTTAGTTCGTTCGTTAGTTCGTTCGTTAGTTCGTTCGTTCGTTCGTTCGTTAGTTCGTTCGTTAGTTAGTTCGTTCGTTAGTTCGTTCGTTAGTTCGTTCGTTCATCATATGCCTTCAGGCTTGAAATATAGAAAACAAATCAAACAGTTTATAGTGCTTTTCGGAGCTTGTCAACCCCGGTCACTATGAAATGTCATTGTAAACAAGATACATGAAAGTTCATTTAGGCTGTTCCACTGAAACAAAAATAACAGTGAGTGGCAAATGGCAAAGTTTTGATTGTGGAGTAAACTATACCATTCATTTAAGTTAGAGTGCAGAGTCTAGAGATGCAAGTTGGTGGGCCAGTTCCTCTGCATTTGTGCTCTCAGGTCTTTTACAGGTGAACTGTACCATGTTTGGCTTCTGCGTCCTTGACACAGTTAGCGACCGCATGAGTGTCTGATTCCTCCTTGCCAAACTGTCTCCTTGATGATGACGGAGCAGGGGCCAATCGCATCTCTTCCACCTCGTCTCTTGGGTGGTGAGAGAGGAAATGGAGAATACAGGAAGATAAGTTGAGGGAGCACTTTGGAGTTTAGGGGGACCGAAATAGATGTGACACACAACAGCTCTGCAACTGCCCAGTTAGACTAATGAGGCGAGGTTGAAGGAGAGGGATGCTCCCGGAGGTGCACACGCTCACGTCAAAGCCCCTGCCCCCCTCACCCGTGGCCTATTTCCGGTACAGAAATTCATTAAAATGGCCCCAGCGAGCAGGCTTTAGGGCCTCAACTGGGTCAAGGCAAAATAGTAAGCTCAAAGCATTCAACTCTATCAATTTGTCAGTTGACAGACTAGATTAGTCATTTTTCACACCTGCATCTCAGAGTAGATGGCACTACAGTCCTGGTTGACCATTGGCTTTTGGTGCCCACACACCTCACATATTCTCTGGTATATGTGATACTTAAAGGTGCAGTGTGTATTATTTATGACAATCTATTGACAGAAATGCAATATAATATACAATATAACAGTTCATTATGTAAGGGTTTTATACACACTGAAAGCATAATTATGTTTTTATTACCTTAGAATGAGCCGTTTCTATTTCCATACACCGCGGGTCTCCTTACAGTGAAGTCGCCATTTTGCGCCGCCATGTTTCTACAGCAGCTCTAAACGGACAAACGGACAGCAAAACTCTTTTGGACATTGGTTATCTCTACACTGGACTGTTTCAGGACACTTACGGCGATCCTCTGTGGCCATATGAGATTCTTCGGAACGCCGAGTTGAACAATGGACAGAGCCAGCGGCGTAGAACAAAGAAACACCGTGGGAAACGCGCTGGTATCCGTAACAGACTGAGGAAAAGGGCATTCAGACCTCCTCTCCCGAGCATTCTTCTAGCAAATGTTCAATCCTTGGATAATAAGATGGACGATCTTAGAGCCAGGATAAGTTTTCAACGGGACATGAGAGACTGTAATATCTATTGTTTGTCTGAAACATGGCTCACGCCCGCGGTCCCGGACACAGCTGTGACGCCGTCGGAGAACTTCTCTGTTTTTCGGATGGACAGAACAGCCGAGGCCGGTAAATCCAAAGGCGGTGGAGTGTGTTTCATGATCAACAAGAAATGGTGCGATCCCAGGAACATCACCATTCTCTCGCGGTCCTGCTCGCCTCATCTGGAACATTTAACAATCATCTGCCGCCCATTCTATCTGCCTAGGGAGTTTTCTGCGGTTGTCGCGACCGCCGTTTACATCCCACCGCAGGCAGACACAGCGCTGGCTTTATCTGGCCTTCATGATGTTGCCAGCGGCATCATAAACCAACATCCCGACGCGGCATTCATTGTCGCGGGCGATTTTAACAAAGCAAACCTAAAGAAAGTCCTGCCAAACTTTCACCAGCACGTCTCCTGCCCCACACGAGGAGCAAACACACTGGATCACTGCTACTCTCCGTTTAAGAACGCCTATAAAGCGCGGTCACTTCCAGCGCTTGGCAAATCGGATCATGCCGCCATTTTCCTCACTCCCGAATACAAACAAAAGCTCCTCCAGGAACCCCCGGTGAGGCGGGAAGTTAAGCGTTGGTCACCCCACTCAGAGACCGCGCTACAGGCAGCTCTGGGCGATGTGGATTGGGACATGTTCCGGCGAGTTCAGCTGGACGTAAGCGAGTTCACAGACGTGGCGCTTTGCTTCATCAACACGCTTACAGAGCAAGCCACGCAAACAATAACAATAACGTCCTTCTCAAATCAGAAACCGTGGGTGGACAATTCCGCACGCACTGCTGCTTACAACGCCAGTCTCCATTCAGGGAATATGAATGAATACAGATCGTCCTGCTATGCTCTCAGACGAGCAGTTAAAGCCGCAAAACTCCGTTATAAAGACCGAGTGGAGTCTCATTTCCAACTCAACGACTCGCGGCGCATGTGGCAAGGTCTGAGGTCCATCTGCTCTTTTGGATCTAAATCCTCTGCAGAGGCAAGCGCTGATCCGTTGCTCGTGAACGAGTTAAACTCTTTCTATGCTCGCTTTGACTGTAACCGCGGCAACGCGACTCCGCCAAGTGGCGCATTAGAGGAAATTACTCAGAGCAGCAACAACCACGTGATCTCTGTCTCAGAGGATGAAGTTCGGAGAGCACTCAAGCGTGTGGACGTCAGGAAAGCTGCCGGGCCAGATGGTATCTCAGGTCGTGTTCTGCGGTCCTGTGCTGATCAGCTCGCCGGGTTGTTTACATCTATCTTTAATGAGTCCCTCGCTACATCTGTGGTCCCCACCTCCTTCAAAAAATCCACCATCATCCCTGTCCCTAAGAACAGTAAACCCTCTTGCCTAAATGACTATCGTCCAGTGGCTCTCACGTCTATAGTCATGAAGGTCTTTGAGAGACTCATTAAAAACACCATTTGCGCCTTCATTCCTGACACTTTGGACCCTCTTCAGTTTGCCTATCGTCCCAATAGATCGACTGAAGATGCCATCTCTCATGTCCTCCACTCCTCCTCACTCACATCGACAGCAAAAGTGGGAACTACGTAAGACTGCTATTTATTGACTATAGCTCAGCCTTTAACACCATAGTTCCCACCAAGCTAACCTCCAAACTCCTGGATCTCGGCCTGAATCCTTCTCTCTGCCACTGGATTGAGGACTTCCTCACTGGCAGGCCTCAGGTGGTGAGAATAGGCCAGTCCACCTCCACCTCCATCACCCTGAGTGTGGGAGCTCCACAGGGCTGTGTCCTGAGCCCCTGCTCTACTCTCTACTCTACACGCATGACTGTTTGTCCACACACAGCTCCACCTCTATCATCAAATTTGCTGATGATACTGTTGTCCTGGGCCTCATTTCCAACAACGAGGCGGCATACTTGGGCGAGGTGGAGCATCTAACATCATGGTGCCAGGACAACTGTCTCTCTCTGAATGTTGGCAAGACCAAAGAAATGATTGTGGACTTCAGGAAGAGACAGCAACGGACATACTCCCCCTCATGATCAGCGGGTCACCAGTAGAGAGAGTGAGCAGCTTCAAGTACCTGGGAGTAAACATCTCCGAGGACCTGACCTGGACTGCTCACATTCAGACACAGGTGAAAAAGCCAGGCAAAGACTGTACCACCTGCGCCAGCTGAGGAAATTCAGGGTTTCACCAGCTATCCTGAAAACTTTCTATTTAGGGGCGATAGAAAGTGTTTTAACTCAGTGCATCACAGCGTGGTATGGGAACAGCACCAGTCATGACCGCAAAGCCCTGCAAAGAGTAGTGCGCTTATCCGGCGTATCTCAGGGTCAGCTCTCCGTCTCTGCAGGACGTCTACACCAAACGCTGCAAAGGTAGAGCTACCAAGATCATCAAGGACTCTAATCACCCTGCAAACCCTCATTTCACGCTGCTACCATCTGGTAAGCGCTTCCGAAGCCTGATGGCCAAAACTGAGAGACTCAGGAGAGCTTCTTCCCCAGGCCATCAGACTCCTGAACTCAGTCACTTAACATCACGTGACTTCACGCCAGGATAAACATCGATACACTGACATTGCACTGCACTTTCTGTTCTCGTTGTTACTGTGTAACAACCTGTTATAAACCTGTTTGCACATTATACTCTTTATACATTTGTTAACCACATATCTATGAGTCTACAGTTTACTCACTGCACAGTCTACTTCAATTATTTTATTCCACTTTATCCTTATTTGTTACCTTTTTTTCTCTTGACTTGATTATTTATAATTCTACAGATATAGACATTATATATATATATATATATATATATATAGATAGTACTTTTTTTATATCCTATTTCTATTATAATTTCTTCCTTGTGTTTTTAACTGTGAATTTGCACTGTCCATGGAGCGGACCTGTTTACATTTCACTGCCGGTTGTATATTCTGTATATAACTGTGTATGTGACAAATAAAACTCTTGAATCTTGAATCTCTTGAACAGTGGGTGGTTGCAATTGAACCTCACCACTAGATGCCGCTAAAATATACACAGTGCACCTTTAAATATATGTATTGAAACATTTCAAGATTCAAGATTCAAGATTCAAGAGTTTCATTTGGAATAATTACAAAAATATGAATGTTTTTTAAAGATGTCTCATGTTCACCAAGGCTTAATTTATTTGATGAAAAATACAGTACAAAGTAAAATGTAATATTGTGAAATATTATCACAATTTAAAATAACTTTTCTAATGGAATATTTTTCAAATGTAATTTATTCCTGTGATGGTAATTCTGAATTTTCAACATTATTACTCCAGTCTTCATTGACACATGATTCTCCAGAAATAACTCTAATATGCTGATTTGCTGCTCAAGAAACATTTATTATTGTTATCAATGATAAAAACAAAAAAACAAAAAAACAGTTGTGCTGCTTCAATTATTTTTTTTTTTTTTGGAAACCATGATAAACTACCATTCAAACATTTGGGGAAAGTAAGAGAAAGAAAGAAAGAAAAAAGAAAGAAAGAAAGAAAGAAAGAAAGAAAGAAAGAAAGAAAGAAAGAAAGAAAGAAAGAAAGAAAGAAAGAAAGAAAGAAAGAAAGACTTTTATTCAACAAGGATGCATTAAATTGATCAAAAGTGAGAGAAAAGAAATGCTCAAAAAAATTCAATTTCAAAAACGTTCAGTTCTATACGTTCAGAGTTTGAATTCATCAAGGAATCATGAAAAAACGTATAAAAATGTTCAATATGATGCAGCAAAATGTTTTCAACATTGATAATAATAAGAACCATTATTAATAACTGAGCAACAAATCAGCATATTAGAATGATTTCTGAAGGATCATGTGACACTGAACTGAGACTGGAGTAATGATGCTGAAAATTCAGGGATAAATTACATTTAATAATATATTTAGATAGAAAACGGCTATAATAATACCTGACTGAACACTTGGGTACTTAGGGGAGGAATTAGTAAGAGTTGCATGCTAGAATGCTATTCTAATTCAGTCAATGGCCAAATT
>CM031946.1:9712512-9820012 GCA_018749465.1 Paracanthobrama guichenoti
GTCCATGAACACCTGGTCAAAGTCCTTTGTGTGATGGCAAGGAGTTTGCTATATAGATAATACTAATGTTCAAGCACATGTGCATGCGGTCTTCATATATTACATTCCTGTACCATATATTTGAATGAAGCTCATACAATGTATAATAAACAAGAAACAAAGTCAACATGGAAGTCAGATGTGCGTTTTAATAATTAATACAATCAATATTTACAAAAGTTCTCACAAAATAAGATCATATCACATGAGATGAAGATCTGAGTGCACTTGTGTAATCTCACATTCAAACATTTACCAGTTACCCAGCAGTGATGACCAGGCAGCCATGTGGCTTTGTCCTAAGGCTCTGGGTGGGTTGCACAGGCAGCTGAGATCCGTCGAGGAGGATCAGCGACCTGTAAAAGTCTCTCAAAACACATGCATCCGTTGGCAGAACAATGCATGCACATTTGTTCAGAAATTACATTGCGACATCAGGTTACTGCAACGCTCTTACACCGCGTACATTAAGGGTGGAGCGGGTTTACCTGCTGGCCACGTGGTGGTGGCCGTACTGGAGGCGGGGCGTACACGTCATCACGCAGCTGTGACGCAGAGCGTTCCGCCTCCCTGAGTTGGAGTCTGCGCAATGCTGTGAGACAAGGAGAGCCGACAAATGAAACCAAATTCAACTCGTAACATGTAACTCAAAGAATTCTGTTGAACGCCTTGGCTTCATTATAACATTGTTCGATACTACCACACATTTAAATAGGGCTAACAACAAAACCATTGGCATTTCACGCACATATTACTGTCTATGGTTTCACAGCGGCCCGGCCGTCTCGTTCCGACGAAATCAAGTCGGGATTCGTCTCGTTCCGACGAAATCAAGTCAGGTTTCGGAAACACGTCAGATTTCATTCCTGAAGAAGACGTTCTCGAAGTCTCGCTGTTGAAAGTCCAACGATCTGTCGTAATCAGAGTCCGACAATGAGAAAACGATCTCATCAAATGGTACATGACTCTGCAGTGAGAAATCATGGCTTACATCACATGTCTCCAATGGAACATCTAATCGTTCAGCGTACACCAGGTCCATTAAATACTGTGTCGTGTTATTTGGTGCCATGGCAACCGCTGGTATGCAACTTTGATTCCTCGTAGCTGTACCGTCGACGCGGTCCAGACACAACTGTGGTCTTTTCGTTGACCAGGCGCGGACCCGTCGTCTCTTTTCGTTGATTTTTGCACGCAGAAATGTCTTCCTCTTGGATTTTGACCACTTCTTCTTGTGAACAGGCGCGGTCTCGGTGTCCTTCTGGTAGTTCGCTTTCATTGTCATAACTTCAGGGCACATGACCAAAAAACAGTATTTGATTACCCAAATGTGAGAGACACAAAAATCACCGAGTGATTGAAATGTAACAGTAAAACTGAAGCAAAATAAAATCTTCCAAAAAAAAAGACGCAACGCTCAAATGCTGCTCGCTCCTCAACGGTCTGAAACGAATGACAAACGTGGCCAAGGAACGTGTGACTTACGTACATAAGGAATTTGCGGAAGTGACGTTTTTCGTTTTCAACGAATCAGCTTTCATCTCGTCTTATTCGGCGGTGATGATCACCAATAGATATGTAAACACTGCCCCGCTAGGAACTTTTTAGCAAAACATTGCAACATTGTTTTTTTTACAACTCAAAAAGAATTTAACAATAGAATTA
The DNA here is from genome assembly GCA_018749465.1 of Paracanthobrama guichenoti. NCBI lineage: Eukaryota > Metazoa > Chordata > Actinopteri > Cypriniformes > Gobionidae > Paracanthobrama > Paracanthobrama guichenoti. Next base: position 9,714,217 of record CM031946.1, read on the forward strand.
TAAACAGTAGACAAAGAGCCAGTAAAATAAAAACAAAACAATGAACCAGGTGTAACAATTTAAAATAAATTAAATTCGAGAGTCCCTTTTTATGTACATATATATATATATATATAAAAAGCATAACTATTATGCTTTGTGCTGAACGTAAAGGACTTTGAAGCTTTGAAGAAAAGATAGTACACAAATAACATTTCAAGTCTTTGCAAAAAAAAAAAAAAAAAAAAAAAAAAAAATTATTAATAAAAAAGAGGTTTAACAGACAAAACGTTGCACTTATGTATAAAAACTAAGATTAATTAGAAAATACCTGTAAAGAGTTTTCAAATCCAAATAAGACATGTTTAAACATCAAAGAAAATTAAAAAAATAGCTACATGAACACAATCCCCAAAAATGTGAAGGATAGACTCATCTTCGACTCCACAAAAAGGAGCGTAGGGGATAAAACATTGCAACATATTCAAACATGAAGAAAAGACACCGGGAACTTTGTAAACACACACATACAAATCACGTATACAAACCATACAACACATCATGGCCTTGTTTTTGCCCCGTTCACTACCCTGCGTTTTGTGAGATAAGCTTGTAACTGATATCTTTTGTTCTGTGTTAATCATTTAACGTTACATTAGGTTATTCGGTCCGAGTAACGGATTTCTACTGTGCTCATGTTCTGCAACAGTCAGTAACTGTAAAAACAAAAAGCTATCTTTTTGTAGTAAACTCCAACTAAAGTTGTCAACAAAATAGTGATGGCCGCTTTCGAAGCACTGCTTCATGGAGCTTCGAAACCTTTTCGAATCCTTTGTTCTGAATCAGTGGTTCGGGGCGCGTATTTAACTGACCAAGTTGGAAAAATAATGCACATGTAGTGGAAAACAACTCTAAGAACATTGCCCAAACATTACATTTTTCCAAAACGAACACATTTTAATGTTAATTCGCGAGGTGCCTTTGTTGACTTTACCAAAATGTCGGCGGTCCCAGCCCACGCACGCAAATGCGACGTGACATCTCTCTCACTGCTTGATCCTGCCTCTTGAAGCTCTCTGCTGCCACCTGCTGCATTGGAGAGACTCGCGAAAAATAAAATGAATACATTTGTGAAATACATCTTTACTTGCATCAATCTTTTCTTAAGGAAATTTCCGAGGGGTTTGTTCCATTGGCCATAAACACAAAAATGATTCCTTTTCAAGTAAAGTGACTTCTCAGGATTGCCCGTATCGAAGGGCGTATTTGCTTAATGCACCGCCATTTACAATACAGCACCGCCAGCAGTTTTAGTCCAACAGTTTCGGGACGCGACACGCGAGTTTGCTTGTAAATATGACAAGTGACAATGTAAACATGAAAGACAGCACATCGGGTCCTATCTTAGTGAGTATCGAGCTTATTGCGCTTTTTTTAATTTTACATTATATGAGACATTAATGGGAAACATCAGATCACGACACTAAGCTGCTCATCGAGTAGACATGGGCGGGTTTGAGCCCACGACAGCTGACACAAAACAGGATGCTTTTTACATTCACAGTGATGAATGGTTGTGCTTATCAATTAATTCATAAATAAACACATTGTTGTGCTTTAGTTAACAAGGGCCAATAATACAAGTTAGTATTTATCGCACTCGAACATAGGCAGCAGAACTGGCAAGGTTACATGTGTTTCTCAACTCAAAAAGTGGATGTATATTTCAAATTATCACATTGGAAGTGTCCCAGTGCATATAATTGTCATTAGCAAACAGATTTTCTGAAACAACTCAGAATAAACATTTCCGAATCCCCCCTCGAGGATTAATTTTGTAGTCTTGTTTTTCTTTTAGACGCGAGGTTTCCACGAGGGTATATACAAATTATCATAATATACCATTTTTATGCTGTAGTTTTCTATTTTCACAAATGTGGATTTGACTGTCGACCATCACTACAATATCATTGTACCTTCTGTGAAACTACAGTTTTCTCAGAAAAACTATTTTAAAAGTATTTTAATTGTTTGTAAAGAAGCACACCCTGAAAGGTAGAATAGAAATGTTTTCGTTAAGATAAAGTATATTTATTTATGCAATAAAAGAATAGTAGCTGCATAGTGTGCGATTTATAGTGTATATCTGCTCAAAAATGTATAGGTTTTCATCATCAATTCCACATTTTTAAAGGTGAATACTAATTTGTACATTTTTCCTGTTCAAGGCGATCTCACTTTTCCGGACTTTTTACATTGTAATACAACAGCATTCCAATAGGTGGCGGTATGTAGACACGGACCGCCATGAATTAACAGCAGAAGGAATAAACGTAACCCTCCATTTTCTCTTCAAGTGCCCTTCGGTTGTGCACTAGCGCCATGAGTAGCGCACTTGATGACTCAAAGACAACAGACGCAAGTATGGACCACGAACTTTACACTGTACAGAGTCCCTCCGAGGACATTAAGATTGACCCAGATCATGCAGAATTCATTTATAAGAGTGAGTAGCGATTCATTTGATGCATTTAAAGTCCCATTGCATTTAATTAACTGTCCAATTTTAGCAGTTTAGCATTCAACTGGCCACGTAAATTGGATGCATGTATAATACAAAACACTTGTCTTACCTATATTAATATCTGCATGTGTCTTAATGTGTATGTGCATCAAGTGTCAAATGAAGAATTTGTTAGATTCGTGAAGTTACGTGTGACCAACGACTCACTTTTCACTGGAAAGAGAAATTCTTCAACTCTGGCTTATAGGTAAAACAATAAACACCAGCACACATGTATGGCAATTCAAGTCTTTGCACCAATAAATAAGTATACACTTGCTGTTTATGCCAGGAGCAATCATCGTTTTTTTTAAATCTGCATTTGTAATCTGTGCTATAGGGCCATCTTGAAAGAACTGGGTCTGCAAAGGGAAATTTCTGCCAGCCAGGCAAGGAGGAAATGGGAAAACCTAAAGATGAAGTATAAGGTATGCTAATTTACACACAAAATTAACTAAACAACATTTTAATAAATATAAACATCAGAACATTAATGTATATATTCATATTATGTTCAATAATTATTTACACATATAAATAACCATTACACGCTACATCCTAATCTGCATGATCTTGCCCTCTACATGTGCACAAACTGTGTCTGTGTACCCTTGTGTGTGTCAGGAAATGAAGAATCCCCCACCTGGCGTCTCGGTGAATCCCACTAACTGGCCGTGGTTCTCCCTCATGGATGACGCCATGGAGGGTAGACTCGCGGGAAGCGAAGTCACCCTAGACACTTCTTCTGTGGGCGATGACAGCGAGTATCGGCCGAACAGCACCACACGCAGGAGGAGCAAGAGGGCGCGTGAGCCGAACAGAAGCGAGATCGAGCTGTTTGTCGGAGAGGATGACATGATGTCTGAAGAAATGGGACGAGACAGGGCAGATCTAGACAGAGACAGGGATGAGATGGAGCACGAGAGGGCCATCCTGGAGAGCGACAAAGCCGCTATTGAATACGAGAGGATGGTCCTGGAGCAGGAGAAGATGGTTTTAGACCGAGAAAGAGCAGGAGTGGAGCGAGAACTTGCATCATTGGACAGAGACAGGGCTTCCCTAGAGAGAGAGAAAGCCGCTGTGGAGAGAGATAGGGCCTCTGTGGAGTACATCCGAGCTCAGCTGGAAAAGGAAAGAGCAATTCTTGACAGAGAAAGGGCAAAGCTTGAACGAGAGCGTGCCGTCCTAGAGCAGCAGCGTGGGATGGTAAAGGGGGAGCAGCCGACTAATCTGAACGAAAACTCTGAAGGAACTGACACCTCTATTCCCTTAGTGATGGAACCGGCCTCCCTAGAGAGGAGGCAGAAATTCCTCAACCTGTTTGAAAAGCTCATTGAGAACTTCTAAAACAGAACTAGCTGTTCTGAACGGGACCCATTATGTACATGTCATTATTTTTCTACACCTTCTGTTTGAAGTAAAACCGTTTACTTTTGCCGGAAATGGATTGTTCTGTGTTACAGTGATTGATTTTGTAACGTTAGTAGCTATTGTTTAAAAGAGCACTTTGAAGCGCTAAGTGTTGGTTTCATGCCTTTGAAGACATTACAAGCTAACAATGAAAACGTTGAGCCACCTCTGTTTTGGAGAGGTCATCAGAAATCTTTATTCAGGTGTGATTATTATTTCCATACAAAACACACAATGCTGAGCTAATATTTACCCTCCATTCCCCCCAATCATTCTCAAACCCCCGAGCCAATACAACAGTTTTCATTTTGAAGGCCACTGGTCATAACAACAGCTTGAGATGTGATTTACCAAAATATTGCAGTTCTTGTAAAATAAAAAAAATAAACAAAAGTCAGCTTATATATATTTATATTACAGTACAGACTTTACAACAGATTCATTGATAGAATGCTTTTATTGCATTAGTCAAATTTACCTTTCAAGAAGTTCAGTGAGCGCCAGCTTCAATTAGTTTATGCTAATTATGATAAACATTTGTTAAATTCTATATGAATATTAACAATATTTCATTTACAAAACAAACATATTTAAACAATTTGGGCTGGCTATTGCAGCTAGCCCCAAACAGGCAACCAGTACAGCACACAAAATGAAGGGTTTTGTCATGTTCAGATTTGCATTTGTAAATTAATGACATCTTTTTTTCCTGATAGGTTCATCAGTATTTGATAAATAAAAAACTTTCAGAGTTATGCATGGTTCTCTGTTTCTCTAAAACAGATTGATTATGAGGCTAGACATGCATGGGTGTTCGAGACGCCATTAATCCAGATACGATTACAAACCTACATTATGAAAAGTATGTACTGTGTAAAAAGGTAGAAACACAAGCAGCGTAGAGTTGGAAGTGTCCACCAGAACTCCTGTGAGAGTGGGAGTTTATGTATTTATGCCAACCTCCTTTAAAGACAGCCATTCATATCCAAGTGTTTGCTTGAGCCCAAAGTAAAAAAAAAAAAAAAAAAAGGTATGCACAGAGGAGTTTTGATGCATGTGCATACGTGTGAGTTTTGTATGTGTGCATTTGAGTGTGCGTTTTTTTCGGCTTAAATAAGGGTACCAACGGGGATACGTGGCAAACATATGTAGGCCTGTGGGGTTCTGCTGAGGTTGATGGGATTACGGTCCAGGCGAACGTCCTCCAGAGCATTGCGGATGTAATTTAAGTCATGCGGATTGCAGAAAGTGTCCTCATGCATCATCTGGATATTGTTATTCTGAATGATAAAACAGAGAATGTTTTAGATGTACATTTATATTACATTATGAGTGATACTTCATAATTGTATTATAGTAAAGATGTCAATATTAAAGAGCACCAGAAAGTTTGACAATAAATTAATGATTGGTTTAGGTTATTTTAATTCATAATAACTTTAGCAAATTTCCTAATGTTCTCAAATAAACAGCATAATTTCTTAATGTATTTCTAAATGTAAACTAAATTAAAATCTATACAAAAATGTAAATATTTCAGTTAGGTGGCAAGTGCCATAGATGTCCACAGTGTGGCACTAGTGAGGTGGGAGTACAGGTACCTGTAGGTGCAGGGAGCGCAGACTCTCAGGCAAAGGAACTGGGATGTGGTCTATGTTGTTGTCAGTCAAGTAAAGGTAAAGTAGCCCTGGCATATCCTGAAAACAGAAAATGTGGTTTGATGACAGTCCTGTCAAACAAAATTAGCTAAGGTACATTCAACACCTCTCGGTATGAGCAGTAGCAGCAATTCCCATAGGGACCGGACCATCATTAGCTTTTCTGCTGGCTGCTTTTTGTCTAATTTAAACAGACTGTAAGCTGTTCCCTCAGGTCTCCTTGCACAACAGTAGGCTATCATGGGTTCAAGGAACACCGTATGCAAGAAAGCTCAGCAAAGAATGTGCTAAAGTCTAAGCTTTATTAAACTTTTTTTGCACATTCTCTCACCTTGAAAGCTTCTCTCTGGATGCCAGTGTTGCCCAACTGGTTGTGACAGGCATCAATAAGAGTCATAGAGGGTGGCAGAGCAGGAAGTTGTCTAATACTGTTCTCTCGTAATATCAACTCTTCCAGAGCAGGAAGGCCAAAGAAAGCATCATCATCAATCCTGGAAATGCCATTGCTAGTCAGATCGATCCTCTTTAATTTATCTTTATGACAACAAAAGACAAAAGACCATTCAGTAAAAATCATGAAAACATAAAATTCATATTTTAGCATTAAGCTAAAGATATCATAAGGCTATAAAATATTATTACTTAAGATTTTTAGACAAAATGCTGTCTATATGAACTCTAGGCCTCAAATAAACAGGAATTGCAACCCTCTACACACACCTTGGCAATAAAATCGTCATTGGCTAGTACATTTTTTAGTTTACTCACCAGACTGATATACGATTTTATATATGAGTCCACCAAATCAGCTTATCTTTGTATCTAAATATCTGAACGAACACTCTTAACATCAGTCTGTCAAGCATTATATTATGATAATCAAGCACTATTTAATGATAGAACTTTAGTAATTACTTAAACTTAAACTTGGTAACCATGTATGAACGCATATTTGTCATTTTTTAAATTAATTTAGGACTGGTGGTGGTGTTTAAGATACTGTTCATCATTCAGTGTTTCTGTAAAAAAAAAAAAAAAGAAGATAATAGTAACTGTTATTAAAAGATACTACTACTACTACTAAATTCTACTACTAATAGCAATGTACAACGTGATAAGGATTGATGAGCTGCTGGGTTCATGAATATTAATCACATTGTCAGTGTTCACTCTAACTGATTTGCTGAAATCAAAACAGGGACAGTAATAGATGAGCACCAGCCAATGCTAACGTGTGATTACCATTTGCACGTTAGTTCCACCCACTAGAAACCGGCATATATTCTGCTTGTTCTTAAAATCTGAATAATTCCAAATGAACTCTGTTATTTTGACAGGAAAATACAACAAAGAATATTGCAAATATTGTGCATACATTGAGCTAAATTGAAATTGTACAGATCGCTTGACAGAGAGCGAAACTCTCAAGCATTTCAAGTGTTTAGCGAGCGAAAATATGTCTATGCTACTCTTATACGTAGCGTCTAACACACACACTGGCTAGTAAAATCTAAGAATTTATTAGCCAATGGCTAATGATAGACATTATTTAGTTGCCCAGAGTGATTAGGCGCATATGCGAATAATTTACTTGCATTGTAGAGGGTTGAATTGTCATTTGCAACCTATTTACTTCTGTAATTTGAAGCATATTTGAATTATACTAGATATTCAGCTAGAATCTAAAATGCAGGGCAGGGCTTAATGTTATAAATGTTTTACATCATTAAAACGTTTGGTTTTCCCATTGAAGAAACACATACTCAAGTTGGCGAAGTCAGACTTGCTGATCCTGGCAATTTTATTGTAGCGGGCATAGAAATGAGTGGTTTCTTTGGAGAGGGGAGGGACACGGTCCAGCTTAAGGTCATCACAGTACACAGATCCGACCAGACAGACGCACAGCATGCAGGTAGCCATACCTTACCACCAAACCAGCAGGTGGCATTCAGAAGACAAACACAAACACATATTAAAGCACATAAACTGTGCTGATGCATATGCCAGCAGCAGCCTGTTTGGCTACACAAGGCAAAGAGTTTTTGCACTTTTGTATCAGGAAGAGACTGGAAAGCCACAATGTCTGACAAAGCCACATGAACATGTGCTGCATATTCAGTATGCAGGGATCCTACTCCTGAAGGGCCACCTTAGTGCAGATATTAGCTCTATCCTCAATTAACCACACCAGAACTAATCAAGGTCTTCAGGATCACTAGAAAATTCCAGGCAAGTATGTTGGAGCTAAACTCTGCGGTGGCCTTCCAGGAGCAGGATTGGATACTCTTGCAGTATAATATATTACACAAATAAATAGTGATATGTAGGTATCTCTGATAAACAATAGAACTTCATCAGTTAGCACATTATACAAGTGAAATACTGACCTGTTGTATCTGTGTCAATATCTGTGTCAATATCAGGTACCCCTGACCCTATATCACCCCCAGCCCCCTCCAGGGGAGTGGTCGGGGTTGTTAGGAATATCTCCTCCTCTTGTTAAACACAATAACATTAAGGTGTTAGGAGACAGATTAGCACATGGAAAGATGGACAATGGAACAGGACAGACAGTGAGTAATATTGACATTGAGTAGTTATAATGTATTATTGTTATAATGCACACCAAAGCAAATGAACACACAGTTAACCAATATCAGCCAGTTAAATGGGTTTCCCAGTGGGAATAACATTTGTAGAAAATGCTTGAAGTCTAGCATTGATGAGTGCAACAATAAGTACAGTAGTGATCATAATTCTTGTTAATCTAGTCTAAACTATCCATGATCTAAAAACATAGCCAACTCTGTCAGATTTCTGTCATAAATCTAAGTTATAGAAGTGCAAAGTATTGATATCATGGTACTGACCTTCATCTAGGTCAGGAAGTAATATATCAGTGGTGACATCTGGGGCCTCAGTCACACCAGATTCTCCTGACTCCAAAGAGACTACAGGCTCTCCACTCTTTTCAGGCATGCCAGACTTTTCGAACCATTCAAAGACCCCAGGCTCTCCAGACTCTTCAGGCACCCCAGAGATCCCAGGCTCTCCAGACACTTCAGGCACCCCAGAGGTCCCAGACTCTCCTGACTCCTCAGGTACCCCAGACTGCCCAGACTCTTCAGACACATCGAGCACCCCAGAGGCCCCAGGCTCTCCTGATACCTCAGGTACCCCAGACTCTCCTGACTCCTCAGGTACCCCAGAGACCCCAGGTTCTCCTGAGACCTCAGAGGCCCCAGATTCTCCTGACGCCTCAGGTACCCCAGAGGCCACAGGCTCTCCTGATACCTCAGGTACCCCAGAGGCCACAGGCTCCCCTGATACCTCAGGTACCCCAGAGGCCAAAGGCTCTCCTGATACCTCAGGTACCCCAGAGGCCACAAGCTCTCCTGATACCTCAGGTACCCCAGAGGCTCCAGACACCCAAGAGATTCCAGACTCCCCAAAATCCCCAGAGGCCTCATGTGGAAGGGTTTCATGTACCAGGTGGAGCTCCTCCTCTTGTAAAAGACAAGATGGGGTGGCAAAAAAGAAATTAGCCTCCTCAACAGCAGATGAGAGATAACAGCATTAAAGCAATGCTGACAATGTAATGAGGTAACCATTTTGGATCAAGAGTTTAACCAATACAAAAATTTAAATGGTTGTGAATTACAGATCATGGTTACTTCCTTTAAAACATTTAGGAAATCCCTCCCCACTAAGGTCTAACAGGTATAGACCATACGTTGGACACCACCTCATCCACCATAAAAATACTATGCTAAAATAATCAAGAACCCCCTTAAGCTACACTTACAAAAAAAGTGTGCAATAACTGTACCTTTAGGGGTACAATAGCTTGTCACAAGTGAAGTACCATTGAAGGGACATATGTGTACCTTATTTACCCCTAAAAGATTCATAGTAGTACCTTAAGGGTACATATTACTATTCCTAAGGTACTAATATGCACCTCAGGGCATAGATAAGGTACACGGTTTTCAAAGGTTATACTTTAAAGGTACTACCCCAGTGACAACCTGTTGTACCCCCCTAAAGGTAAAAATTTAGCACATTTCTTTCTGGCAGCATAAATATATCAAACAAACTAAAGTCCTGAGTACTGACCTCCACCTGAGATCAATATTATGCCTGAACCAGAAAGCTCAAAGACTCCAGAACCAAGGTCCCCTGAGTCCACAGAACCTGAAATGTCACCAGAGGCCCCAGAACCTCCAGAGCCCAAAGGCTCTCCAGAACCAGAAGCTTTGTCATCGAGCAAGTCTCCAGAGGCTCCAGAGCCCAAGTCACCAGAACCCGAAATGTCCCCAGAAATCTGAAGGATGTCAATGGGCGTCAGACGAAGCTCCTCCTCTTGTTCAAGACAAGGTTAGGTGTTAGAACAGTTGTTAGAATTAGAATTACACTTAGAACCATATGGACTGGTTCAGTAAAGACTATGATCGATTAACTAGATATGATGCACATAAAAAGCATAAGAATGATGCACATAAAAAGTTTAAGAATTATTCAAACTCATTTAACCAATCGGATTGCCAGTTAAATGGAACAACAGTATGATGGAATGGTTGGCAGGCTAGTCATGACAATTAGTAGTGTGTGCTTTTGTACATGCATGGTACAAACCTCCCTGAGCACTAGGGCCCATCAGAGTCCCTGACACAGCGCCTGATGGAATAAGCTGGGGCTTTATGGGTAATTCCTTGTGGTCTCTACCCTCAACTGTCCCCCGTTCTTCTTGTTCTTCATGCTCTTTGTGCTCCACATTCCTCTCCTCCTCCTCTTCTTCCTCCTCCAATGAGGCACCATGTGAAGGATCAATGTCCTCATCAGGGCCCAAGGTGCCAATCTCTATCTGCAAGAAGTGTTCAGGTCAGTACACTGTACTAATTTTTGTCATATTCCAAACCAAAACATGGCTTTCTCAGACTGCCGATGATTTAAAGAACTGACAGAAAGTGCTGGGTTAAGACAAGTAGAACATGATTATCTCAATCAATTAAGGTACCCAATACTGCTCTTGTAGAGCCACCTTTCTGGGGAATCAAGCTCTAACTCTAATTAAACACTACTGAATGTGCAAATCAATGTCTTAAGAAGCTGAAGTCTGCAGGACGTTGGCACTCCATGAGTTGGATTGGACACCCTTGAACTGAATTGATTCATCTCATATTGTTTTAAAAATATGCACTGATATCCCAAGTGCAAACCATTTATACATTAGACAGTTGTGTTTCATACTAAAGCATAAAGTCTTGCAGACACATTTCATTGTAACAGAAACAATCCTGAGGTTCAATAAGAGGTGTGACTCAGCAGAAGACTGTCCCTTTGAAAAAGTAATGGGCTTTTCACTGGGTATCAGGCCTATTCAATCAAAGCTTTCAAATTTGCCCTTTTCCTTGCAATTGCTAATTGTTGTAAGGTGTGAGACAAATTAAAGATCATATTGATGTGCTGATTTTTAAAACCTATTCTATCTAAACCTGCATATGTTGTGATGTTGACCAGTTCTCTCAGCTTTTTGTATTCGATTCCACTACAATCCAGAGTGTGGAGCTGTGAAACCATTCACTGTCTCTTCTGCAAGCAGCTGCTATTCTCTAGAAATGGTCCTTGTGGAACCAAGACATACATGGTAGCAGAAAAATCCATATTTCTGCACATTTTCTTTCCAGATTGTTGTATTAACTCCAGAGACGACATCTCATTTGTCTCAGTGTGGTCAACTTGTACATACTAAAAAAAAAGTTATTCAGCTGTAGAACAGTAACTTTATTAAAATTCATTACATTATTAATTATGTCAGCATGTGTGAAGACAAAAGGCCAAAACCTACTAATGATGAGAACCTGTAAAGCAACAAGTCTTCAAGAGGCCTTGCTTAGAATATGCTTGCTTTTCATACCCTAAACTAGTCAAGCATGCAAAGCCAAAAGCTAAAAGGATGGCTAAAATAAATCAACAATGTGTCGAGAAATAAACAGTGACAATGAACATTATACTGTTACAGCTCACTACAGGGTCATTAGGTTCAACTGAAAGCTAATTTTATATATTCATCAGCTTGGACTGAAGATGATGGTGCAATGAAGGAAAAAGTAAGCATTTATTAGGCATAGATGTGACTGCAACTATGCATTATATGCCTTTTCTATGCTTTTTCAGAAACCTGTAAAACAGTCAGATCTGTAGTTCTGTAAGTTTGACCTTTAGAGCCCAAGATTCAGGAACTTTTCGACAGCAACTCTAGTGAGAGTGTAAAATACACCTTGTCCTTGTTGATAAATGCACTTACACGGACAAATGCAGAAAATAATGCACCACAGAAACCTACAAACACTCTTACATGTATTAGTAACTTCAAATTAAAACTGTGAACAAACAAAAAGAACAAACTTACCCCAAGAACCAAACTACTCTTAATACTAGTCTTGCACTCAAGTTGTGTAAGCTAGTTTTTCTTATCAGTTTATGTACATTAAAAAGTAGCACCAGCAATCTAAACCAACTACAGTTCTAAAATGTATTCCTTATTAATAATAATAACAATTATAATAATAAAACTTTCCACATGGTGAGAAACAACAAAAATTCCCCAAATTATTAAACATTAATAATATCTTGAAGAGCTGAAAACTAAGCACATTACAAGGAAATGTGTTGTAACTCATGAGTGTGCTTTTGGTTGTGGGTTTAACTACATAACATTCACATCAGGATCAAGTTAAATTTTTGGCTTTGATGTGATTCTTCTAAAAACCCATATTGGTTTGTGCCAGTCAAACATAGTTTTAGCCTATCTTTTTCCATGCCGAAGATGATAAACTGGTCATTGTTATATGATAGTTATTACAGAATAAATTTCTTCATATCTGCAGCTTAATTTCTGGCCATCAAACCTCAGTGCATTGACCAGTTTATTGGCCAGAAATATTGTAACACCAACATTTATTTAATAAAGCATGTAAAGATGGGTAAAATTAAGTATTTTAATACCAGACATTAACAAATTCATGTTCTTAACTAATATATCCCTTTAAAATTAAAGTATTTTCTCTGTGGATGCTGATACAAAAGTAATTTAGGAGATGACAACCAAATAGTCAGTAAGCATTAACAAATTTAGATGCTTTGAGCAACTATTAGTGATGTGAATGTGCATCCAGCCAAAAAGGTCACTTAAGTGAAATAATCTGACATGCAAGTATGCATGACATGCTTGTGTTGTACAACTATTGTTTAAAAGTGAACTTCAGTACAGTAAAAAATGCCAGTGTCTGCCTCTCATTCAATAAGGTTGTGCCAGTGGAAAATTCAGTTGAAAACATTTAAACAACATCTGGTCTGTCTATCATACAGATGATATGTTGTCCAAGAGAAGTATTTGTTATATTAAAGAAAATACACACTGACACACTGAACTTTGCTGCACCAGTATGCCTCCATGAGCAGGCAATACATTGAAGTACAATAACAAAAACAATCTTTGAATGCAAATGAAGCATCACAAATGGACTTTGACAGCTTTGTATCATTAAAAAGGCAATTTACTGAAAATGATGGTTATTATCATGGGTTATTATCATGAGAAGGGACTAACAATAGTATGCACAGCCGAAAACTCATCTGCAATCAGAGAGGATGAATAAATACAGGCACACATGCCCTCAGTGACCGACCCTGAAGCACAGCAGCTGGGTTAAAACCAGTTTCTAAATGAAATCATAAACCAAAGACTGACATAGCTGGATACGATTATCCCCAGGAACATTTGGATCAGCAGAGCAATTGAAAAGTTGTCAAACACCCTGAAGCAAAACTACTGCAATACGTTACTGCATGGCAATTAGAACTGAGTCCGATGCTTGAGCATTAGCCATCTCAACAGGCTAGAGGAAACTAATGAATATGCAAAGAGAGGAATCGTAATCAAAGTCCAGATATAAATCAGGCTTGATGTGCAACCTGAAATTGGCTTGAAATGCAAAAACAATTTATGGAAACTGAGCTACAAAATAGGGTCAACCCAAAATCTCAGTTATTGAGGTCACAGCCATGAGCATATTGAATATTGACCAGGGGCGTTTCCTCAGAGTAGGCAAGGGAGGCAAAAAAAAAAAAAAATTTGATGAGAAAATAATAAAACGACACAAATATTACAAAATGTGACATTAAAACGTGTAGAAGTCCAACAGCAACACCCGCAGGTGAAGTTACAGCAGGAGGCATGCCTCTGACACCCTAATGTGTGCGCTAAGTTTTGTGGGGGTAACTGAAATTAATGGGGAAAAGTCACGTGAGAGGAGGCAATGGCTGCATCACACTATGATTGGACATGATGGGTTATAATTGGATATGATTGGTTCGTGTGATAAATCCCACCTCGTTTTCATGCGCACTCTGGAATCGGCCTGAATGAATACAATGGTGTTAATGGGAAAAAAAAATTAAAAGTAAGTAAACAACTCAGCCACTTATATATCACCACTTTATGTCGCATCAAAATCAAACTTGAAATGGCCTGAAAACACTATGACTCAGTGAGCGATCAGCTTGGGGAAATTAAAACTGCATCTTCGTGTCTGTGACCAGTGTGTACAAGCTTGATGATTGCTGAAAATAAGTTGACTATTAAAAAGAAAAGCTGAACATTAGTTCACAAATAATATACACCGATCAGGCATAACATTATGACCTAATATTGTGTTGGTCCCCCCTTTTGCTGCCAAAACAGCTCTGATCCGTCGAGGCATGGACTCCACTAGACCCCTGAAGGTGTGCTGTGGTATCTGGCACCAACATGTTAGCAGAAGATCCTTTAAGTCCTGTAAGTTGCGAGGTGGGGCCTCCATGGAACGGACTTGTTTGTTCAGCACATCTCACAGATGCTCGATTTGATCGAGATCTGGGATATTTGGAGGCCTCAAACCATTCCTGAGCCGTTTTTGCTTTGTGCCAGGGTGCATTATCCTGCTGAAAGAGGCCACAGCCACCAGGGAATACCGTTTCCATGAAAGGGTGTACATGGCCTGCAACAATGCTTAGGTAGGTAGTACGTGTCAAAGTAACATCCACGTGGATGGCAGGACCCAAGGCTTCTCAGCAGAACATTGCCCAAAGCATCACACTGCCTCCACCAGCTTGCCTTCTTCCCATAGTGCATCCTGATGCCATGTGTTCCTCAGGTAAGCGAGCCTTTGCTCCCCACGTGCATCAATGAGCCTTGGCCGCCCATGACCCTGTTGCCGGTTCACCGCTGTTCCTTCCTTGGACCACTTTTGATAGATACTGACCATTGCAGACCGGGAAAACCCCACAAGAGCTGCAATTTTGGAGATGCTCTCCAGCATTTAGCGTGTTGCCTAGCCATCACAATTTGGCCCTTGTCAAACTCTCTCAAATCCTTACGCTTGCCCATTTTTCCTGTTTCTAACACATCAACTTTGTGGACAAAATGTTCACTTGCTTCCTAACAGGTGCCGTGATGAAGAGATAATCAGTGTTATTCTCTTCACCTGTCAGTGGTCATAATGTTATGATTAGTGTATATTGTTTAAATTGTTACTGCCTTTAGTTATTATTTTGGAATAAAAGTGCGTAAAAAAACACTAACTTGATGAAATTTATACTTGGTTTGAATAAATAGAACAATACTTGTTGTAAAAATACAAACTAGAATTGTATTTGGTCTCTCTCTTTTTTACGTAATGCTTATTTAACCAGGAAAATGTATGTACATTTTGAGGACTTTGCCTCATTTTAAAATATCACACACCACTGATATTGACATATAGCTGCCCATAATAACATATCAGGATAATTTATTAAAACTCTTGAATGACTTTCTTACCTGTGGTTCATCAATTGCATCGTAATAGTCATAGACATCATCGGCATCCTCATTTCGGTCTAAATCCACATTGTTGTTGTCATAGTTGTCTAGTTCTGCTTGTCGGGTGTATCTGGGGGGAGAGGCTGCCACCACACACAGGACCAGGAGTCCCCACGTCAACCTCAGCGTTACCATCTTCCTGCTACACATGGAGTCAGATGGATAAATGTCTAGTGAGATCTCAAAATGCTCATGTTGAGGAGTGAAAATAGAGTAGTTAACAGGACAGAGGGAAGTTTGAATGGAATGCTTCTTAAAAATCAAAGATTTGCATCTCATGTAATACTGGAAAAACTGGAACAACTGGAAAAAAGGGCTGCCCTTTGAGAAAACAAAGGAAATTAACATTTGAACTCTCTCTTGCGAAATTAGCATCCCCACCCAAGATGCAATCACATTAACAGGGGGTAGACAGCCCGTAATACTGAAATATAAGACTCTAAAGTCTTAAGCTCACTTACAAGGGCCAAGAAACCATCACCTAACCCGACGGCCATCTTGAATCCACTCAGTGACTGCTTTGTGTGTTAAAGTTGAAAGGTCAGAGGTGAGGTGGCTGACATCATAAAAGGTTTCTTTTTAAACATAATTATGACCCATATAGCATTTTTGTTTTCAAAAAGCACACATTGTGAAAAAAAAAAAAGTTTACTCATAAAAGTTTTTTTAATTATCTTTGAATAAAGGTTCTATATGATTCCATGAAGAATCCCCTGAAACCTTTAAGCATGTGGGTTAATTATCTATCCCAAATTCATGCCATAATGAAAGACAATAAAGCATGGTTATTTTCACACTGATCAATATCCAGCTAGTCATCGGCTGGCCCAGAAAGAATCTGCAGACATTTTTTCCATCTTCTGTGCTGATTTTGGTGGAAAATTCTGCTGACTGGGTCCCTTGGATCTTTCAGCTGAGTTCTACATGGCCCTATAATTCTTATTAATAAAACAATGTCCAAATGATGTCTATGATAAAGATTTGTGAAATATTTTAACTGAAGTATCAGCTCTCATACACTTTCTCATTTTCTTAATCTCAATCTCACTTTGCATTCTTTCTCATGTTTAATATATAAAACATAATGTTAGTTTTTATTTATTTATTTTTTTCTCTAACAGTAGAGATATATACATTTATTATAAATGATAAGAGGCACAGAGGAAAGCAATGACCAACTGGAGTGGAAGAAGAGAAGGGTGCACTTGATGGGCAGACCAAGTTCTGGTCCTCAGGGTGAGACGGAGAGAATGAAGCAAGAGAGAGAAAGAGAGGGAGAACTCTTACAGAGCCCCTTTATGAGTGTCTGTCTCTACACTCAAGTTCGAAATTCCACGAGGTTTGTGGACAGCATGGCAGTGAGTTACGATCTCTCTCTATCGCTCTCTCTCTTTCATACACACATCCACGTAACTCAGTGAAAGGCTATTTTGGGGCATAGCTGCTCTCTAGAAACCGCTGCATTTTTAAACATAAATCAGTTCCCTGTGGGTTTCTGACAGCCAATCAACATATGCCATCACATCATGAATAGAGAATATATAATGGTGATATCGATTAGAGACGCAGACTAGTTCAGTCTGTATCTATGAATGAAAAAAACGTCTCTCAGTAAAGCTTTAGTGTACTAATGCCTGACAGCTTCAGCAGGGAAATGCTCAAAGAAGGGACTATACTGAACACAGAGCTCGGCTTTTACAAACTCCCGGCAGTGTGTAGACCCCGTGTGAGTATGTGTGTGAGAACTAACTATCCCAATGTTGTTTTTGGCTCTACCCAACAGCATTCCACATGCTCATTGATTCTACTATTTCTTCATCTAGTGGTGCAGCCAATATCGACAAATTTATGATTTATTTTCTTCCAATAAGTCAAAATGCAAAAATATACAAGCACTGTAGCTTAATTAAACACATATTACAAATATATCTTATCTGTCTAGTAACCCTGGCGATTTCCATTATAACTTATCAGATTTGAAGATTTAAAATAAGAAGTTTAATACGGCCTTTGACCTGGAACACATTAACAATGTATAAGACATCAAAAGTCTGTGACAATATTTATAGCTCTTCCATCACATTTTCTGCAAATACTCTTTATACTTTTATTTGTAAAGCTTAACAAAATAACGATCCTCTTAAAAATCAAGCATACACATTATCACACCCAAAATGAAACCCCAAAATCAAGGAATGGAAAACCAATATAAAGAACACGTATGAATTGCCATCATTACCACACAGGTCAGCTGTTAGCCCACTTAAAACTGACGTAAATCACTGTCAATATTACAAAAATTATGAAGATCATGGAGAATAGAAGTATTATGTCATCAAGCCAGAAATCCAAAGTGTATTTGAACTTTTTTGACTTTGCAAATGTGCACTGTTGTTACAAGAATTACAAAAAGATTGATAAATACCATGGAGTGCACCCATATGTTATATCATGAAGTCATTTATATACAAATAAATAAATAAAATAAATAAATGAAAGCTCAATGAAAGTAGAGTCATTGAGGTGCATTTTAGCTTTTTTTTAGCTTAGCCTCAGTGGCCAAGTTGTGGCCATGTATCACTGAGGCTAAGAAGCAGAACCCTTGGGTCCGATCCCTGCTCTAAAGCACAGCACCAGCATTTAGAAGAACATACAGAAGAACCCTTACCTCTTTCTCCTTCCTTTCCCAAATGGTCCTGTTCTTCAGATCGGACAGGCAGAGGGTTGGTGGGCCTGGCCAATGGCAACAGGTCACTCACAAGTGTGTACCTAAGTGTGGATGCTTCTGGGTGTGTGACGTGTACGTGTGCACACACTCCTAGACCTGTGTGCCCTACCTGCCTGTGTGTGTGAAGGTAAGAAGTGAGACTGAGCTAAGGGAGAAATTGAGTTTTGGTCACATCTACAGCAGCGCCCACCCCATACCACACTGCATCACACACACACACACTGAACAGACACACAATTTGCACGCTGACAGACCCCCAACTGCGAAAATCCTTTAATCCCTTACAACCATCTTTCTTTTTTGTTTTCCAAAGAGACACATAAGTTATTCAGTCCTAAGTATGAGATATTTGTCTTCCTTTTCCTGAGGTGAGCGTGAGGCATACTCTGCTTTCATGTAGGGATCTGCAGGGCCCCAGCTCACAATGGGCCCTCTGTAAGGCTCCTCTGTTAGTGCAATGCTGAGAGGAGAAAAGGCCTTCATTCTGCTCTGCACCAGGACTCGGTGCTAAAACTCAGACCTCTGCCCATTACCTATGTGCAGAGATGCAGCGCACTGCAGAAAACCTGCTAACCTATTAGGAAGTGCTTCATGTTCGGCGGGATGTTATTACAGGCCTCAAACTCTTTTCCATACTAATTCTCTTTCTCTGCAGCTCGGTAATCATATTTCTGCTGAGTCACATGAAATAAAAATCCATTATTAGTCTTTTAAGGACTTAATACCAAATGGCACATACTGCATTTTGTTTCAGTCTCACTGACATGTTTAACCACTAATCTTACTTTGTTTGATTCATATCTACTATTTGCAGCCTGTTTTATATAGCTGAGCTTTAAGAGGAACCAAAAGAAGCTTGGCTGAACCATACAGCATGCACCAGTATCCGTGCAAACCCACTGAACTGCGCCAAGCAAATCCATTTACTTGCACGATCAATTTGAGCAGCACAGGCCTGCACTGTGTAGGGGATTTAATGTAACAGTCAGTTATGTCTAAAGTCAATGTAACAGATGCGACCAAAAATATATGCATTAGTCTTGCAGTATAAATGCTGCCATTGTTTCAACTGATACCCAGGCATACTGTGCACTCACTGTTGCTCTTTCTCCCTGTCAGATATGTATAAATATTTAAAAGAAAGTGTTTTGTTGTACATTAAAAGGGTTTTGTAACCACAAAGCTCTTGCATTATACAAACCGGATTCCAAAAAAGTTGGGACACTGTACAAATTGTGAATAAAAACAGAATGATGTGGAAGTTTCAAATTTCAATATTTTATTCAGAATACAACATAGATGACATATCAAATGTTTAAACTGAGAAAATGTATCATTTTAAGGAAAAAATAAGT
Organism: Paracanthobrama guichenoti; assembly: GCA_018749465.1. Classification (NCBI taxonomy): domain Eukaryota; kingdom Metazoa; phylum Chordata; class Actinopteri; order Cypriniformes; family Gobionidae; genus Paracanthobrama; species Paracanthobrama guichenoti. The sequence continues at coordinate 9,733,814 of CM031946.1, forward strand.
TGATTTTAAATTTCATGGCATCAACACATCTCAAAAAAGTTGTGACAAGGCCATGTTTCCCACTGTGTGGCATCCCCTCTTCTTTTTATAACACTCAAGTTGCTCAAGTTTAGGAATAGGAATGTTGTCCCATTCTTGTGTAATACAGGCTTCTAGTTGCTCAACTTTCTTAGGTCTTTGTCGCATCTTCCTCTTTACGATGCGCCAAATGTTTTCTATGGGTGAAAGATCTGGACTGCAGGCTGGCCATTTCAGTACCCGGATCCTTCTTCTACGCAGCCATGATGTTGTAATTGATGCAGTATGTGGTCTGGCATTGTCATGTTGGAAAATGCAAGGTCTTCCCTGAAAGAGACGACGTCTGGATGGGAGCATATGTTGTTCTAGAACTTGGATATACCTTTCAGCATTGATGGTGCCTTCCCAGATGTGTAAGCTGCCCATGCCACACGCACTCATGCAACCCCATACCATCAGAGATGCAGGCTTCTGAACTGAGCACTGAGAACAACTTGGGTTGTCCTTGTCCTCTTTAGTCCAGATGACATGCCATCCCAGTTTTCCAAAAAGAACTTCAAATTTTGATTGGTCTGACCACAGAACAGTTTTCCACTTTGCCACAGTCCATTTTAAATGAGCCTTGGCCCAGAGAAAACGCCTGCGCTTCTGGATCATGTTTAGATATGGCTTCTTTTATGATATTATGCACTGTAGATAATGATAACTTCAAACTCTTTGCAATTTTTCTCTGAGAAACTCCTTTCTGATATTGCTGCACTATTTTTGGCCGCAGCATTGGGGGAATTGGTGATCCTCTGCCCATCTTGACTTCTGAGAGACACTGCCACTCTGAGAGGCTCTTTTTATACCCAATCATGTTGCCAATTAACCTAATTCCAGCTGTTCCTTATATGTACTTTTAATATTGAGACAATATTTGGCATGCCATTTCAAAATGTCTCACTTTCAACATTTGATATGTTATCTATATTCTATTGTGAATAAAATATAGGTTTATGAGATTTGTAAATTGTTGCATTCCTTTTTATTCACAATTTGTACAGTGTCCCAGCTTTTTTGGAATCGGGTTTGTAAATATGTGCTGGTATAGTAGTTCTCATACGCCATATTCTCATGTGAAGTTTTGCAATACATCTGAAAATCTTCTTAAACTGCCTTAAAAGACACGAGTCTAAACACTAAACACATTATTGTAGATGAATACATTGCGTGTGGATTGTACTCAAAGCACTCTGAGTTTTCAATAACCAAAATGTTTTATGTATAAAATGAATCAGTGCAGAGACAATGCTGGACCATTAAAACCAGTTTAATCAGGAACATCAAACAAAAGTTATATCATCTTATGTTTTCCCTTTTGACAATCCTAATGGTTCTCAGAGTTAGTGACATTAATTCCTGTCATTTTTTCTGCAAAGATTAATAAATGAAAATATGAAAAATAATTGTCACATTTGTGCGTTGAAAAAGAATATTCACATTATTTTATACCCTACAGGAAAATAAATCTTAAGATCAATAGAAGGTTCATTGGTAGTACCATTGTCAACTGCTAAATTTAAACTGTATTTATATATTAGTTATCAGTATGTCACAGTACAATTAATGACAATGAATAAAGCTGAAGAGCTGAATCTATAAAATTAATATTTCACACTAAATATTGATTGAATATTGAAATATTGATTGTACAAAGATGTAAAGAAATATTAAAAAGTAGAAGTAAACTTACTTTAAAAAAGTATACATAGTACATGTCAATCACTACAACAGAGGCAATAAACAATTGTGATTTCTAAAGTTTTTCTAATGTCAAACTTCTGTTGGTGCTGTTACAGAGTTAACATGCATTCAATCAAATCCAATAAACCACCGCTATGTACTAAGTTCACTACCAGAAAATTTGGCTCCATAATCAGACCACAACTCTTCTGTCCAAAAACACCCCAGAATTGTGTGGTGAGGTTACAGTTTTTACAGAACAGTTTTTGGGTAATGCTACAATAACATTGAAATTACATTATTTTCAAATGAGGACAATTATATTTTGGAGCTTTCTTCATAATACAGAATTTTTAACAGATAATGGTGTTTCCCGCAAAGCAGGCCTGCTAGTTTTCCATATGTACAGAATTAAGGAAGGCACAGTGGTTTTACAATACAGTCATGAGAAACCATCCACAAATGCACATATGAACCAGCCTTATGGATCTCAACCCTGCTGAAAAGACCAGAACAGGAGACCCCCAGAATGTCATATTTTGAATACTGGTATCACCACCTAGCTTTTTAAATGGCTTAACTAGATGTGCTTTCTTGGCCAAAAGCTCCACCAGAAAGATCTAGTTAAACAGGTTTGTCAGCTTAGTTTCAATGACCCACTAGCTAGACCGGCATCAGTTCAGTACAAACCAGCAAAAGTCAATCTTAACCAACATGGAAATTCATTCCAGTCTTGGCTGGTCTTTTCAGCAGTGTATAGTTTGTGTAATGTTTATTTACTGACTTTCCAAAAATACAGTCCTGTATCGGACCCTTTTTAGTTTATATATATTTTAATTTCTGGTAGATGAAATGGACAGGAGTATCTAGATGGTGTGGCACCTTCATATGACAATAGCCCTGAGGAGACGGAAACACATCATCAGCTCTCGTGGGATGGGGGGTTTGATCTCATTACCATCAAGGCGAAGGTAACGGAGACGTGGGCCGTTTTCATCAAGGTAATCATCAAGTGCACCAGGTGGACAGATGTCAGAGCTATTCACACCTATGAAAATGACATAAAAAATATACATCTTACTGATAAAGTCACAAATAAGGGTGCATCCAAACTCTAAGGCAGTTTAATTCCAAAGGCATCATAAAGTCTTTAGAGCTTTACAGATAACCAAGTAAGTATAGACTACAGTATTTCATGGTCGAAATTAAGTCACATTTCAGATACAATCATTGTGAGACTTTTGTCCAGAACAAAGCAAAAGTAGAGGCTATATGTCAATATGGAAAACAGTGCATGTTCAGAACTTCAGTTATGGACTTACTCTTGATCTTATTGTGATCCAGATGCAGGTGCTCCAGGCCAGAAGAGATAATAGGAACTTCTGTGAGCTCGTTGTGAGAAAGCTGTAGATCCAGGATGCTGGAAAGGTTAAACACGTTTTTTGGGATACCTCCATTAGCCAGCTTATTGCGGTTGAGCCTGAGAGACACCACCTTCGGAAGACCCTTGAAGTACTCAGCCGGAATCTTCTCAATGTTGTTGCCATCCAAAAAGATCTGTGTGGTTGTGGGTGGTAGGCCAAGGGGCATGCTGTTTAGCTGATTCTTTGCTAAATTGATCTGGATCAAGTTGTTGAGGCCTTTCAGACTGACCTCAGTCACTGCATCATCCTGTAGCTTGTTGCCTTGCAGATCCAGCAAGGTGAGATGGTCCATTCCAGAGAAGACACCGGCTGGGATCTTTGAGATTCTGTTTCGGGACAGACGTAACTGCTCTAATTTGGCAGGAAGAGGAGATGGAATGGAAGCCAGCAAGTTGTCTTCCATGTAGAGGTGTACAAGGTTAGACATAGCCTTAAGAGCGTCAACCTCCAAGCCTTCGCTTGTGATTTTGTTGCGGTTGAGGTTGATCCACCTAAGCTGTGTGACATTGCGCAGAGCATCGGTTGAGAGGACATCGATGAGATTGTTCTGGAGGTACAGGTACCAGGTATAAGGAGGTATGACAGGAATGCGTTTCAGACCCTTGTTGTCACAGTAAACAGCGTTAGGGAAGTTTGGAGGGCAGTGGCACTCTTTAGGACATGCCTGAATCTGAGAGATCATGTGCTCGTAGGGAACTTCATCAGAGCAGACTTGGTTAGCCAAAAGTACGGCCACAAATGCAATCATGAGCCACTCCATGATTAAGTTTAATCTAGAAAAACATAGAGACAAAAAAAGTAGCAAAATTAGTTGTTAACAATATTAAAACTATATAACTCTTACAGATCAAATTAGAGACCTAATTGTCACTAAAGTTCACAGGACTTGGTACAACATTTTTATGGGTTTCTCTCTTCAATGAGTTGGCCGCCTTGTCACAGAGTCCGGAACAATGTTCCTGTCCCCCGCTATACATTCACCCTACATTACCTCAGGTTCTCTCTAAGTGGATAAACTCATTGACAAAATATTAGGAACATCCTCTAGTTAAGATTCTCATTCCCTGTGTCTTCATCTTCTAAGTAGTAATCCTCTTAAACTCTATGCTGCCAGGTCAACCTTAATTGACTTAAGCCTGGCATAGTGCTACTCATCTCCATTCAGAAGACAGTTACATCTTGGACTCTGGCAAACATAAGGCTTCGGGTATGTGCATGTCTGACTACTTCTAGAAACCACAACACCTGGCCATCACTCCGCAATAAGGACACCTACACATTAGGCATCCATTGACCAAGGTGCTTCAATTTGTTGTATTTCCATTTGGCTTTAAATTGACCCAGCTCTTTTAACACCTTTTAAACAGACCTTTAAATATGTATCTGTCAAATGCACGTATGAGCTTTGTCTAATGTGTATGTGCCCTGATCCACCCAATCAATCAATTATAATGTTTTTTTCCCTCAGAAGTTTCTTTGCTGACATCCATATTTTTCTCTTGGCTTAAATTTATCCTGAAAGGATAAAAGAAACAGCAAACAGAGAGAAAGAAAGCTCAAGAAATAATATGTTAACACATATTCATAGCTGAGCTTTCCTCTCATCTGGTATTGGTTTAAATTTTTGGTCCTGAGCTCTATAAGCAACTGTCTGGAGATTATTTTCTATGGGCAGCACTCTCACACTAAACCAGAGAGGATCAAAGGGAAGCCCTGGATATCTAGTGATCACGTCAGGTGGAACCAGTAAAAATCTCTAAAAAGAAAGAAAAATACTTTTAAATCATGACCTCCAAACTGGCTTTACAGAGAAACAGCTGATATCTTTAGTGCCCTAAATTAAGCAGTACACATCTGTGTTAAACAAACACAAAACCATGAAGATTAAAGCAGATGTAAAAATTACTCATAGCTCACAGTATGCATTTTGTCACTATAGTGTAGAAGAAACTGACAATATCCTTCCCAACATATTTGCACAGAATGGTTGCACAAATGCTAGAGACCTACCTTTGTCTTCTTGGGACTCTTTGACTGTATCTCTTGCTGTTCAGAGTTGAGGTACAGATGTCTCAACTATTTTGCCATCTCCTGCCCCTATTTGTAGTCTCAATGGTATCTCATGATCCCTTCATAGACAGACACACTGAACACATCTTTAGCCAATCATAGCCTCTCGAGCTCAAGAGTCATAATCCTTTGGGGATGGACAGTGCTTAAACTGGCATGTTGGTCAAAGGAAGACATGGGTCTTGGCCCAGTTATAATTAGGCTAATACAGGCCTAAATATTACGTTGGATCCTTCATCCTTTTCTTCATCGCCCCTCACAACACCACCTGCCTCCTGTCATTTGAGTAAACAAATGTCTTGATCAGACTGCATGATCTATCTATCTATCCGTCCGTCCGTCCGTCTATCTATGCTTTTTGGCATCCTCATTTCCTTCATAGGGACTCCCAGTTTGATTGGTAAAGACAAATGGCCCACTTTATTGCCTACAATTGCAAAATCAGTAATGAAAAAAGTCTGTTATTTAATGTGCACATTCACCAAAACTCATGTGCTGAAATTTTTGTCCCCATGGGAGCTCGAGTCTGGATTTAGAGGCTGATTTGAAGTTGGCACAGGTAGCCACATATGGTGTCATTGTTTGACTGCCAAGTGCTGATTACTTGTTCTCAATTCCACTGACGACAACAACACCTTGTCATTGTAATCCTCTGTAATGGGCTCCTCTAATTGAGATCATTAGTAATACAGTCTATTATCCAGCATCTCGTGTCAAGGATGGTGCAGCTCTATGTTAGAACCAGCGGTCTAAAGGGCAAAGAGTACAAACACCAACCTAATCCAATTAAAGAATTTAAAACCTATTATTCACAGGAACGTAAAGAGCTCTAAACACAGAAGAAGTCTAAGGGCCAGATTTACTAAACAGGGCAAATTAGCATTAGAGCGCAAATCCAAAAAAGTGCCAATGAGAGTCTAAAGTTCTACATGTGATCTACTGACGACGCACAAATGAAAGAACACAGACACAGCCATCATTTCCGTAATGACCAATGCAATCTACCAAGAGCAGAGCAAATTAGCGTCTGGTTTAAGACGTGCTTTTTTTTTTTGGCATTCCCAGACAGGCATTTTAGGCTACTATAACTTTAAGACGCAATGCTTGGATCTAATATACTGAGACATAGAGTTTTCACACAGCTTTACGTTCACTTAAGCCATAACTGTCTGTATTTACGTGAGATACTCCACATAATGGGTACTTTGACAACTGTGTCTGTATTTGACCATTCAGGCCCAAAGAGAAGTGAATTCGAGATTTACTTACTGCGCATAATAACTTGATAAACTCTTTTTGGAGATCCTCTTTAAATGTACACACGCACTTCTTTGACATCTTCAAGTCTGACTTGATCTCCTCCGCACTGTCTAATATCCTGCCTTCACTAACTGCAAGTTATTCGATAACGAATTGTGATTGGATGGTAATTTTGTTCTCCAAAATATACTATGACAAGATTGGGCTACATTTAATTAGGCTATTCTCGCGTGAAGGAAGACTGCTACTCACTTTTATATGATCACCTAGCAAAGACAATTTAGTTAATTAGAAATATGGGACAAAATTATTTAGATTTTTTCATAATAAGTCGGGACACTAAAAATAGAGCTGAAATACAGGACTGTTTCAGGAAATACGGGACGTCTGGTCACCCTAATAATGGTGCAAATACCAGTAAATTGACTAGCGTAAACCTTAGTAAATCACCTTGCGTTATTCATTTAAATACTCTCCTCCCATAAACCCTAGGAGGGAAACTCCTACAAATTCACATAAAATAAGGTCAGCTGCAAAAATAACCCTGTCCACGCCCTTTCAGCACAAATTTTTTACTGTGTGTCTTTAGTAAATCTTGACAGTAGTTTTTAACGCCAAAAGAGGGTTTGCACTGGCGCAAGCTGTTAGTAAATCTGGCCCTAAGAGTATTAGGATGCAAAATACAGGACATGACAAGAGGTCATTCTCAGGGCAGTGATTTGTATCTAGCTGCTAGTCTCTGTATGTTGGATATCTGTTTATTTCAATGATGACCAATACAAGCAGACAAACTTTGCAATATCAATTTACATCTAATAGCAATAGGGAAATGTTAAAGACTTGCTACTGAATCCAAGATCACACTACAAGATAATTCCTTGTCACCCTTTCATGTTTGCGACTAGTCTGCGACAAAAGCCTCAGATCATAGCTGGTGCCAACTCTTGTGTCTGCACCTGTGAGACTAGACACGGCTTACAAATTTCAGACTGGATTTTCTAGTCAACCAGTCTTCAAGTAGGTGCACTGTCTCGACTCGTGCGAGAGAAGCAATGAGCAACAGCCAATTTTTGAGCCTTTTTCAAAACTGAGATGTGAAAGACAATGCTTTAAAGCCCCCTTAAATGTGCACAGGGAAACTGTCTGTCTTGTTCTGTTTTGAGTAGCAGGGATATTAATCACATCAATTGCTTATTAAAACTGCTTTGTGCTAAGTGCTTATGCTATTTGTATATAGTGCTAATTTGAGAATATCTTCATGACTTCATTGATACTTTTTGAAATCTGAGACTGTTCAACAATATTTGAACGCCTTTGTTTTTAATTATTATCTTCAGTAAAATAATTTACTAGAATATTTTACTGGAACAATGATAAAATCCACCATAGATGGTAAAAAGAAATGATGTCTGAGAAATGATAAAATGGTCAAGACAACTGCAGGATATTTATGCTTCAAGTAAAAGAAACACATGCTCTCAAATAGATTTAATTTCCTGTTTGGGGCATTGTGTCTCAAAATGCTGCACTGGTACTTCTTTGATATAAATTATATTTAAAAAAGCTAACTCAAGCTTTATAAAAAGATCAACTAATTAAAGATGAAATAATCAATTGTGCATTGTAACACCCCTCTCTGCTGCTTGCACAAGCAAAATCTGAGACTTTCCTTAAAAAAATTAAAACTTACTGTGCTGTGCTCGTGCACAGCAATGACAGATGGACATACAATAGTATTTTGATGTATACCATATTTCAAAAATACCAAGGTACTATCATGGTTACTTTTTTGACACTTATTGCACACGCCATTTCAACGTAAGCTCACTGAATACCACTGCATAAGAAATACAATTACAATTAAAAGTTACAATTTATTTTATTTTGACATTCTGTTAACTGTAAGTAACACTGCACTTACATGTCAACTAACTCTCAGAGTATTAGTTCAGACTGGTTTGGGTTAGTAGAGTAAGCTGACATGTAGTTGCAAAGTTACTTATAGTCAGTAGAATGGCGGACCATAACATTAAGTTTTATCAGATATTAAGCAGACAGTCTACTAATACTCTAATGAGAGTGAGTTGACAAGTAGGTCTTTATAGTCAACAGAATGTCTAAAGGATACCATCAAAATAAAGTGTTACCCCAATTAAAATATGAAATCCATTATGAAGATCTGCAGCAGAGGTGCAGAGAAACATAAAAATTAACAAAATAGAGTTTAAAATAACTCAATACTCCACAATAGACAAACCATGAATCCCCTACACCCACCACCCACTTCCTTATTGCATCACCACCACATATAACAAAAAAAAAAAAAAAAAAAAAAAAAAAAAAAAGAAAACATTACCTGCTCATCTCAGTCATAGAGCTGATTTTGGTTTGCGCAGGTGGAGGCAAACAAAATATCTGTTTCTGGTTTTGGAGATGTAGTCAATCTCTTGGTCCGCCTGCTTTTCTTCCTCAAAGTTTGAGTCCAGTCTCTAGTTTCTCCCACTTTCTTTCTGGCCCGGACATGCATCAGAAAACACAGCCTTATTAGATTACTATTGTTAGCAGTGTAACTTCCCCAAGGCCAAACCTTTGACATCAGCTGGTGAGGTTGAATATGGGGGTGTGTAAATGTTTGAAAAATACGTTGTCTTTCTGCAAGCGTGCATTGGGTACTTATTGCTAGCACAGCACTTTTTGTGCAGTAAGGGTCTGTAGAGTCTCGGGAGGTGGGGGCCCTTGGCAAATATGACATTTGCAGGTGGCTTCAAGGCATTTAACCCTTTGTTTTCAATAGACATATCTTATCTCCATCTCCAACAACTTTGAGGGAACATTCACCCCATTAAACTAGGCCGCCCTGGAGCAATGCACATCATCAGGCTGTCATTTTGCACTAATGGAGACTCGTCCCAACCTGTGAAAGGTGAAATTAAGATGGAATGTAAAAACTGGTGAAATTACAATGATGTTCGAGGGGTTAATCCAGCACTCTTACCATTTCCCAGTAGGTATCTCTCTCTCTCTCTCTCTCTCTCTCTCTCTCTCTCTCTCTCTCTCTCTCTCTCTCTCTCTCTCTCTCTCTCTCTCTCTCTCTCTCTCTCTCTCTCTCTCTCTGAGTTGTGCATAGCTTCACAATGAATGAAAGGGTAGTGTGTAGTAACCAGGCAACATCTGTTTCAACATCTGGATCCTGTTGTAGACATTTCAAGATTGAGAAGAGGAAAGTGGAATATAGGAGATCTTTGATTTGGGTAGGACACTGATTAAAGTCCCATTGCACAATTGAAAAAGGAGTAAAACTTTGTCCTTTTGAAAGGAAGCTATTGTCTGGAATAAAAGAGGATTCATGATTTCTGTTTTAAGTATTTGGTACCATCAGATCTCAATCAAAGCACACATCCCTTACGAAAATGAACCATAGTTTTACTACAAATAATAAAAAAAAAAAAACATGGTTATTGTAGTTAAACCATGTGGTAAAACCATGTGGTAAAACTGTGGTTATATAAATGGTAATCAATTAGCCAAAAAAAACATGGTTACTACACTTTTACTACAATAAAACCATGGTTATTTTTAGTAAGGGATGCTCTTTCAGATCTCCAGATGTTAGGCCATGCTCAAAAAGCTCCACAAAAGCGGTGTTTCTCTTTACACCAGCAATGTTTAATTCATGAATAAATTCTTTTGAGTGCGATCTTTTCAATGAATTGGTTCAACTGTTTCACAAAATCTGAATGATTCAATCACAAACCGGCTTTACCTGTTTAGGGCTGCATTTCCCAAAAGCAGAGTAGATTGTAGAAACCATTGGCACCAATGGTCTTTACGATCTCAGGTTTACAATGCTGAAATGTAGCCAAGAACAATTTTTAAGCCAATGTCTCATTAAAACAAATTGTATACTTGATTTAGGTATACAAAACATTTCTCTAAACAAACTGATTGAAAGAACCAATTCACAGAAATAAGCCAGACATACCATCACAATTTACAGATATTATACAGTTTCTCAATATTCTTATTTAAAGAAACAATTACTGAAGAAGAAAAAGGGCTTGATTCTATGCATCGGTTATTGATTGTATGGCAAATCTAAATGCAAGCTTACAGTTGAATGTAAGAAAAGGGTAGGGATTAAGTGGACCAAATGACTGGAGATCACTCACTCTCATTTTTATAAAAAAATATATGAATAAATGTTTGTATTTAAAATATAAGAGCGGGTGTGGCAATTTGTAAACTGAATGTATCTGGCTTCCTGTGTCATCTGCTTCCAGTTATTTTTAGCTGTACAAATCAACTTGTTATGCTGCTTGATATTGCAAACTGCCATTTCTTACATTATTATGTTAACATATCGTCATAATTATAAAGATAAATTTAGCTGTGCAGAACCACACAAAAGAAGTTTATAACTCTCTGACAATGATATCACAGGTAGTAAATAAACCGATTTCATACCATCAGGGAACTTGTGTTTACTCTGCCAGTTTTTTGTGTTCTCACACAGCATGACAGTGTAACACAACAGTCAAGAAACTCTTGTGTCCTCTCTCTTAAGAGATCAGCTGTAGGAGGGCGAGCTAAGAAACATCACAATGGTCTCTTCCCCCACAAAGTCTCTCCAGTGTTTAGTAGACTCTGAATAACAGGCTGTGGTTTTCTAGCAAGACCTCAATTGCACAGTCGACAAGCACACTCGCATAAAACATATGACACAGCAACATTACATTTTTACATCTTTGCAGTGCCCTAGCAAAGGTATACTAGCAATGCACTTTGACAGTTGGTTATGGAATAATTCACCTAAAAATGTAAATTTCATCACGTTGTTTCAAATGACTTGCTTTCTTCTATTAAACACAAAACAAGACATTTAAAATTCACTACAATTTTCTAATTGCATGTTATTGATCTTATTGTGAATGATTTATATGTGCATAATTAACTATTTTTATGTTCCACAGAATAAAGTCATATGGGTCATATGAGGGTGAGGACACTAGAAAACTCCATTTCATCATCAACATCTGGAACAACAAAAGCAATAAAAAGTTTTTTTTGTGGTTGGTCCTGCAACATCAGCTTGTGGTGAACTTAAATGCTCAGGCTGCTATAAAGTGGCAAAGATATTTCAAACGAAAAGCCAGAACTGCCTATACATCATCTGTTTCTAACACATGGACAAAAGAACTCCCACAATGCCTCTCTGTATGACTATCAGATGATCACCACAGACCCTCCATTCCTCTGGAATGCTGGGTTGTCTGCCTGCAACTCTGCTGTTTTAAATAAAACACTCATTTTTAGTGCTAGCTCAGACTTGTGCAGAAAGATCTGTAGTTACGTTAAATGCAACTTTTGAAGTGCCTGTCATGAAGGTGTGGTTCAGGATGGAGAGACAGATGCACTGTCAGAAAAAAAGGTACATTGCTGTCACTGGGGCGGTACCCTAAGGTATTAATATGTACCTTTAAGGTACTAATACGCACTCCTAAAGTACTGATATATACAGTACCTTTTAAGGTACTAATATGTACCATTTAGGGGTGAGTAAGGTACAAAGATGTACCTTTTCACTTTTGTACCTTAGGGTACCGCCACAGTGCAGCACTGGGTAACACTTTACAATAAGGTTGTATTAGTTAACATTAGTTAACATGAACTAACCATGAACAACACCTCTGTTCAGCATTAGTTAATCTTTGTTAATGTAAACTCACACATGTATTAATGCATCTATTCACGTTAATAGTGCAATTAGTTAATGCATTAGTTAATATGAGCTAACCATGAACAGTGCGCTTTACTGTTTTTGTAAGGTTATCTAACTGTACATATTTACATTAATTTTATGTAGCAGTTTGACACACTAAGGATGAACATTTCTCACCATCTCACTCTAAGGTAAAAATGCTTTTGTGTACCTTATCAACATGGTTTAATAAGCCATTGATTTTGAGCTGTTGTTAAACAAAGTGGAAGCCATCTGAACATCAACGGTATCATGTTTATACGCACTTTACTTTCATTACTTACATTTGTGACCCTTATTGTAAAGTGTACACTATTTCAACATTAACTAATGTGTTACTAACATTTGTAGACTTTTAACATGACTTTCCATTAACAAAGCATTTATTAATGTTTTTGTGAACCTTATTGTAAAGTGTACACTATTTCAACATTACCTGATGTGTTACTAACATTTCTAGACTCTTTATTAACATGAGAATTTATTATTATTTATTGCTTTGTAATGAACCTACAAATGTTAACACATCAGTTAATGTTGAAATAGTGTACACTTGATAATAAGGTTCTCAAAAAACAATTAATACATGCTTTGTTTAATAATGTTGATAAGGTTCACAACAGCATTTTTACCTTTAGAGTGAGATGGTGAGTTAGAAATGTTCATCCTTAGTGTGTGTCAACTGCTATGTAAACTAATGTAAATATGTACAGTTAGATAACCTTACAAAAACAGTAAAGCTACAGGCACAGTTCATGGTTAGTTCATGTTAATGAATGTGTTAACTAACAGCACTGATAACGCGAATAGATGCATTGATATATCGTTAACGTTAACAAAGATTAGCTCATGCTGAACAGAGGTGTTGTTCATGGTTAGTTCATGTTAACTAATGCATTAACTAATGTTAACTAATAAAACCTTATTGTAAAGTGTTACCCTTTTTCTGAGAGTGTGGGAGCAGATGGTTGGAAGAGGTAAAGGGAAAGAATGGACCAAATGTTGGGCTGTTTTATGATTCATCCAAGGTATGTCCTGAGCTGAGGAAGGGAATGAATGTTTACAGCTAACCCAAATACTGGCCCTCAGTCTGAATATGCGAACATCCCGGCTACATGTGACCAAAACTGGCGTAGAACTGCAAATTGAGCAGCTCTTTTCAAGTACAAGTGTTTTAAGTACCAACAAATTTTTTACTTGTTTAACACCGAAATAAATTGTTTTTGTGGTTTTTGCTAGTAGGCCTTCATCACAGGTCAACAGATAATGTCAACATGGCATTAGCAGATGTCGTTGGCCATGTAGTATTTACACACCTGCATACTTCATCAAGTTTGTCATCAAATTCAGTATACTGAATTTTTTGGTAATTTGATCATAGTCTGGGATTTATGGACACAAATAGAACATATATCATAAAACTACTTCAATAATCTTTACTAAAGCCTAAATCTTTATGTTTGAAAGTAGTATTAACTTAAATGTTTGTGTACTGCCAGGGGATATGCCAAAGCCTTTTCATCTTACAATCACTATATTTATATTCACAGCCTATACTTCAGATAGAGACATCAAGAGAACACGTTTCCTACAGGAAGCAGTTCTGTCGTCATGACTCGGCTTCAAATAGAACAAAACTCATAGAACTTTGTCCATCCATGAGTCTGGATGAGTTACCAGAAAGGAGAAGGATGGAGGATAGATTCATACCAGAAGTTTCTTTCCATCCCAGACAGCAGGGCAGAGACAAGGAAATCCACATGAGTCAAGCTAGAAGATCAACAACCAAGTCGACCACATCTTGCATGTGCGTAAAGGGAACTATTTTGTGTTTAGTATCTGTAGAGGCTAGAATCAAGCCTAATTACAGTTAGACAAATCAAGATTGATTTTATGAAGATTTAGAATATCGGTAACACTTTAGTTTAGGGGTCCAATTCTCACTATTAATAGTTTCTTATTAGCATGCATATTACTAGGTTATTGGCTGTTTATTAGTACTTATAAAACACATATTAATGCCTCTGCACGATCTTATTCTACACGCCTAATCCTACCCAATACCTATAATCAAAAACTACCTCCTAATTATTAATAAGCAGTAATTAGGAGTTTATTGAGGTAAAAGTCATAGTTAATGGTTTGTTAATAGTGAGAATTGGACCCTAATCTAAAGTGTGACCATGATATCTACTGGGATGATGCTTCAAAGAATTCCCCATGATGAAATGGAGTGGCAATTATTGATATTTAAAAAATATATATATTGGCTAAATTATTTGAATATTGTATATAATATTAATATATTTATTTCTACATGTGACCTTGTTATCAGGATTGATTCCATCAGTATCCCCCACACATGTAAGAAATCTGGTTTATTCAATTAAAGATGAACAAACTGCTTTGGTATTTAAAACAAAACAAAACAGAACAACAAATAAGATAACGTACAACTTTTACAATAGTCTGCCAAAGTTACTGTAATCTTGTGGTTCAATGATTTGACTAAAATTGTGATGATGTGAAATGTTGTATTGAATACATCAACAAAAATGCAATGCTGTTTACCATAGAAGTGAAAACAAAATTAAAGATGAACTGCATGCAGGTACAGTAGAATATGGTATAAATGTTGGCAGTGTTCAGAAATTCAAGCTGCTACTAGTTTGCTATTAATACAACATTTTGGCACTGCAATTCCTCAGTTAAATAATTTTTTTTTTTTTAAACGTACAATTTAGTTAACAGTTAGCTAAACCTCAGCAAATTCACTCAGTGTCCAGCAATATATTTCAGTTTAGTGTAAATTTCACTTTCAGTTGAATTCTATAGCTTTCAACATTGCTGCACATTTAGCCATTTTATATACAAGTAGCTATTTTTCATAACTTTTACTCTAAACAATCTATTTTCCTTACCGGCAGGCTTGTTAATAACATGATTACAATTTTGATTGATTAAGGTGTTTAACATGCGGAAATATTAAGATGCAGTTAGATGACATATAGTGCAACTTCTTATAGAGTGCACACTGGGATATTCACAATTTGCACAAATATGTCTCTCTTTAGATGTGAATATCTTGTCAAATTCAATACAATATCATACAAGACATGATATTTTATGTTCAAGATTTTCAAGATTCCAGACTATTGCTGCCCATTTTTCATACAAATGTGTTCATCAACATTTTAGAGAGTAGATATTGTCGTCAACGTGCAAGTTACCAGATGTTGTTGCCAGGATCATGAATAAAGACGTGCAGATGTCAATCAGCGTGTCTAATAAGAGCAACAGCCTTAATTTGTTTGATGAACTACTGGCGGGATGTGACCCTATTCAAAGATGATCTCTGAGGCCTGGCGTAGGCAGTTAGCTGTATCATCTGGCATATTGCTGTGCGTAATGTTGTTTCCATCCAAGCGCAGGGTCCTCAGTCTAGAGTAGTTGACCGGGGAGCTGAACTTGCAGATATTCGTCAGGTCAAACTCTGAAGAAACAGAAGTTGAAATGGAGTAAAAACCATGCAAAATATGTTGCTTGATCAGATGGACACAGAGAAAGACTTACTGCTTATCTCGTTGACTTGCAGGTACAGGTGCTCGAGCGATTCGTTGATCTCTGGAATGGTCTTCAGCTTGTTGAAAGACAGGTCAAGCTCAAGGAGAGAGGACACATTGAACACACCTGCCGGGATTCCAGAGTCCACCAGCTTGTTGTGGGAGACACGCAGGTACTGCAGGAGCGGTAGCTTGGCCAGGTAGCCACTAGGGATGCTGTCGATGTCGTTATTGTCGGCGTAGAGCATCAAAAGCGAAGCTGGAACTCCAGAGGGCAGTTTCTTGAGCTTGTTCTCACTCACATCCAGCAGAACGAGGGACTTCAGGGTTTTGAAGGCACCTGTGATGCTCTCAGTAGTCAGCTTGTTCTTGGACAGGTGAAGGGAGGTCAGGTTTTCCATCCCAGACAAGGTGTTAGCAGGGAACGAGCTTAGCTGGTTGCCAACCAGCTTCAACTCATCCAGAGACTTCGAACTAAGACTAGGGGGTTTGGTTAGCTTGTTATTACTGAAGAGAAGCTTCTCCAAGCTGCTTAGTTTATCAATGGTACCAGCCTGGATCTTGTCACTGGTGATGTTGTTGTTGTCGAGGATGAGCCAACGAAGGTCGGTGACGTTATCGAACACGCCAGCCTTGATCTCCTCAATGAAATTGTTCTGTAGGTAGAGGTATTTGATTCCAGTTGGCACAATGGGAACGAATTTCATGTTGCGGTCGTTGCAGTACATAGCTGTGGGGAAGCTGTGGGGACATTCGCACTCCTGGGCACAATTGGGAGATGATGCTCCCTCCAGTTGTGCGTAGGGCATGTAGTATTCGTCTTCGTACTCATACTGACCCAAACTCTGACATACCAGCCCAGCCAATAGGAAGGAGCCCAGAGCAAACATGGCTGCACAACTCAGACGAATCGTACCTGAAGAAAAAGAAGAGAAGAGAAGAGAAGAGAAGAGAAGAGAAGAGAAGAGAAGAGAAGAGAAGAGAAGAGAAGAGAAGAGAAGAGAAGAGAAGAGAAGAGAAGAGAAGAGAAGAGAAGAGAAGAGAAGAGAAGAGAAGAGGTTTCTTTGGTTATATAATATTATGTGGGGAAAAAAAAGTGTAAGAATAACAGAACTTTCTACTGTGAACCTCAGACATAAACAAAATCCAGAGACATTCTTCTAATGGAAATTGATGACTTCATCCTCAAGAGCGTAAAAAGGCCCAGACAGACATTCCTCCCCACCCAAATTAGACCCACATTGCTTATGTGCAGATCCAAGATCATCTCAAGTTACATTAATGTTACTTCATACCTATGCCTCCTCTGTCTTTGAGCACTATGCTGAATTAATATTGAATTGCAAATGAGTAATGCAAGTGTACTTTTATAATATGGACTAATAAATTAATATTTCACGGAACTGTGCAACACAATATTTGTGTTGTGCCAAATTAAATCCAGTACTGCAACATCTCTCTAAGCACAACATGGAAATGCATGCATGCTTCATAATTCTCTTCTACTCATGCATTAATAAATCATTAAATTCAATTATTTAGAACAACTTAATACAATGATTCAACTAAAATGTACTTGATAGAACTAGAAGCATCTCAAACATTACCAAGCCGAATATCCGCAATATGATCATGCTGTTTCTTCAGTCCACCCCAAAAATCTGCCAAGCAGATTTCTGATAATCTCATCCAGACAGAACAAAAGCGAGCATGAGCTTTCAGATGCTAGATATCCTTACCTTCCTGCTTCTCTCTCTGTGTACGACTTCAGGTAGAGTTGTGTGCGGCCCGAGGACTCTGGAGAGAAAGAGTAAGGGAGGGAGAGAGCAGGCAGCAAGAGAGAGAGAGAGAGAGAAAGCGAGAGAGAGACACTCAAGCCAGACCTTAGTCGCCCAAGATTGATAGAAAACAGAAGTCAGGCGGTTCTAGTGTGTAGATGTCAGCAGTTGTTCAGCGTGACATATGGATTCTAGTAAGGTTCAGGTGTAGCAAAGCAGTTTGGGACATGTAGTCCTTCGTGGGACAAAGAAGGGAGCAAAGACTCACTGGGGAGGGTTTGCAAAATATATATACCTGTATAGCTGCCACACACACGCACACATTTTTCCAACCCATCCTTTCCAAACAATCCCACAAAACTATTCAACTATTGTGTGAGCCACAAACAAGCCAACAAACACCTCGACCACCGGTCATAGCCAATGCTAAGCATTTCTCATAAAAAAATAAATATTCTTGATAAAACAAAGGTTAACGAAACTATTTGGAAAATCGCCTAGAAAAAAATTGGCTACTTGCAATGACAGCTGTCTGCTATTAGACTACTAGGCTGTAAATAAGACTTGGAAAAATTGACCAAATAAGACGATAGTGGGCCAAACCAGCCTTACATAAGTGTGTTGTCTATCTGAACGGAGAGTGTATCCAATTCTTAACAGCTGGTAGATTGTATATCATCAAACAGTGTGCCATCTTTTAATCTTAAGCCTCATAAAAGCCAGACGGCTTCTGTCTGGCTGTAGTCATGGACCTCTGTGATGGGCAGCTCGCACACAGTGGTGGGCTGGAACTCATGAGAGATCCAGGAAAGACAGAGCTGATTGCAGGTCAGTTTGGCTTTAATAGCACACGCTGGCTCTTAGGAATGCAGTAAATCCAGAAAACCATATGAGAGGTCGGCTCTGTAAGCCTTTATCAGAGGAGCTGAGATTATGTACTGTGTTAGATTACTGTAAAGTCAATAAAGAATATTGAGATAAAATCAGAACACCAAATGTAAAATAAAATAGATCAAATGTAATAAAATGAAAGTATTGCAATTCTATATTATTATTATTATTATTAATAATAATAATAATAATAAATATTAAATTAATAAATCATACAGGACACAAAGCTATACATGGTAATTTTACTACACAAAAAAGGGGTATTGATTCAAAAATGTGTTGAGTCAAAACAGTAATGCATAACAAAGGAACATGTACACAAAATTAAAATATATAATAATAAAACATTAAATCAATCAATCAAGATAGCAATAAATTTGTCTACGGTCATCATTTTACAAAAATAAATAAATAGTCAAATTAATTCAAATGTTAAAATAAATAAATTAGAATTGCAATACGTTTGTAAACTGATGTCTATGGTCATCACATTACTTAAATAAAAATAAAATAAATAAATGAGGGGTTCACTGAGTGATTCAAAACAAAGTAAAAATAAACAATAAAATAAAATAAATTAAATTAAATTTCAACACATAATCATGTAGGGTCCTTGCCCATCATTTAAAAAAAGGTGGGGGGTTACAAACATAAATAAAAAATATAAAATTATTATAAACAATTATAAAAATGTAGGACATGGTCATCATAATGGTCATAATTTTGCTAAAAAATAAATAAAGATGGGAGAATAGAATCAAGATGCTTTATCACCATAGCATATTATAGCATGTGCGCTAACTGCTAGGCCACGGATCAGATGCTGTCGAATGGTCTCAAATTGCTCTATTTTGTTGATTGTAGAAGTGCTCATGCCTGTCAACAACACTATGACCTTATCACCCGTTCCACATCTGTCACGTCCCCTGGAGGTCATTGATCCACTCTCACTCTCTCCACTCATCTGTCAGGCCTCCAGGGCAAGAGCATGGAGTTGAGCTCATGTTTGGACATCATGTATGGAGTTATGTAGCAGGGGCAGGTCAGGGCAAACCTGTGCAGCTGTAACTGATGCAGGTATGCAAGACTTGCAATTGCTCTCAAACCATGTAAAAATGCTACACCTGTGGGGTGACTGAAAATATCTGCTGCAGAAGCACAGAAGCACTTTTTTTTAATGATACTAGCATATTGCTTACCGCATTCTGGAATGCCATTTCGAACACACCCCTATAGTCACATTTATGTGCCAGGTTATTTATTATACTTTAGATGCTCAGTTAACTGGTGGTAATTATCTTTGTTAGATAATTAGTTATTTCTGTACATCAAGTTACACTAAATGGAAATTAAACTAATTTCCTTTAATTTCCAAAAATGGGCGAGTGTAAGGATTTGATCGAGTTTGACAAGGGATCAGAGCATCTCCAAAACTGCAGCTCTTGTGGAGTGTTCTCGGTCTGCAGTGGTCAGTATCTATCAAAAGAGGTCCAAGAAAGGAAGAGTGGTGAACCGGCGACAGGGTCATGGGCGGCCAAGGCTCATTGATGCACGTGGGGAGCGAAGGCTGGCCCGTGTGGTTCGATCAAACAGGCGAGCTACTGTGGCTCAGATTGCTCAAGAAGTTAATGCTGGTTCTGACAGAAAGGTGTCAGAATACACAGTGCATCACAGTTTGTTGTGTATGGGGCTGCATAGCCACAGACCAGTCAGGGTGCCCATGCTGACCCCTGTCCAGTGTCCACCACCAAAAGTGCCAACAGTGGGCACATGAGTATCAGAACTGGACTATGGAGCAATGGAAGAAGGTGGCTTGGTCTGATGAATCATGTTTTCTTTTGCATCACGTGGATGGCCTGGTGTGTGTATGAGAGGCAGTGTGATGCTTTGGGCAATGTTCTGCTGGGAAACCTTGAGTCCTGCCATGCATGTGGATGTTACTTTGACACGTACCACCTACCTAAGCATTGTTGCAGACCATGTACACTCTTTATTGTAAAAGGTATTCCCTGGTGGCTTGGCCTCTAAATTCCCCAGACCTCAATCCAATCGAGCATCTGTGGGATGTGCTGAACAAACAAGTTCGATCTATGGAGGCCCCACCTCGCAACTTACAGGACTTAAATTATCTGTTGCTAACATCTTGGTGCCAGATACTGTAGCACACCTTCAGGGGTCTGGTGGATCTATGCCTTTGCTTGGCAGCAAAAGGGGGACCAACACAAAATTAGGATCGGTCTATTGTTTTTGACATTATTTGAACTATAAAATACGCAATTACCAACCTATAACATTGTCACTATATTTCTTTTTTGGAGTAAAATTGAGTCAAATGCTGCTAGTTTTGTATGGTACAAACATATTTATTTGACCATAAAGCCAGTGTCGTCTTAAGCCTGACTATTGCCAGCCCGACTCGAGCAATGGCGTTAGTATTTCCTATAATACAGTAAGTATTTGTTGTCCAGCTGTGTTCTCTCTGTCTTTCCTGTCTGGACACATGCAGACACACATGGAAAATGAGAGCCTCAGCATCCTGAAGATCACTGGAAAGATTCTCAACACCAATTCCATGAACAGCTCCAGCATTGACCCACTTTGAAGTGTTTACTGGGAGATTTGTCTCCTTGAGGATTTCTGTTGAGTATCATTTCCTCTTTTCATCTCACCTACATGAGTTTACAGTGACGTTAGAGGATATATTCCCTCTGTCTGCACACAGGAAAGTCTACAACCTCAACTGCGTCTGGGCCTTGGTTTCTAACAGTGCCAGACACTTCCAGTCAAGGTTCGTAATTTCCAGCCATTTTCCTGGCCTGGACACTTTGTAGACAGACAAGAATAATATTATAATCCAACGGAGTAAATAAAATCACATATTATGAACCTAACAAAATGAATGTTGATTCTTCTGATCTTGTCAACAGCTTTACAGGGTTTCCTCTCCTTGGCTTAAGGTGTTATTTCTACCTGATCTGACATTTGCAAATGACTTTTAGTGGCAAAACCTAATGCTGTCAGGTTGCTTCAGTCATACTAACCAACATTTTTTTACAAGCAGCTTATCGAGTTGAGTCATGATACTCGTTTAATTATATCTGAGGAGTACCTCATATGGTTCCCATTACAATGCATGTCTTTGTCAGCAATGCACTGATTTAGCCACACACAATTCATATTGGTTTAAAAAATGCAGAGAAAGCTGACTAAAGAAAACAAATAAAAACTCTGTAAAACTTTGCAGGGTGGCTTATGTTTACAGTGAAACCCAGAGTAGAAACAGAACAGTAAGTTCACAAACCTTGGTCAACCAGTAAAAGACTCTGATAGTCAGTCATCTTCATTGTTGATGCTTTTATGAACAGTTAAGACCTCACTATGCTATCTAACACTGAAGTCACAATCAGCACACTGTAAACCCAAATAAATTGGCAAAACTTGAGGCAATCAGTTACATAAAATTTTTAAATTAAGAAATTCAAAGTTTAAGTAAGCAGAACTTGCAGATTTTTATTTTGTACTCATACATTTTAATTGCTCTTAACTTCAAATATTTGAGTAAGCTAATTCATACATTTAAATTAAAATGATCAACTTAAATATTTTTAGTAGTAGAAACTTGGCTAGCTAATTCAATAAACGCTACCTTGTTAATAGGTAACACAATGTTTTGATAGCATTAGCATATCATAGCACTTAATGAATGAGTACAGCAATATAGAACATTTAACATACTGTATATCTGTTCCAAAACTAAGCTCATGCTCCACTCGCCACCATAATGGTAAAACCAACATAACAGAAACTCTTCTAAACTAACATAGCAAAACATTAAACACTACTAAATATCCATCTTCCATTAATCTTGCACAAAAAAAAACAAAAACAAGAAAAACCCAACAAACATTATATAACACTTAATTTTGGCATTTACTGTCCCTTTTGAGTGTTGTGGCAAAGCATGCTGGGAAATATAAATTCCAGCCCAGTTTCAGTTCAATTTAAGTTTGTCTGAATTAATAAAGTTCATAAAACTCAAAACAATGAAATAATTCAGGCTACTTAAAATGTGTCAGTTTTGTGAACTCAAAAGAAAAAGAAAGTTTTAAAATACTCATAAAAGTTAATTTGATTGAACTAATTTGTTTAATTTGAGTTGGCTCTACTCAAACCAATTAATTATTTTGAGCGTAAGGGTTTACACTCGACCCTATATATTAAATATCCACTATACATTTGTGATGATTTGTCTGGAAAAACTAATATAGCAATTATTCAGTGAGGTTTTTAGACTAATTTGAAGATTCTTCTTTTTGTGTTAGGGAAGAAAAATCACTTCGGCATTGGTAAGCACTGTTGGGGAAAGATACTTTTAAAAGTAATGCAATATTGCGTTAAACTAATTGCTTTAGTATTAATTGCTTTAGTTACTTTTTATGGAAAGTAATTGGTTTACGTTACTTTTGCATTACTTTTTCTCAGCTGGGCTGGGCTTTCTTGTTTTTTTGTTATTTTAATAACCAAAAAAAAAAAAAAAAAAAAAAAGGTTCTATTTTTGGCATATGTGAAGGCCCTTTCACACCAAAATGGAAATGAATACGCATCAGACTCAAGGAAATGCAAAAAACAAACCTGATATTTTAAATCGCAAAAGAATTGGACATGGGGGAAGAAAGTCTTCAGCAATAACAACAAAAAATTCAACATAAATGTGTTTTTTCTAAAGTCATTTTGCTTATTAACAGCAAAAGCTTTTAAGGTTTAATTGGATCATCAAAGCAAATAAAAATGCACGATAACCTCTACACCTAAAACGTGTATGTTTAATCATAAACTCAATCTGCGTGTTCGACCATGGCGATCTTGTGAGGGCTGAATGTTTAAAAGATCCCTGATATACTCTGGAGCCAACCACTGATGGCTTTAAAGGGCACCTATTATGCAAAATTCACTTTTACATGGTGAACTTGGCATGTGTGTTGGCAGTGTGTGTACACAACCACCCTATAATGGTAAAAATCCACCCACTCCTTTTTTTTTAACCCCCATAAATCATAAACAGTGTCAGTCTCAGAACAGTTTGCAGATTCCTGGTAAAGTGACGTCACATTTCACAGGCCTCGCCCACAAGTGTTGATGGACACTGCCGTATTAGCATAGACCCCGCCCTCAAACAGCTGTACAAAGTCCACCATGTTTATCTCCTTTGCAGCATTCAAGTAAGAAATGTGTTCTTAATAAAGCTACTAAAGTTATTCAGTCAAGAGTAGTGAGTGATTTTCTGTTTATCTTTTGTTATTTGATTCATATCAACAGCAGATATAGCAGTAGGTACTGTATATTACACTGCTTTCACTTTAGTAACATTACACAGGTCTAATATACACACCACATGGGATTTCTGTACTTGCTGCATAAGTGCACAGACATAACCAACTGTTTTCATGTGAACTTTGTGTTTTTCTGACATAACCTTGTGTGCATTTGACAGTTTAATCGCAATAACACATGAAAGAGAACTAGTCTAGTTTAATAGCCTACTCTCTGTGCGCATGTGTCGGGTGTGTGTGCTCAAGTTGAGGGAGAAAAGGCTTTAAAACGCATGGAATTGATATTTAATGATGATGAGGAACTACAATGTCACATGAGCATATCTAAGATCGAGATGATCATCAAAACAAACAGATGTATCATGTTTCAGTTTTCATTCACGTGTTCACTGGTGTTCACGAGCTGTGAAGGCTCCACCCTCTGGGGCTGGGAGCAGCAGCTTATTTGCATTTAAAGGAGATGCACAGAAAACAGCTTATTTGTCTGAAACCCCAAAATTGGCATTTTCAAAATGGTATATTATTGATCTGTCAGGAATTTTGATCTGAAACTTAACAGACACACTCTGGGGACACCTGAGACTCATATTACATCTTGTAAAAAGGGGCATAATAGGTGCCCTTTAAAAGCGAATAACAGAATTGTTAAATCGGTAGCCAGTGGAGAGAGGCCAAAATTTAAGTTATGAATGGTCTATTTGTCAGCAGTCTGGCTGACGCAGCATTTTTAACTAGTTGTAACCTTGACAAAGACGATTGATAAAGCCCTGCATATAATGCATTACAGTAGTCCAATCGTGCGGATATAAAAGCATGCATAACTTTTTCAAGATCATTCTTTGATAAAACAAACTTCAATTTTGCAATCCTACTCAAATGAAAGACAAAAACAAACAAAAAAAAAAAAAAAAAAAAAAAAAATTACCACTGTGCTTATTTGACGGTCAAATTTAAGATTTGCCTAGGTTAGTGGCATAACTTTTACACTGGATGAAAACTGCCCCAGGCTCTTTACTGGAGTAAATGATGTGCTTTTCGTCCCAAAAATAAAAATTTCTGACTTTTTATCATTTAGCATTAAAACATTTAAGAATTTAAGTAAAATTTAAGTATCATCAGCATAACTATGATATGAAATGCAAAATGTAGAGCCCAGTGGAATCATGTAAAGCGAAAAAAGCAGCGGCCCTAAAATAGAGCCCTGAGGCACCCTGTAATTTACAGGAGCAGCAGAAGAATAATGATTCCCAACCATAATATATACATTATGAACCCAGTCTGAAGTAGAATATATATATATATATGTAAATGTGTACACACACACATTTACATTTATGCATTTGGCAGACGCTTTTATCCAAAGCGACTTACACTGCATTCAAGGTACACATTTTTACATTTTTGTCAGTTCTTGCTTTCTCTGGGAATCGAACCCATGACCTTGGCACCACGCTCTTATTGTTTGAGCTACAGGAAAGATATATATATTACATTATGAACCCAGTGTCACACCGGGTGGGTGTTTGGGGAAAATTACAGTCACTAAAATGTCCGGTGTTGTTTTAGAACAATATATTAACCTTGTAAAATCCTTCCTATTCCCTCTCCTCTTAATTAGCTAGAGGCATTCAGACGCAGTTTAGACACAAATAGTTAAGTGTTAAGTGATCTTGAGGTGAACAAATGCACCTCAGACACCTCAGTACTGCCACAAGCAGACTCAGCGCTGAGCCTCACATTGGCAAACAGACACACACTCACCCACATGGTAGCGCATGTGCCACGGAGAGAGGCTGCGAGGGTAAGAAAGACTTCAGCATATCCACTTAATATAATACCAGCAAGCTAGTTAAGATGTCACAGCTCACACACTTGCATGTTGTGGAGGCATGTGAGACAGAAAGCTCATCAAAGCTCTCACACAGGGCTTCACCAGTGCCTAGTACTACTGGATGAACATGTCCCATTCTGAGAATGACGTCACTTCTGTCATTCAAGAGTTTTATTTGTCACATACAGTTATATACAGAATATACAACCGGCAGTGAAATGTAAACAGGTCCGCTCCATGGACAGTGCAAATTCACAGTTAAAAATTATGTGACGCACAATGAATGCATGCACCGATTATTATGTGATGCACAATGAATGCACCGATTCCCAAATCTATAAAGCACTTAAATTTTAGACATTTCAGTAGATGCCTGATTATTATGATTATATGCCTCATAATTTTGTTATAGCCTATATATATATTTTTAAATCAATTTCAAATTTATATTTCACAAATATTTTGAATTAGCTTTAAAAAACAAACAAAAAAAAAAATATATATATATATATATATATATATATATATATATATATATATATATATATATATATATATATATATTGTGTATATAAGTGTTTTTCACATATTTTATTACTTTTTGTTTTAATTATTAAAAAAATGCAGAAAAACAGTAAAAGTGTAGATTGAATGTATATTGCTGAGATTCAGTGAATTAAATCCTTCAACACATAGACTAAATGTGTCATTTGGGTTTTATTTATAAAAATAATTGTCATTTTAATAATTTAACATAATAAAATAGGCCTAATATTAAACTGACAATAGCTGTCTGATACTGATACTTCCTCTGCTCTCCTCTTCTCTTCTCTGAAAGCTTTAGTTTTAAAACTCTTCTTCAGTGCAGTGAGATGATATTAGCTCTTTCCCTCGAGACAGAAGACACGGTTTAAACTGCTACAAATGTTAAATATACCACCTTTCACACACTTAGCTCTCTGGCACGCGCACACACTCACACATTCATATATTTACACATACACAATCCCATACTGTGTCCTCTCTCTCTCTCACACACACACACACACACACACACACACACACACACACACACACACACTGCAGAGAGTTCTGGAGGAGGGGCTTTAATTATTAAATCCCCCATGAGTTAAAATAGTGCAGCATAAAATAGCCCACAAGGGGGCATCAGAGAGAAACAAGAGAATCTGGTGGCTTGTTATGAAATTGATGAATGAAAAGACACCTGTGTTAGTGTTATAAAACATTTACTACACCTCTGCTGTATGAAAACGATCTCAACATATAGCTTTGAAAACTGATGTATAACAGTATAAAAGTAGGCTATTAATTACGTTATTTATTTATTTGCTGCTGTTAGTTAATGTTCAGTGTCATTTTATAGTGCTCTCCATAGTTGTGAAGTTGTTGGAAGCATGAAATGTACCTAAGCCATAAATGATCTTCACTTTCAGCATTTCCATTCCATCTTTTGAAGTGTCTGGCTTCATAAGCAAATATTGGCTAGAGACTATCATTATCCGATCAGGAAATTATATAATCTTTTTTTTTTCATCTTCACAAAGGCTACTATTAACTAACATCCTAACAGCTAATCCCTGTGTTTAGAGAGACTCATGACTATTTTTTTATTTTTCATAAAGTCTGTTATATGGTCAATGCAGAAACTGTTTTTTCTTTCCGCGGTAGTGTAGGCTATCTGAGATCACACACAATTAGAACTGATATTTTTAAAAGCTGCTATTTCTATATCAGAGAATAATAATATTTCAGTTCAAAATAGAACATTGAGGTCAACTAAAGAAAATGAAACCGCACAATTAAAAGGATTCAGAATGAACAAATATTTTCATACTTTGTTTTTTTTCCCCTACATAAAACTTAATTTCTTTTGTATTTTATGTCTTTGGACAATAAAACAGCCACATGAAAGTCTCTGGAAACCTTTGTTCCTTGGATTGACTTTGGAACGGATCCTTTAAATGTGCTATAATATTGAAATATATATAGGATAATTTTGTGCTTAGTGTTTCAACTTGAGCAAAGGCTGTATAATTCATATAAAATGACACAAACACATCAGTTTAAACAGTTTTGGTGGAGAAAGAAACCAGAACTAGCACCCAAATGTGACATTTTTACCGTAGCTTTTCAAGGTCTTCTGCGACTGTAGCATCCATCCAAGAAAGTTCGTCTTGTGTTATTTTGAGGTTTCATTCAAATTCATTTACCTGAAAACCAACCCTGTGCATGAAAAAGCCCATTAAATCATCCAGTGAAAGTTCCCAGAAAGCATGATGAGAGATTTGACTGTTTATTTGGTTCAAAAGACACCTGTGTCGGAGCCCTCATTGGACAGAGAGAGAGAAAGAGAGAGAGAAAGGGATTACCTTTATTGCCGATATATTAAAGTCCAAACTACTGTAAGTGCTTGTGCTTCAAAGCATTGATAGGATTCTTTTATACAGCATTTATATACAGCGTCTATACAAGAGACATTCATGACTCTCATGAAAGCAGGAGGTGTCCATGTCCACCGTCTCCCTCCCGATCCTTCCATACTGAAACACAGACGATCAACAAACACAGACAAGACAGAAACACACATACACACTCGCACATAACACCACAGTCATCGAGAAGCTGAGTAGAAAAAGCATGCGTATACGTTGGGGAATTGTTTCGTCGAACTGACAATAGTGTATTCTACATCTCGAAGCGCTATGTTCATCTGGGCAGAGAAGACGGGATCCAAGGAAACTAATGGACACAAATGTCACCAAAACATTGAGAAGAAGAGAAACTCGTACAGCCCAGCTTCCTGTTTTCTCCCATTTCAACTGATTATGAGAGAAACAATATTTTTAACAGCACAATCTGAAGTAGCGCTACACGGAAAGTAATAACTGAGTACATTCTAGCGTACAAGCTTTTGTTAATTGTTTACCCCTTGCTGCCCGCTCCGCAGGCCAGCGAAAAACATTGAAGAACATGGCTTAGGTCCAGAAGATCCAAAACGAATCATTTCGTCTGGGCGATCTGCGCTATTGGATATTCTAAGTGGTCATGGCTTTACTTTATTTCATTTTCAAACGTACAATTTCTGTTCTCCTTTGCATAAACTGCACTTACAGCAACACAATATGTATGTTCAGTACAATACTGATATGCATTTGGCTATTTGAAAGTATCATGTGATATCTGTCCAGTAAAGTGCATGTTGAAAATGGAATTGTAATTTACTTGGAGTTAACTGAGATATGACATTCAGACTAAGTTATGTGCTTAAAAGGATTAGATCAGACAGGAAGGGGCGGGATGAAAACAGTGACTGAGCTGTCTGATTGGATGCTCTATTTCTTCCTGTAGTTGCCCAGTTGAATGGCCGAGCGGTCGAAGACGCAGCGGAAGGTGATCGGCTGGACCTCCCAATAGGGCACTGGATTACTGAACAGGCTAATGCCAGAGTACATGGCCTTCTTTGTATTATAGCCGGGTGGGCAGAAGTCCTCTGTTCCCACAGCAGCAATCTTGTTGGCGTGAAGGTAGATCACCTGGAATTCATGAGAATGAGAGCATGACAATGCGCGACTAAAAGTCACCATGAAATCAAAGGGTGTCACTCACATGACATCACAGCAATAGCAAACCACAACCATCCAATCAATTCTCTATGGACAAAATCAAGTCCCGCCGTACATTTTTTTCTTGTAGAAGCCAAGACTATTGCAACTTCAGTTTCATGCTGACTTTAAAGATGCGTGGAAATGGTTTTAACTTGCGTGAGATCTCTCACCTGAATGTATTTGTGTTCTGGCAGGCCGGACGGGATCACAGTGAGCACATTATTGTCCAGGTGAAGTTCCCTCAGGTGAGGCACATTGGCCAGAGAGCCGTTCTCCACCACGCTGATCTCATTATGGCTTAGACCAAGTCTGCAAACGCACACAGTGAAATTTTTACTACATTGTAAAAAAATTATATGATCCATAAGTTATGACAACATATATTTTTACATTGCTTTAACTCACCAAAATAAGTTAAGCAATTTTAGTCGGTATAATGTACTTGATTAAAGTCAGTTTAATGTAATTTAAGTTAGACTTAAACTGCTTTAAATGTTTAAGTTGATTGTGCTTAAAAATTTAAAGCAGCAATTTTTTGCAAAATTTGCAGTGTAAAATGAAAATGAAAGCTAAAGCTAAAACAAAATAAAAACTGAAATAAAAATAAGAACAAATATAACTGGGAAGCACAAAAAAACTAGTGCTGTGAAATTGATTAATCACGATTAATCGCATCCAGAATAAAAGTTTGTGTTGTGTTTGTAATATATGTGTGTCTACTGTGTATCATAATTATGTATATTTGAATACACACACATGCATGTATATATTTAAGAAATATTTGCATGTATATACTCTCTCTCTCTCTCTCTCTCTCTCTCTATATATATATATATATAGTTTATATTATATATAAATATTTTATATATATTTTTTTTTATATATATACATGCACGAGTGTGTATTTATACATAGTTATACACAGTACACACACACATATATTATGTAAAAACAAACTTTTATTTTGGATGCGATTAATCGCACTAAAACCAACATAAAAATGGTCACAAATCAATTTTAGTTTTTGATACATGGTGGCCTACACTATTGTTCAACAATTCAAAAATGTTTTTTTATGTTATTGAAAGAACACTTTGGAAGAAGTCTGAAAATGCAGTAAAATGGTAATATTGTGAAATATTATTACAATTTCAAATTACTGTTTTCTATTTTAATGTATTTTAAAATGTCATTTATTCCTGTGATGGCAAAGCTGAATTTTCAGCATCATTACTCCAGTCTTTAGAGTCACATGATCCTTCAGAAATTATTCTAATATGATGATTTGCTGCTCAAGAAACATTTCTAATTATTATTATCATCAATGTTGAAAACAGTTGTGCTGCTTAATATTTCTGTGAGAGTTAAAATAAACAGCATTTGTCTAAGATAGAAATCTTTTGTAACATCATACATGTCTTTAATTTCATTTTTGATCAATTTAATGCCTCCTTGCTGAATAAAAGTATTAATTTCTTTAAAAAAAAAAAAAAAATGCATAAGCATACTAGAAAACTCTTAAAAACAAAACTAAAACTAACAATAATTAAGTGAAAACTAAAGAAAAAACTAAAACATATACATTCTGTTTTGCTAAATAAATAAACAATTCTATCTACATGATTAAGTTCCCTCATCAAATATCAGAATTACAAGACCAACAGCAAAACAATCTTCCAGACTTCTCGTACAGCGGTTAGTATCAGAGTCAATACTCTTTTATAACAACTCGGCTGTGATTCAGTCTCGGCATGTACTGTGGAAAATCTGTGTAATATGAATGTTCCAATTTCTCTGTGTGATCCAAAGCAAACTGATCCATGACATGATGTCATGTGTTTGAGTCTCACAAGGTGCGTGAGCCAACCATCACCTCCAACTAAGCTGTTCTCATGCAAATTATAAACACACCTAATGAAATCTGAATTATTCCCTCTGTATCGCACTCTTTCTCTCCAGATTGTGCTGAAGTTTTCAGCTATACAGAGATGTATTTAGCTGTTTCTGCCATGCAGGAAATTCAGCTGGTAGTTTGCACAACAAATGAGAAATATATTAAGAAGAAAGATGCATTTACTTGGACAGGTTCTTCAAGCCCTTCAGACTGTCTGAGGTCACTTTGGTGATCTTGTTTCCATCCAAGTGAAGTTCAAAAAGAGAGCTGGGCAGACCTGGGCATTTTTGGACACAGATTAATGCGTTGCATTGATTCATTGAAGTGAAAGGGATATTCATCATCATTCACAATAGGGATGATTTTGTACCTTTGGGAATGGCAGTGATGTTGGTGTCAGCAATTCGGATGTAAGAGACCCTCTTCAGATCAGCAAAAGCACCATTATCAATTCCAGAGCTGCTCAGAGGGTTAGAGCCCAGCTCTGGAATGGCATAGAGTCAAAATGTGCATTGGCTCAGTTAGATATACATAAGAAATACACTGCTGATGTGATGGTGACTGATGCTTTTATAAATGCTATTTCCTTTGAGTGCATGATAATGATGAAAAATTATACATAAAAATAAAATAAAATAAATAAAAATCTTTACAAATCAAGATGTAACAAAGAGGCCACCACCACTGATGCACAGACAAAAAATTCTTACCCATGACGATGACATTGGTCATGCCAGCGAAGGAGGACTTCTTTATCTTGTTAATCTGGTTCTCGTGAATGCGCAGTTCCTGGAGACTTTTCGGTATGTTAGCAGGAACTTCCTTCAGAAGGTTCTTGGATAGGTAGAGTCTCTCCAGATTGATCAGAGAAGAAAAGGCCTTGGCATGAATAATGGTGATCTTATTGTTGACCAGGATGAGTGTCTGAAGAAGAAAAAAAAGGAACTTTATGGCAGCCGTATGCATGCAAATGTAATAGTTTATAGTTATAAAATGCACAAAGTTTCAGTTGATCAACCTAAAGTTGTTTCAGTGTTTGTGTTTTAATCTGTAATATGCTTTTCACCCCTGATATTTAGCCATAAAAAGGTCACTAGCTACTTTCTATAATCTATAGTACATTCCAGCACATAAAAATAATTTATTTTCACTGCGATAATTAAATAGCGACGGCTCACATAGCATTTTGGCACCATTTTCTCACTTTCTGTTCTGTTTGCATTCATCTCTCATTGGCGCCTAACAGATCCAGGCGCCATGTGGATGTTGAGCTTGGAAAGCGAGAAATAGCAAAGGGCCCTCGACGGGAGGCTGTATATTTATTGAAGTTCAGGAGGCTGAACAATGGATCCGCTCCAAAAGTGAATCATTACACTTGTGCACCTGGGAATGACACATTTCTCACACTGAGAGCTGTTTTCTGGAGAGGATGGATTGGAAACACAGGAGAGTTTCACATTCCGGATCATGAGTTTCCCCCAAGGACTTTTTTGTAAAGTGTATCTGAAGATCTCCAGAGAGTTTTTGCAGTGTTTTCGAAAAATAGGAGCAGATATTTGCCTTCAAAGATCGCTGTGGTTGGAACGCATAGTTTTAGCACCCAGTTCCACATTTGGCAGGCAAACAGCGTTCAAGTGTTTTCTCTGGAGTGTTTTTCAGTGCTGCTCAAGCATTTGTTTTTAGAAAAAGAATTGCTTTTAGTGTAAAATTTCTTTTATGTGAAACGAGGTTCACGAATGGTTTTGATTTAGAAAATTTGGACATATGTTCTCTGTGTTAAACAGCTGGTTTTTCAAGGTCACAGCAAAAAGATCACGCTGTCACATCCAGTTATCGGGGTGAGAGCAGCCAATTGTCCTTAAAACGTATATATCAAAGTGAAACAGGATTTGTCCTGTGATGACTTTAAGGGGGATTGAGAAATGTCATTGCTTCTACGATCCAATTTAGGGAATTAAAGAGAATGTGGTTAAAAAAAAAAAGAGAACAAGGGAAAGAGTGAGTAATTGAATATCTCACTTGGAGACCCTTCAGGCCTTTGAAGTCATTTTCTCTGATCTCTGAGATCTTGTTGTTCTGCAAATCCAGTAGAGTGGTATCAAGTGGAATTTTTTCTGGAACATTCTTCAGGCCTGAGAGACACAAAATGCAAGTAGTAAGAAAAATGACACTGATGAAATGGGATATGGGCTAATCTGGGCTTTTATGGCTAGAATCTACTTTGAAATCAAATCAGCTGTGGACATATGGATCCTGGTCCAACACCAACCCAACACAACACACAAAAAAAAGATCATTCAAGAGTAAATTCTGGTGCTAAATTGAGCAGCTACATTGCTGAAAAAAAAAAAAAAAAAAAAAAAATTTTAAATGGCAGAAAGAATGTGAACGCTGGACTGGTCTTGGTTTTGGATGAGCTCTAGCCATCATTGTATAGACAAAACTGTTAGAAGAGAAAATAAAATTAAACGTTTCTATAAACTTTTATGAGCTACCATTCTACATGTGCAATAAGAGAAGCATTTCTAAGAAATGGCTGGACCAAGGCTAAAACAGGGACAAAAATTATAAATATAAATAATATTATGCCTACAGAATTGCATGAGATTCTCAAAATATTAATAATTAAATTAATACATTAACAGTCAGCAGTCTAGTAGTGAGTATACTCTAAAGCACTTAAAAATAGCATCAAAATAAATAAGGAAAAGAGGGCTCTATAGACTATTAAAAAAAGTCTAAATGATGAATGTGCAGTTATATTTTGGACTAATCAATTTTAAGGACTAGAGCTACAGTAAAAAAAAAAAAAGGTTGGAGTGCAGCATATCAGTGAGTTATGATGATGGTTCACATGCGTTTTAGTGTTTCGAAACAGTTCTGAAGGTTCACTGAGTTGATCATAGAGAGCTGTTATGCCAGACATTTCAGTTTTTCTTGGAAGGATTATGAATGCTGCATGATGCTGTCAATTGCAAAAGCTGACATAACATTTCCACACAAGGGGAATTTGATTTTGCCAACACTGAACAACATGACGCAGATTTCATTTAATGTGCTGCAGAGCAGGCTACATGGAAACAAAAAAAAGTATTTAGACACTTAAGTCCCACTTTAATATGAATGTCTTTGCATTATATAACAAAGACAGTGAACCAAATTGCATATATTTTAAATAAATAGCACAAACACACTTTGTTGGAATCAAAACATTTCCCAAAAAACATTTGACAAACTGAATTCATACATTTTTATGTCCAGTGTTTGCTTCAAACACAGGGAAAAACACAGAAAAAATAAGGTAAACACGCATCCACATACATAAACATAAAAAATATCTGCTTTATCAACTCTAAAAGCTCTTTAGGCAGAACCTCACACAAACATTGTTTGGTTTTGTTTTGCGATGAGTTTCCTCATCAGTGCAAGTGTATAAACAGTTTAAGAATATGTCCCTGTTAATTATATAACCACAGGACAGAGGACACAGAGATCACAGCTGGACATGTTGCTGCTGCCGAGATGTCTCACACATGTTCCTTTCGTTCTCCTCAGACTCATTTTCTAGTGGCTACACATCACAGCAATCCATGTAGGTCAAAAAGAGTTTTAATATGTAATATATTATTAGTATGTATGTAATCCAAAAAAAGCACTAATAATAACATCATAAAAACTTTGGTGGAAAAGCACAATCGGAGTAAACCATTTTAAAAGTTAACCCAAATGGCAATAAGATATTCAGAACATGTAGCTCATTGGCAACCCTTATGGAACAAACATATTAAACTATTCAAAAACAAATTGTCCTCTGTGGTTAAAAGTATTTAACCACTGAAATCAGCAACTCAATCAAAATCAAGAGCAGAGAACAACACAAAACCATCATTAACAGGCCCACGGATGCTAAACTCATTCCTTGTTCCTAAAGAATGCAAGCATGAGATGCTCTTTAATCCACAAGATTTTTATCACAAGTCACACTTCCATGTTTCTCTACACCTTGAACACTCAAAAATTACGGGCTTTTGCATGAGAGGAACCTTTTCATTGTTAGTTATTCATACCCACTTTTTAGCGTGTTCACAACGAATCTGGGAACGAATTTAGTTCTAGGAACGCATTTTGGGGGAACTAAAGCTGCATTTACACAGCAGGAACTTTCCCCAGGAAGTAGGGACTTTAGGGTGGCACTCGATGTGTTTCGACCGCAGGGACCAAGAACTAAATTAAGTTCCGGGTAAAAATGTCCCCCTCAGAAAGTCACTGCTCGCGAGGTAGTACTTTTTCAAAGTTCATGAATTTTCGGGGGTGGGACTTGGGCGCTGAACATGCTGATTGGTTGAGTTCACGCAGCATTTTGACTGGTTGTAAGAGCTGTTTGAATCAACAATGTAGTTTGAAAAATACGACCGTTGAGCCGACGATCAGGCTTTATTAAGCTTATATGCGGAGGACAAAATCCAGTGGGAACTGAAAAGTTGCGCACAGTCCTACGTCACCAGACAAATTTGCCTAATCTTCACGGTACTTTAGACCACGATGGAAACGCAGACAGCAACAGGTCTGGGGGAACAAGTTCCTGGGACAAATTGTTCCGGGTAATTTCGGTGGAAACACGGTTTAAATAAACTCCTACTTCAGAGTAGGGTCTAACCCAGCACAATTGGAACTACCACTGACGTAAGTGTACACTGATTGGTCGAACGCATGCCATATGAAACAGCACTTGCCATTTAAAAAACCTAATGTTAACGGCATTTACCTGTCACCTTTGTCTGCGACATTGTATTTTCTCAGCCTCTATGATATGTAGCACCGCAAGTTGCCAAAGAAGATTTCGCCTCTTAGCCCTAATTTAGCTTTTTCCATCGCATAACTTATATGTCAACATTTCATTTCTGTTATCATGAATCCCATGACAAACAACAAAAACACAGCTCTGATCATGTCATCCTCCATTCTCCAGTGGTTGACGCTGTTGAATGACACTTTAAATGACGTCGCTGTCGGTCGCTTTCTACTGGTGGTGGGAATGCAACCTAAAAAAATTGCCCTATAGGGGAACAATCAGTTCTCGGGGACCGCTCTAGTGGCTAGTTCCTATAACTAAGCTCCAATAACTATGTGAGAAAGCCCCTAATGAATACTGTACACTTAACCCACTTCTAACAAATTCTAAACTGATATCAACTGGTACCAAGAAGTGTTTAGCAAGTAAAAGCAGGCTCTTATTAAAACTTTCCTAGACAAACAAACTTAATTTTGCCATTGGTTGTTTCTGGGCCCTGGCATTATTTCCAGGCGGTTTCCCCTGCAGCTGCAGAGCTGTATAAACTGGGTCACATATTTCACTGGAAAGAGGTGAAGTTAGATGGAGAACAGGCCTGCCGACACACCTTCTCGACACCCCCTTTTTTTCTAGTTCTATTTCATGCCAAAAGACCTGCGGAGCAGATGAGACCTGGAGGCCTCAGCTATTTTGTCTTCTCTTATTTGCCCTTGTTCTCAATCCCATTTTCGCTCTGGTTCCTTCGCTGTCCATTTCAACAGGAGTTGAGTGTTAATGTTACGAAGGAATGGAATTGGCCCTTACTGAGAATTGCTGTTCTCTTTTTGCCTGGTCAACAGTATTTCTTTCCAAACATACGTTCTGCCTATCAAACAGTCCTCTGAGTAATTTCCTGTTATAAAAAGCTATGCTAACTGAGACAACATGTTTCAGCAACTCAATTTACATTACATTACAGGATAGAAGGGTGGAGAATATATATATACATATATACACTCACCTAAAGGATTATTAGAAACACCATACTAATACTGTGTTTGACCCCCTTTCTCCTTCAGAACTGCCTTAATTCTACGTGGCATTGATTCAACAAGGTGCTGAAAGCATTCTTTAGAAATGTTGGCCCATATTTATAGATAGCATCTTGCAGTTGATGTAGATTTGTGGGATGCACATCCAGGGCACGAAGC
Organism: Paracanthobrama guichenoti; assembly: GCA_018749465.1. Taxonomy (NCBI): domain Eukaryota; kingdom Metazoa; phylum Chordata; class Actinopteri; order Cypriniformes; family Gobionidae; genus Paracanthobrama; species Paracanthobrama guichenoti. The sequence goes on from CM031946.1 coordinate 9,770,964, forward strand.
TCCCGTTCCACCACATCCCAAAGATGCTCTATTGGGTTGAGATCTGGTGACTGTGGGGGCCATTTTAGTACAGTGAACTCATTGTCATGTTCAAGAAACCAATTTGAAATGATTCGAGCTTTGTGACATGGTGCATTATCCTGCTGGAAGTAGCCATCAGAGAATGGGTACATGGTGGTCATAAAGGGATGGACATGGTCAGAAACAATGCTCAGGTAGGCCGTGGCATTTAAACGATGCCCAATTGGCACTAAGGGGCCTAAAGTGTGCCAAGAAAACATCCCCCACACCATTACACCACCACCACCAGCCTGCACAGTGGTAACAAGGCATGATGGATCCATGTTCTCATTCTGTTTACGACAAATTCTGACTCTACCATCTGAATGTCTCAACAGAAATCGAGACTCATCAGACCAGGCAACATTTTTCCAGTCTTCAACTGTCCAATTTTGGTGAGCTCGTGCAAATTGTAGCCTCTTTTTCCTATTTGTAGTGGAGATGAGTGGTACCCGGTGGGGTCTTCTGCTGTTGTAGCCCATCCGCCTCAAGGTTGTGCGTGTTGTGGCTTCACAAATGCTTTGCTGCATACCTCGGTTGTAACGAGTGGTTATTTCAGTCAAAGTTGCTCTTCTATCAGCTTGAATCAGTCGGCCCATTCTCCTCTGACCTCTAGCATCAACAAGGCATTTTCGCCCACATGACTGCCGCATACTGGATGTTTTTCCCTTTTCACACCATTCTTTGTAAACCCTAGAAATGGTTGTGCGTGAAAATCCCAGTAACTGAGCAGATTGTGAAATACTCAGACTGGCCCGTCTGGCACCAACAACCATGCCACGCTCAAAATTGCTTAAATCACCTTTCTTTCCCATTCTGACATTCAGTTTGGAGTTCAGGAGATTGTCTTGACCAGGACCACACCCCTAAATGCATTGAAGCAACTGCCATGTGATTGGTTGATTAGATAATTGCATTCATGAGAAATTGAACAGGTGTTCCTAATAATCCTTTAGGTGAGTGTATATATATATATATAAGAGATATTATGAACAATTTAGAAGGATCAGATTTATGTAGTTGAAGTGGAGTTAACTATTTTCAAGTCAGTGATTAGCATATTCTGTCATGAGAATCTATAAATCGCTCGTGTGCGAACTGTTGTAAAATGCCTAAAGAGCCAGAGAATATATGCATGAAGCAAACTCCTAAATGTGCTCTACAACAACTTCCTCTTCTCTAATGCAGCCCAACATGGCCTCACCCTCTTTGTTGCGTGTTTCCGGGGGCAGGGTTTATGTATATTTTAAGGTTTGTGATGTCACCAACCCGGGAAGAAGCTTGTTGTAGTCCCTACCAGCTGTTTGTTGTGGTCCTTAAAAAGCAATTTTTGTAAAAGTAAATATCTCCCTTTGCATTGAACTTGGAGTGTCGTAACTTTGCAGATGTTGTTTATGCTCAAACAGCAACATTACACACTAACTAAAGTTAAAAAAGTGAAATTATAATCAAGGACCCCTTTAACTATATGTTTGTTTCTTTTGCCCTTTTCCATGTAAATCACAGTGACTCAGTGGTCACAAATCTTTGGAAGTAACCTGATAAAAGAACAGACATTCACAAGCATCACACACACACGCGCCTGGGGATTCAATTAGGAAAATGAGGCAGCCGTCTGGAGGTTAGTGCCTAGTCGTCTACGGAAGTGAGTGCAGTTAACAGCATATGAAAACATTTAAAGTGGTTTTGAAACAGTGACATTAGTAATTCAATGGTGACTCAACTATGGGCAGATCAAACAAAGAGAGAGGTTTTGTTCAAGGCTGCTTGACTTTTGACAGTTCATATACCAGTAAAAAAAAATCAGGTGTAGGACAAAACACACATTTAAGGAAAACAGGGAAAGCTATTAAATATATTAATTAGTCCAGTAAAATTGGTTAATGACGATTAATCCATCTAACATAAAAGTTCTACGAACAATACCCCATAATGACAACGTGGAAGAAGTTTTTTTGAAATCTCTAAAAAATAAAACAAATTCACAAATTATGCCATGTAAATAGCGAATCCATCAGGGTGCAAGCGCAACTAGCTTTTAAAGGGAATGGGAGATGACACTCTGATTGGTTTATTGAACTTTGCGCCCAAAACACATGCATTACTCATTAAGAGAATAGGGACAACCCTTTTAGACCATGTGGAGGGGCGCTGACCATTTTTCCCATCGTTAAACAAACAAAAGTGGATTCGGACACGCCCTAAGTGCACTTGCACCGTGTGCTTTAGACCATGCACTTAGACTGTTAAAATATGGTCCATTCTGTGTCTGTAAAGGTGTGAACTAGGAGGTTTTCTATTGTTTGTAGCCTACAATACTACCAATAGATTCTTCTCTCCACAAGAACTTTTGTTAAGCTTACTTGTTTTATGTATTAAAGAAATCTAATACATTGGCGAGCCACTCAAACAACTGTGTTTACCTAGATCAGAACACTGGGCCACTCGCAGATGGCACTGGCAACGGAAGGGGCAGAAAGGTCCATCAGGTAGCGCCTCAGCATCAAAATCAGGTAGCACAGGTGGTATAGGAACGAGTGGTTTACGAGTCTCAGGCAAGGTGTCATCTCCTGAGCCCGGTTCATCCTCCATCATGAAGTCCATGAAGCCAGACTGACGGAAGGGCAGAGCCCAGCATACGGACACCAAAAGCAGGGAGAGACAGGCCGATTTCATGTTGCTGATGAAGGCCTGGAAGGTAAAATGGAGAAGAGAAGAGGTTAAAGGTGAGGGGTGATATGCTGGGTGGCTTCTCAGGATCTGTGATGGTGAGAGGTCAAAAGTCAAATTACAGATGTGGAGTGCATGAATGTGACTGAGCAATGTGGGTTATAACTAGGCAGAGGTCAGGTGTCAAATGTAGGCGTTTTAGAGTTTAGAGGTCTCTGCTTGCTATTGCTGCAATTTATCATGGTGTTATCATATGACTAAATGCATTGCTATATATTTAATAAAATATAAAAAGGAAAAAAATTATATCTCAGGGATCAAAATAAATTATTTAAATTAACCATAATTCTTCCTAAAAATGCTTCATACATTTTTAATCAATACTGACATATGTAATGAAGGGAATCAAACATTAAATAAAATGTGGTAAACCAGGGGTTTCCAAACTGGAAATATGATTTCCTTGCGAGGGACTTTCCTCACATTGGAATAAAATACAATAATCATTCTGAAGTTTGGGGCATTTTTGAAAGAAATTAATACATTTATTCAGCAAGGATGCATTGAATTGATCAAAACATTGTCAAAACATCGACATTGTGTTACGAAAGATTTTGTCAAATATTGTATAATGTATAATTAGAATGAATTCTGAAGGATCATGTGACACTGAAGACTTGAGTAATGACTGCTGAATAATAAAATAAATTAATAAACTGTCAAAATTGTCTCATGAATATGCAAATATGTAATGAAACCGTAATAATATCAAATTCTATAAAAGTGATAATTTTTTTGTTGAAAACAAATATTTCATGAGGCCCCTTGTGGGTCCCCGGACCCCAGTTTGAAAACCGCTGCCATAAACTGTTAAAAGGACAACCCTGCACACTATATTTGTGAAAACTGTTGAAAGTTGACCTGGGTTGACCAAACTCATTCATGCCTTCAGTCAGGAAAAAATAAAACCATCTCAGAGAGAGTGCACAAAGTTGTCCACGAGCCCAAACATAACCATACGTCTGAGGACAAGCTGGACGTTGTTGAATGACGAGGAAATTGTAAAGTAGGTACAGTAACTCCCAGAGCCCAGTTTGTCTTTTCAGGGTCATCTCAGGTCCATGTAATCAACATACAGCATAATTACAGTAGTTCAAATCCTCCGGGCGGCCACGTCACATGGACAGTGAACAACCACTGTGCCTCTGTTGTTAAACTCTGGAAACCCAGGAAATGACCTTGACAACCTTCTGGAAAAGATGACCTTAAGTGATGCATACATTTAATCTTAGTCTAGACCTATATAAGATGAATTTGGTGACACATTCCATTGAGGAACCGTAAAAGACTATATTAACTATTTATAGCCAATATACAAGCAAATGATTCCATTTGTATATCCAAACATTTGTCTCAAAAGACAAACTTCATAAACTGTAGAAACTTAATCAGAAGTTTCAAACTCCTACAAGTCCTATACAGTAAAAAAAACTGAAAAAAGTGACTCCTGCAATGGATAGCAAGTGACCTTCAACCTTAGATTCCTTGTTACAGTTGATTTGCATCACATGTTGAAACAATTTTCTGAGGTTCCATCAGCTCAACCACAAACAGTATCCATGTTTGAAGAGAAACAATGAGAAATTGTAGTTTTATTCAATGCCATTTCAAAACAATAACTTGCTGACCTCAATTTAGACATGCTATTTAATGTAATGTTACGTTTTCAGGCCTGGATACAATATCCTTCCACTTCCAGACACCTTTAATTACCTTTGACCCAGTGGGCAATGAGACACTTTGAGCAAACACACTGCAGAATCACTTTGCCCTTTAACATTTAAGCATTTGGTAGATTTACAGTGCATTCAAGGTTGTTTTATGTACGTGCGTCCCTGGGAATTGAACCCATGGCCTTGCCCCATGCTCTACCAGTTGAGCTGCACGAACCCCTTCTTCAATATGAATTCCTAGCAGTAATGATGCCATAGTAAGAGTTTAGAGCCTCAGGACCTGGTCAGCAGAATGAAAAGCCCTTTGAGCATTACAGGCTGTCACCACAAGCGATTCTGTTTGAAGGAGGATTATGGGAAGCTGTTGCTGCATTTGAGTTGCGTCCTTTCAACAAACCGCAGGCTGCTATGAGAGCCAGGCAAACAGACAAGACAGATTGATGGTGTAATGCCGTTGGTGGGAAAGTGCAGGCAGGGTCCAAAGTTCACATGCTCCTATCACAAAACAAGGGGTACTTGGCTTTCAGTGGATAATAAATTGGTAATTTTAGTCTCAGACGTTATGCCCATGGACCGTTGGATGAACATCTGATGCATAAGGCACACAAAATGAGAAACACTTTGGTTGTTTCGAAGTCATCACCTGAGTCGTCATTCAATTCTACAGGATTTCTTTAACGGGAAACAAAGCCGCAATGAAGCCAAACCCCCTCATGGATGAAGAAAGCCATAGTGTTTACAACTGTGACAGTGAGTGCTTGTCGGGATCAACTAAATGCTGGGTTTTCAAAAATCTGTGATGTTTGCTATTTTTATTAAATGAGTTATTTAGTTGATGTACGCTGGTCTGCTATCATAGGGACGTCGACTTTTCATTTTCATGCCCCTAAACATGACGCGGAACAAAATGAAACCGTGATTGGTTACGTTACACGTCAGTCAGACGTCCTCTTGAAAGCTGCGATGGAATCTAGACTATCTGCCGTTAGTCTGAAGGTCTGGCTATGCAAGACTAATAAATTGGTAAGTTTATGAGAAACTTAAAACTTCATGTGCCAACCACCAAAACATCAGGTTAAGATATTAGGAACATCACAATGTGTGAACATGATCTCATAACAAATGGGAGGTATTTGTAGGTAAATCGTGGTTAAAGCACGCAAACATTAATTATTAATATAGCATCTAAAACGTAAGCATTTTGCGTGTAAATTTCAGAAACCTACAAATATGAAATCAGTTGTCTGATTCATTATATTTAACCAAATGGGATTAATTAAATATGTTTAATGTCATCAACATCAGTAACGGTGTCATTCTGTGTGATTACTAATATTTTATTTTACACACACACACATATATATATAAAAGATTATTTTTAATTCTAAATATATATATATATATATATATATATATATATATATATATATATATTTAGAATTAAAAATAATCTTTTTATACATTTATCTGTATATTATGTTTTTATACACTGTAAAAAAATGAAATAAAAATAATGCAAAATACAGTTTCATAGCTGGTAAGAAAAATTCACGTTTGGTTCAATTAGCTCAATTCATTCGCTACTTGAATCCGCAGATCCCATCAAAGAGAAAGCTGCCAAAGATCGACTCAACAGGAAGGATGCTATGTCTGTATCCTCTCAGCAGGAATCAGTGGAAAAGTGTCAGATGGCTCAATGTGACAACGATTATCAGGACTGAGTTTAAATAAACTTGAGATGTGATTTTTTTTTTCACAGACGCTATGCCTAGCTATCAGCTTCTGCCAGACTGTTACAGGCCCCCGGCTTTGATTTCTCTCCGTCTGCGGGTCGGGCAACAGTCTGATCCAACTGAAGTACTTCACATAATCCAGAATCTTATAAATGTGGGCTTTTAATAATGAAGAGGAGAAAAGAAAAATTCCACTTTAACTCTCACATTCTCTCGTTCTCCAAGCATTTCTACCCTTCTTTTCACTCTACCTTCTTGTCTTTCTTGAGGTCTGGGTTGTGTCACAGCAGGTCTGATTTGTCTCTGTAGAGAAAAAAGGGAGGGTTGACACTTGTAGTTTTCTCTTCCTCTCCCTCAATCAACCAAATTGTGTCTTGATGTATGCAAACATCCTCAAACAAGATAAATTTGATAGAATGTCTTATAATAATATGTAATATAGGCAGTGTAGACTGACATCAACATGAATAGCTTATACTGTATAAATAAATACACAAAATCTCCACTACAGGTGGTTTATGTTATAGAATTGTAACATTAGTCTGTTCAGTAATTATAGTTCTGTACTGTATTATTCAGACTGCATTGTGTCTTAGAAAGGTTTACTTATCCAAACAGAACAAGTGATTTATGAGATAGTGGAGATGAGGTCATGTGAGCAAACTCAGATTACAATATACATGTTAACTGTTTATTACTGTATGTAGTAGTAGTAGTAGTAGTAATACAACATGCACCCAACATGTAAGTACACATTATAATTACCTGTTGCAATTAATTGTATCAAAATGTATCAACATTACATTCTAAATCAATATAAATGTAACAAAATGACTGAAAAAATTTATACAAATGAAGTGAGTTTATGCTTAAAATGGGGTAAGAAAAATAAACTTAATTCAAAGGGAAACAATATTATTTTTTATTATTTATATCATTGGATGTTCTTTTTTGTTTTTTTGTCAAAGTAAGTATCTTTCAAGTAAATGTATCTTGATTTAAAATTTTTTAGATGTTTTACTGGAAAACAATAAAGAAAATATTGAGTAAGAATTTTTTTGCAGTGTATCCTATTAAAAAGTACTTATTGAAATAGTATAAGTTGCAAATTGAAAATAGAATACAACTCTACATATCTTACTTTCTTTGTTCACTCTCTCTCACACACACACACACACACACACACACACACACAAAGATTGATTGACCTGCTGCTCCTTTCAGCAATGACTCACAGAAAGGCATTTACAGGCTACAGGACATTTGAAACATATGTGCTCCCTTAATTTTAAAACATACACAAGACGGTCCAATCTTGTCGGTTCACGATGAAAACGGCCTCTAATTTATGAAAGCATTCGTCCACTAAAAGCTCTAAAATACCCAGAATTCCCCCAGCACTGAGAAAATGGTTTAGAAATGTAATTATCTGCTCATTCCAATGAGTCATGTATCAAAACAAAAGCACAAAAAAGGGTAAAAACTGAAATATGTGGACTTATTATTCATCTTAACAAACTGCACTCCTGGACTACACCAGCATTCAAGGGTTTTGACCACTCTGCTCTCTGCGGTCAAACTGCTTCCAGACCACTAAACCAAACTCCAAAGCCACTGCCAGAGCACAATTAGACTTTCTCACAGATCAAAACCATGGTTAAACCCATCAAAAAAAAAAAAAAAAAAAAAAAGATGAAAATTCTTCAAAAGAACCTACCACGAAAGCCACAAAAAGTCGTTCAGATATTGAGCAAGCAATTATATGCTGAAGGACGGCTGATTATTTCAGCCCATAAGAAAATGAATGAAAAAAGCCTATGACCATGATTGTAATGTCCTTGATCTAAGGCAACAAATTTAGTCAATCCCACTCTCTGACTCATTCACATTTACATACAAGCACTCTTTCACTCATCCTCTCACTTCCTCTTTCCATGGCAACTGCCCATCTGTCTTAAGCAACTACATTGACTTTGGTTGGTCCAAAGCTCCTATTTTTTTTCCTCAAAGGGTTAAAAAGCGAATAAAGAGGGGTAAAGGCAGACAGTGACCAGCATGACTACCATTTATTGACTCTCTCTTTCTGAGCCAAATGGAGACTTTGGCTTCCAAAGAATAGCCTGAGGATGTTGTCTTTGAATGGAGGAAGAGAGGGTTTCCTGTCATGGTACAAACTGTGTATGTGGGTTCTGTTCACAATTAATGAAAGTTGTAAGCCATAAAAAAAGAGAAATAACCCTAGTCCCAACTTTAAATCCCAGTGTGTAGTTCCATTATATGACACCAACGAATTGAGAGTTTAGACAAAGTGTCATCTCAAGATCACAAAGTGTCCCAATTTACCTACTTAAAAACTGGAATTGCCATTAAATGTGTCTTAACCTTCGGCTACCTCTTCCACTCCCCCCTTCGAATGTTTTGAGTTAGCTGGGAATTTTGTGGTGGGATTACCAGGAAGTGCCTTGTCAAACTTGCCTGCGATTGGAAGGAAGCTATATCATTAAAGGATTAATGAGACACCAGTCCCACGCTCTCACTCTCTCCATCTCTCTTTTTTCTCATTCAGAGTGCTTTCATCCTTCAGCCGATATGGCTCAAGGCACTTTGGCTTCCACACCATGGATAAAGAGTTTAGGATGCGACTTCGAACGAGTGGAGGCAAGCAGATGCAGAGCGAGGCCAGAGGACAAAACATCTCTTCAGACAGGTCTATCCGAGAAATCCTCTAGTGTTTTCAGGCCTTACATGAACTCTCTCTAAATGCCAAGCGGTGCAAAAAAGGAAGAAAAACTGGGATGGAAAAGTCAAGGCGAAGCAGTGAGAATAAGGGCACTCGAAAAGTTAATGGCTTTTTCACAACAGTGAATTCACAGAGTAGGGAAGCTTGTAACAATTTGGAAAAGACAGAAAATGTCCTGTCTCTCAAACTGAACAACAAATAAAATCACATCGGCAATCAATTTGCATGAACATACACTTTTCTGGCTTGAAATAAAAAATACAAACATGACCTTAATCCACATGCAAACCAACAAGGTACAAATATACAGGAGCTTGAAAAAAAGGTATTTTTGATCATAAATACACTTACGTATTCTCTCAATTATTTAATCTAGAATGTGCTAGAATGAATCAAATTCATTGAAAACTTCACTTAAAAGCTTCAAGCAAACAGCCAAACCAATGCAAAGTCCTCGTTTCTGCACCATCCCTTAATGATCTGCAGAAACCACCAAACCGCAGATTCCCGAGGGGTAATACCCACATTTCATCAGTGTAAACCGTCAATCTCTCTTTCAGACGGTCAGTCTGTTCTCTTAATCACAATCCCTACTTTTCAGCACTTCAGAGGAGTTAAAAGGAAAGCTTGCGGTGAGCTGATCTTACCTGTACGTACAGGAGCGCGTAGACGGAGATCCGCAAATCCAGAGAGGGCTGGAGCCGATGTGCAGCACGGCAGGCCGAGGGCTGATCGCTGTGTGGACGCTTGCAGCCAAGATCAGGCAGGTGTGCTCTGTCAGGGGGGAGGGGATGGAGAGAAGGACAGAGAGGGAGAGAGAGAGGACGAGGGAAGGGAGGGAGGGAAGAAAAGGAGAGAGGGAGGGGTTGATTTCTTCGTCCCTTTCAAATGAGACAATTGGAGAAGAACTTCCCCCGGTCTGGAGCGATCCAAAAGCAGTTGGAACGAAGGGGAAAGAAGTTGGGAGATGAGAGGCTGGGACTCTACAGGCATTGGCAGGCTCCCATACTGTGTCATCTGGTAAAGATAGGGAATTCTGGATACAACAAAAGCGTCTCCCTCCCTCTCGTGTACCCTTTCGGTGGATTTCATGCTGCTTTTTTGCGTGGTGGAAACATTCCCCTCCTTTCCACCCACCAAACTTTTGTTTCTTTTGAAACAAGAAACTTTTTCGGTGACCCGTAACCTCAACCGCACACACACATACAGCATTTCCAAATCCAGATTAGGCTTGTTTATTTGTACTAAGTAACAGGCATGGAAGAGCATTGAATGTGCAAATGGAGGTACCCAGAATGGAGAAGGAGGAGTTGGCTTGAGTTCAGCTAGTTACTGAAATCAAGACCCAGTTTTTCTTCTCTCTGTATCTTTCTTTATTTCGGTTATTCTACATGTGCCTGACTTTCTCTCTTTTTCCTGTCGAAATTGAAAGACTGCTGAATTGGTATGATTCAATCCTCCTAAATAAGACTGGGTTTTTCTGGCACACTTTCAGGAGACAGGAAAGATAAGCTGTACATTTGGAAAGGGGTGATTAGGATTTCAGTCTCAAGCTTCGTTCACACCGACAGAGATTTTATCACACCGCTGGAAGCCCTGCACTACTGGCCATTTGAAGATATGATCACAAATGAGATATAATTCAAGTAAAAATTACCTGCCATTCAATTGCAACAAAAAAATATTTTTTTCCTGCTAAAAATCACATTTCGGAGGGGAATATGTTATATAAAGTGCATCAGTTTATAATACTTCATATCATGATTAATTAATTAATTATCCATTAATATGCCAATTATCAATGCAAAAAATACTCAGAATCACAAGAATTTTGTTAATCTCATTCACATTCATAGGTATTCGCATGCAAAATGTACCTGCACATTTTGATATGTTTACATATATGCTGTAACATGTGTACATACTATTTGCATATGCACATCTTTACAATCATAAAACATCTTCCTTTAAATTATTTATTTTTATAAATATATTTTTGAGCTTTTAACTGCACCCCTACCACAATCCTGATCACTTCTCGAATTTGATTGACTTAAAAAAACAATATCATTGCATAATAAAATATTGTATATCTCACAAAATAGAATGAAACCATTATTCATAGACATTACATAAATGTGATTTAACATATTTAATTAATCTCACTGATAAAGCAACAACAACAACATTCCATGAATTCAATACTGTATAAACTTAAAAGGGTTTGTAAACGTTTTACGCCCATACTTTTTAGATGGTATCAGTATGTTAATAATGTACATTACAATGAAATCGGTCACAGTAACATAAACTTAAAATAATGCAGGATACGGATCATGTGCACTCCACTGTTTTTATTGGAAGTATCATCTGACTTCTTGTTTGTATAAAAGTTTAATTGTTTCAAGTCACTGAAAAAATGTTGCCAATGGTTGCTGTTGCTCATGTAATAATTTTTTTTTTTTTTTCTTCACTCAGTATATAAAGAGTGGTTTACGTGGATATAATTGAATGCTCATCAAGATAGATAAGGTCTAAAATCTAAATTCAGACTTGATCGGTGCTGAAAAAGTACAATGGTTCCAAAATCTCTTCTCACTGACCCCTGAGCTATTTGTCAGCTATAAGGACAGGTGGAGCCTTGGGACACTGTGTGCTCATTTAGCGGAAAGCTGGAGAGTGTGATGTGGCGTCAGATCAGTGGAGGATGCAGATGATGACCTGTTCATCATCCCCTCCGGCCATCTGCCTTGGGCTGAGCTCAGAGTCGGAGGATCTGGCCAGTAAACCTGAGGCCAAATGTCCACATAAAACTCAGACACTTTTGTGTGACCCACACCCTCCTATTTACCCGCTTCACATTCTGTCCTCCTTGCTCTTTTCCTCCGCATGAATCTGTATTTAAAATAGTCTGGATTTTCTTTTCTTTTACCTTGAGTAGTTTTGTTCTTGGTTTTTGAGAATGAGGACATGTCACGCAACCTGATCGTATTGCATTTGCTTAATTTGTAGGGCTTCTTCCAAGTGACACATTGCATTTACGCCAAGGTTTGACATCTTTGACGTTGACAACAAAACTTTTTTGGGTCATGACTCATCACTTGAGAACCGCTGCACTTAAAGATATTCTTAATATATTCACCGATGAGACGTTTTTGCTGGCAAATGAATGAATGACTACACATTTTTTGCCCCACTGCAAATCTGCAGTCCATTCCATAATGAACCAATCAAAGCAGGTTACAGCTGTTGCATGAGTTTATCTTTAACACCACCAGCGCTCCCTAAAGGATAGTTGACACAAGGGTCCCTGCTGGTGTCAGTGGCTGTTTGTGTCTGCATACATACGCAAGCTATAAACTCTAATGTGGAAACTATTACACTAAAAGTCCAAAGGAAGAGAGGAAGTTATTAGCTATGCAGGGCTTTAAAACCAAAGGGAAAAAGCACATAGATATGCATGTGTATTATACGTATTTTCATAATGCATATTTTCTAAGTACAAATTGTCTATGAGTGCCTACATTAACATGGGGTCATAAAAGCTAAATGTGTGATATAAAGTATTAAATTAAGTATTTAACTATAAATAGTTTTAGATGTCATATAGCATGTCACACTGCAGCATACCCATAAACTGGACATGTGAAAACCATGTACACACATTAAAATTTCCTGTAGACATCCTGACCTGACAAAGGCTTTGAATCATTGTTATAAAAGTAAGCTGTGTGAGATCCCACGCCATTCAGTGGTTTGTTACACAATGCAAAGTGGAATCGGGACCGATGACTCAACTTTTGCAAGCAATCTGGATTCAATCTCAGAACTGGTTCAAGTCAAGAGTGGCAAGATTGAAGCAGCTCTGTCTGCCTTGTGCTTGGCATAGATACCGATCTGCAGACAAGCCTCCAGACGAGAGACGTGATGTATGCATCTGAAAAGGGAGGTCAGAGTCTGTTAGAATCATCAGAACCTGCAGGCAGAGCGCTGACCAAACCACGACGGCGCAGCGCGGAGAAACCTGAACCTTTTCTGCCTCTGGAACCGCTGAACAGCTGGGACAAGATCAGGAACAAGAGAAAAAAGAAAAACAAAGACAAAAGATATCAACCTACTATAGACTAATTGAGGTGAATAATGTTTACAAGGGTGTTAAACTACAATCAAAATAGTGCAAAGATTATTTACAAGTGTGAGTCTTGCGCAAGGTATGTTGTGAAGCATGTGTGTGTGGCCATCTCTGTTCCTCCAATCCTGCACGCCCAGCAATTTCCCAGCAGAGTTAGTCACTGACACACAAAACGTAGTCCAATAATTTAATAAACCACTATAGTAAAATAAACAATACAATGTCATTAGTTAAAAGCACTCAATGGAAAGTCTTGGTTTAGGGTTCATTTGCACTGATGAGAAAAACATTAATTCTATATTATATTTGAACAAATCAACATCATTCCACATTCTGAGTGATATTCAATCAAATCAAAACTATAGTACTAAGAAGTAAGTGAATTATGTATTGACCAAAAACATATTTCTAATATGCTAGCCACCTTTTGTCGTGATTACACTAGAAAAACTATTTATATATGTATAAAAAGAGGTGTTTATATATATAATGTAAATATATTTATATATATTATTGCTGTCAAATTGATTAATCCTGATTAATCACATCGCAACAAAAGTTTGATTATATAATATATATGTGTGTGTATGTAAACACACATGTATTATATAAATACAAACTTGTATGTTAGATGCGATTCATCTAATTCACGATTTGACAACACTAATGTACACCAATCAGGCATAACATTATGGCCACCTTCCTAATATTGTGTTGGTCACCCTTTTGATGCCAAAACAACTCTGATCCGTCGAGGCATGGACTCCACTAGACCCCTGAAGGTGTGCTGTGGTATCTGGTACCAAGATGTTAGCAGCAGATCCTTTAAATCCTGTAAGTTGCGAGGTGGGGCCTCCATGGATCGGACTTGTTTGTTCAGCACATCCCACAGATGCTTGATTGGATTGAGATCTGGAGAATTTGGAGGCCAAGTCAACACCTCAAACTCGTTGTTGTGTTCCTCAAACCATTCCTGAACCATTTTTGCTTTGTGGCGGGGTGCATTATCCTGCTGAAAGAGGCCACAGCCACCAGGGAATACCGTTTCCATGAAAGAGTGTACATGGTCTGCAACAAAGCTTAGGTAGGTGGTACGTGTCAAAGTAACATCCACATGGATGGCAAGACCCAAGGTTTCCCAGCTGAACATTGCCCAAAGCATCACACTGCCTCCGCCGGCTTGCCTTCTTCCCATAGTGTATCCTGGTGCCATGTGTTCCTCAGGTAAGCGGCGCACACGCACCCAGCCACGTGATGTAAAAGAAAACGTGATTCATCAGACCAGGCCACCTTATTCCATTGCTCCATCGTCCAGTTCTGATGCTCATGTGCCCATTATTGGCGCTTTCGGTGGTGGACAGGGGTCAGCATGGGTACCCTGACTGGTCTGTGGCTATGCAGCCCCATACACAACAAACTGTGATGCACTGTGTATTCTGACACCTTTCTGTCAGAACCAGCATTAACTTCTTGAGCAATTTGAGCCACAGTAGCTCAAAATGTTTGATCAGACCACACGGGCCGGCCTTTGCTCCCAACGTGCATCAATGAGGCTTGGCCGCCCTATGACCCTGTCGCCGGTTCACCACTGTTCCTTCCTTGGACCACTTTTGATAGATACTGACCACTGCAGACCGGGAACAGAGCTGCAGTTTTGGAGATGCTCTGACCCAGTCGTCTAGACATCATAATTTATATTAAGTACATTATTTAATTATATATATTATATATTAAATATATTATATATATTATATAATATATATTAATTTATTATAAAAAAATTATAATAATTTTAATATATACATGTGTTTTGTTCACTTTATGTGTGATTTTTTTATCAGTCTGGTTTTGTGAAAATTATGAAGGCTATCATTAAAAGCTCTCATCTAATCCCTATATCACCAGCCATAATCACTAAAGAGAACCACACAGACCTCACATCTGAAATCAAGGACTTAAGACAAAACACAGCTGTGGAAGTATGGGCGGTACGGAATGTCCTCTTACCTCCTGCCTACACACTTATTATTATTTGTATGATTATGTCCCTGCCTGTATGTATAGCAGAAACATTTAGCAAGCATTCAAAGCTTTACATTTATTAGCAGGACTTGCCAAACTCAGTACAATTGGATTTTACAACCAAACTGTGTGCTCCAGGATGTGCGTAATCTCCTTGGCATCTTTGTGAGTGTATATTTGTTGTACTGAAATTTAAGAGGGTCAAGATGTGACAGATGACTCAATAACCAATTTAACAAACCACTAAACTTTATCCCCAGTTATTAAACTACAATTTCATGCAATTAATTACTTAAAATCTGGTATGTTGGTGGTCGAGTCAGAGTCAGACTTTTCACCTTTTCTTGAAGTGGGCTGATCCAGTGTCAGTTACTCAGTCTGGTTCAGTCTGGTTTTGATTTATAGCTTCCATCAGACACCAAACAGTTTTACTGCTGGCAACTCAGTCATAAGGGCCCAAAAGAGCCATAAAATCTGTGTCAAACCAGGCAAAACCCAGCAAAACCCCACACAAACCTGCTTAAAAATCCAACAGGCCCTAACTAAAGGAACCCAGAGACCCGAATCAAAGACACTCGCCATCTAAGAAAACCCTGTACATGCAAGACCACATAAGTAAAAAAAACCAAAAACATAATAAACCTTTACAAAGCAATAACAAATAAAATCTGATTCAAAAAAGGTAAAACTGCTTTTGTTGCAATTCACCACAATGCCTTTTAACTTTTAAACTGGAGTGTTACTGATCAGAGGATTGTTTTCCCACAGGAAAACATGAGAACATGAACGTTCATATTGTTTTGCTAGTCTTTCTTAAATTAGTGAATTATGTGAAATATGAATTTAAAATAGCAGAAATGGTCTTTTGTTGGATTTGAGCCCAGATTCAAACAGTCTGACAGCCTGAATTATTCACATTCTGTCTAATGTCACTTTCACCTACTTTTAAGATCATATATTGATTTTAATATATTGAACTTATATTGATTTTCTACGTTGTGTTCAATTACAAAAGATATGTGATGTGTCAGAGGTAGGCTGGATGAACCAAAACAATAGGTTCAAATATGTTATCTGAGGAACACTTAAGTGTGAGTTTTCATTTGAGTGCATTTGTGAGAAAAATGTCGATGGAAAAATCCTGACAGTAAAATATGTGATGTCTTTACCAGTCTCGTCAAGCTTGCAAGCGTAGTTTGGAATGTCTGCAGTAGTTTGTGTATGTGTGTGTGTGTGTGGTCCTGGTAAACAGTAAGTTATGGGGTTAAAATGTCCCCACAAGGATGGCGATACCAAAATCATTGTCCCTGGGGGGAAAACAGCTTATATAAATCATACTAAGTGATATTTTTTGACAATGTAAAAGTGCAAAAAACATTCTGTGATGGATAGGTTTAGGGGATAGAATATACAGTTTGTATAAAAACCATTTTGTCTATGGAATGTCCCCTTAAAACATGGAAACCCAACATATATATGAAAACATGTTAATATATTACACAATGTTGCTTCTCAATTTTATTTATCTTGTTTTAAGGACAAAAAAAATCAGGTAACAACATAGTGACAATTCTTTCACAGTTTTAACTGTTCCGCACTAGCTTACGCATTCATATTTTGGATCAGTAAAATACAGTAAAAAACAAGCAAGCCCTTTCTCCTCTGCAGCTGAAAGATGGAAGTTTTTAAGAAACCCAAGAGAGCCAAACGTCTGCAGCGCATCACCGAAAAAATGTCAGTGATAACAACATAAACAGATGCTTCCACCCTGAACGCACACAAATGACACAAAAACACACCCACACCCCAAACAACATCCAATATACACACACACTAGTCTGCAATACTATGCACACACACACCCTGACAAGAAAATGTATTAGGCAATACCAGAAGAATGTACAAATTCAGGGGAGATTTAGAGTCTGGCTGGTCAGGAAAGGGCCGGTGGGGGGAAAAAGATTCAGAGTCCACACACCGAAAAAGACAAGAAAGCATGATGCGCCTCCTGGCTTGATGCAAAGCTAATCATTTCATTAGAAATCACAAGTAAATATTTCCTTCATGTAACTGTTTCTCCAAATACTGTTTTAAAGTGATTGCTTGTCATGTTATTGCTTTTTCTCTTTGTGTCTGCCGCGAATGAACGTTCCCATCAGCTTATTATTCCCAGACCTCTGCGATCCTGTTGATTTTATCGAGGCCTTGGCTCTCAGCTCTCCTGTCTAAAGTTTGAATAAACGGTCGAACCCCCTTGCTCCGTCCCAGACATCTTGAACCATTATTCTTTTGGGGTTTTTTTATTTTTTTATCCTTCCTGGTCTTTCGAAGACATGCCTTATCACACGACAACACACCTCTTTGAAGATCAGAGCATGTAAACTATCAGTTTCGCCAAGCAAATATATTACAGTGAAATATCTAAATTGTACAGAAAAAAAAAAAAACATTTCAACAAGATTATGGGAGTATTTCTTCACCCAGCCACCCACCCACTGTGATGGCTGCCATTCTTCTGAGTGCAATGTTAGCCAGTCGAATGACTGACGGGGAGTTTGGCTGAATAGAAGGTCAGCCATCTTTCTTCAGATCTGTTCTGAATGGAGCAATGTGGAGCTTTCAGCCTTTCTCTGTGACCATCGCCCAGAATGCCTGGTAACACAGACTACCAGACGAAACACTTCCTTTGTGTATGTCAGGCCTCGGCGCCTGGCCATCACTGCGCCTGTTTTTATCTTGTTGTGTGTGTAAAGAGTTGCTTTTTTTTTTTTTTTCATTATGTGTGTCAGTTTCCATCCAAAATACATTTGACTATTGTTTTACTCCAAATCTAGTGAGCTACCTATGGAAGGAGCATTTTTAGGCATCAAAAGCTGTCCCAAAAAAAAAGCATATTAATTATGTTGGCTTCAAAGAGTATTTTAAACAAATTCAAAGCATTGCATGTGGTCTTTGTGGACAAAGTAATTCTATGATGCACTGTTCCATGCTAAATGAAAAGTAAATAGGCCTGAAAAATTACAATTGACTATAACCATTTAGAATAATAATATATACATTTTAAAACCGAATGCCACTGTATAAATAAAACAGATTGGTTAAGCCAACAATTGTGTGCGCTTAGTATTTTTTTAGAGTAACGCTGCATCCAAAATTGAATAATTCCCTACTATATAGTATGCGAAAAACAGTACGCCAACAAAGTAGTATGTCCGAATACATACTGAAGTCCCCAGATGACCTACTACTTCCGGCGAGATTCTGAAGTGGACACTTTACTATCCCATGAGGCCATGGGAAAGGATTTGTGAATGGAGGTAAATCGACGCAACTGACGCTGTTAGGTCATGTGATAATGACAACATAGCGGATTTAATATGTCCGGATTACATTCATACTACACACACTCATACTATATAGAACATACTTTTTTAACGGTCACAAAGTAAGTTCAAATTCAAATGTAGTACCTACTCCTACGACAGTACGTGATTTCGGACGCAACGTTAGAGTTTCCTTGTTAGCTTAGCAAAATGCTATTGACAAATTTCACTCAACTCAATTCCATGGCATGTTTTCTAACATTTGTGTGTTGGATAAAGTTTTTTTTTTTTCTGCTTAGCATGCTACGGTCAGCTCTATTGAAATCAATTGCGAACCACAACCATTTATGCAATTGAAATTGCAGTGTAAATACATATAAATGCTGCTTTAGGTGTGCTTCTATTGAAGTGTAAAAATTGACTTTTGTTTGTATTGTTTGGTTTCATTTGATTGGTAGCGCTAATAGCCTATCCTATCTTATAATTTTAAAGTCCCAATGAAAAAAATCTAAATTTAAGGTTTTTGGCTTTTAGTATGAATAGCATTACTGTTATCTATATGCTGGTGTGCTCCAAAACAAAATGAGCATTTAGAAGATATAAGCAATCAAAACTTGTCTCTCACTTCCGCCAATATGGATCAATGATTTTGATGACATCACTCTGTGCTTCAGCTTCTCATCAGATTTTCTGTCCAATCAAATGTTCTCTAGAATCTACAGCATCTCACCCCCAAATAGACGCTGAAGCTGCGGCTAAAATCAGTCACTTGTTCACACATTTACTATTTTCTACATGGTGAATGGCACATAGTGCACTATATAGGGGATGGGGAACGATTCAGACATGAAGTCTGGTTTTACATTCATGTCACATGAACCGTCGCAACTTGCACACAGTCTGCTCCAGTCCAGAGACACAGAGCAGATCATATGCACGAGTCGGCATAGACCACAAAACATATCAGACCCATTTGAATTCTGCACAGAATGTTATTTCTGTCAGGACCACTATTGGCAAATATGATTGACTATTAGCATATAGTTGGATTGGCGGTATGGTTCTGTTCTGGGCATCCATGCAGCCTAGCATGGACAAGAGCCGGGAGAGCAGCAATAACCCCCCTTAGGGTAAACAGAACATAACCAACATAATGTATTGCAGATATCATTAATGTTGATATTAAATGTACAAAATAATTCAGGAATTTAGTCTGATTCAAGGGGAATTAGAATACCAAATCCTGACTGGACAAGAGGAGGAGCTGGGGATGGAGAAGGGTAAATGAGCTCATGGAGAACGCGGTAGCTGATAGTATTGAGGAGCTATATATATGTATGCTGTGATAGACATCGTATTCCTATAGGTAGACGTGATCAGCTGATAGACAGCTGATGCGAGTTTGACTAACGTGACCTGCCAGAACTGACACTATACGCTTGATATTTTAAAGCGATATGGAGAAACGGAAAATTAGGAAGAGAAACGGTAAGCGATGAGGAGGAAACTGTGGCTTTACTGAGCTCAACGGCTCTGGCCGAGCTGTGAAAGAAACAAAATGCTATTGGCTATTTTTAAAAAAAAGGGGAGGAGCTGTTCGATATGTTCTGCCCTGTCTTCCTGTTTCAGTGGAAATGACGTCAACACATTGAATAATGAATATTATAATATTGTCTAACTATCAATCAACAAAATCCCAGAAAATAGCAAGATATAATTTTTTTTTTTTTTTTTTTTTTTTTGTCATTGTTGCACACTCCTACATTACTGTCAGCTTTGGTGAACGAAGTCTGTCTGGGATGAATGAAATCCTGATGTCACTGTGAATCACGTGCCCAGTGGGGCTAATTTCCCATCATCCTCCAGTGAATATAAAAGCAGCCCAGTCTGTTTCTCTTGGACGTACGTGTGTTTGCACTACAGTTTGCATATATTCTGGGCTGAATGCTTCACATTTTCATAACTGAGATCAAGTGCCTGTGGCTTGCTTTCTGCTGCCACTAAAGAGTTTTGTAGAGAATGAGTTATCCATACTCACACTGAGTCTGACAAAAAAGAGTGAGAGAGAAATCCTGAGAAGCAGAGATGAATCCTAACTGTAATAAAACTAGATTTTCACATTTTTAAAGTGGTTTTCACCATGCAAAACTCACTGTTCTAAGGGTCGGTTTGAATCCCTAAACCAAAGTATTATCAAAAGTAGCCTTACACCATGTCACCACTGCAGACACGACAGTTGTCACGGCACAACAGCTTGAGGATGTCTACAAAGCAACCAGTACATCAGAAAAAGAACGATTTACTGTCGGGAATGTGACGTATTGTGTTGCACTACAGCCAGTGTAGACAGCATCACTGATTATAATGGGTTGTTATTTTATTTTGTCGTGTCGCTTTGCACGTGTCCGATGTAGACACGATGTTAGAGAGTGTTAAAAGACTTTATTCACAGCAGTGCCATCTTTGTCTGTGAGGGATAGACATACATCTCTTAAGTGGGTTATACTGTTATTTAATGTGTTTTTGAATTGTTCTGCTGACAAAACACTGCAAAAATATCTTTCCAAGAAATTTCAGTAGACAAAAAACTTCAGAAAACATGAGCTGTGGAAAATTAGAAGTGATCTAGGAGCTTTATACAGCTTTTTGCCATTGAAAACACAGTAAGTCTATCCCTCACAGCCTCGCTTTCATACCTGTCATGGCGCTGCTCTGAATTAGGTCTATAAATGATGTCTGAGTAACGTATCTGCAAAACTAATCACTTTTTTGGCATTCACAACATCCAATGTGAGTATACTGTAAAAATGATTTTTCAAAGTTACAGGAAATTCTATTTCACTCTTTCTACTTCAAAACGTCAAGTTTAATGTAATGTGTTACTTGCCGTTTCATATTATGAGTGAAATTTACTAGCAAAAACATTTAAAATTGTTGAAATTTGAAAAATTGTTTTTCAGTGTATGTATTTTTTGACACTTTGGATTCCAGTACATTTGGCTGTGCTGCAAACTCCAGAGTCTGATGGATCATAGATCTGCTGTTTCTGTCAGTGTCCTACATCACCATTTATCAGTTTCAATCTGTGTGTGTGAGAACATGTGCTCGCATGTGTGTGTTCCAGCTCATTCATTTAAGTTCTCATGCTGGCAGTGTAACTCACATCTCGACTGATCAGTATGTGAACTCTGTCCTGCTTACCTACTATGAATCCAGCGGCGTGTCTGGCATGATAGAGTGCCTGCTTAACTAGGCACACACGGCAAGCCTGCCTCTCCTCTCATCTGCGCTTGGCTCTGTTTCCTGAGGTTGATCTCATATTGACACACAACACATCGCTTCTGTTCATTTCTCCATCTGAGCAACTGTTCTGCAAAAATAAAAATCGTATTTTAATCAAAATGAAAAGTTGAAAATTGAAAAGTCTTGATATTTTATACGATTGTGTGTAAAGTTATCTTTTAACACAAAAATATTGATTAATACAATTTCTAATTAAGGCTTCAGCCAAATTAGAGATTTAATTAGCATGCGTTTAGTGTTCAAACATGTGCTAGATTTTTCAAAGCAGCACAAAGAAAGGAACATGTTTTAATACAGACACTTGATCCATGAACTCATCAGCTTCATTAGATCACATGTTTATATGATCCTAATACGTGATAACGGTAAACAGATGTGGCTTCCTGTCCGCAATGGAGGAGCTTGAGCATATGCAGCACTTAGGCAGCACAGCAGTGTAACTGCAATTGCAGACCTTGGATTGGTATATATTGTATATAAAAACCATTCAAACATTTGGGGTTATGTTTGTTTTTGTTTTGATTATTTAAGAAATTAATACTTCGATTCAGCACAGATGCATTAAGTTGATTAAAAGTGACTGTAAAGACATTTATAATGTTTCAAATAAATGCTGTTCATTTGAGCTTTATTGCCAAAAGTATTGGGACACCCCTCCAAATCATTGAATTCAAGTTTTCCAATCACTTCCATGGCCACAGGTGTATAAAATCAAGCACCTAGGCATGCAGACGCTTCTACAAACATTTGTGAAAGAGTGGGTCGCTCTCAGGAGCTCAGGGAATTCAAGCGTGATAGGTTGCCACCTGTGCAATAAGTCCATTCGTGAAATTTCCTCACTACTAAATATTCCACGGTCAACTGTTAGTGGTATTATAACAAAGTGGAAGCAATTGGGAACAACAGCAACTCAGCCACGAAGTGGTAGGCCATGTGCGCAGAAGTCGCCAACTTTCTGCAGAGTCAACAGCTACAGACCTCCAAACTTTGTGTGTCCTTCAGATTAGCTCAAGAACAGTGTGCAGAGAGCTTCATGGAATGGGTTTCCATGGCCGAGCAGCTGCATCCAAGCCTTACATCACCAAGTGCAATGCAAAGCGTCGGATTCAGTGGTGTAAAGCACGCCACCACTGGACTCTTGAGCAGTGGAGACGTGTTCTCTGGAGTGACCAATCACACTTCTCTGACTGGCAATTCGATGGACAAGTCTGGGTTTGGCGGTTGCCAGGAGAACGGTACTTGCTTGACAGCATTGTGCCACGTGTAAAGTTTGGTGGATGAGGGGTTATGGTGTGGGGTTGTTTTTCAGGGGTTGGGCTTGTCCCCTTAGTTCCAGTGAAAGGAACTCTTAATGCTTCAGCATACCAAGACCCTTCCTGCTCCAAAATGACTGCACAGCAGTGCACAAAACAAGGTTCATAAAGACATGGATGAGCGAGTTTGGTGTGGAGGAACTTGAGTCCTGACCTCAACCTGACAGAACACCTTTGAGTTGAATTAGAGTGGAGACTGCAAGCCAGGCCTTCTCGTCCAACATCAGTACCTGACCTCACAAATGCACTTCTAGAATGAATGGTCAAAAATTCCCATAAACACACTCCCTAAACCTTGTGGAAAGCCTTCCCAGAAGAGTTGAAGCTGTTATAGACATCCCAAAACTTTTGGCAATAGTGTATTTATCAGAGATCCTTATAATAAAAAAGCTTAGTTTCCATAAAAATATTAAGCAGCATAATTGTTTTCAACACTGATACTAATGAGAAATGTTTCTTGAGCAGCAAATCAGCATATTAGAATGATTTCTGAAGGATCATATGACAAGACTGTAATGATTCCGAAAATTCAGATTTGCAATCACAGGAATAAATTACATTTTAATATATATTAAATTAATTAAATTGTAATCATTTTGATCAAATAAATGTGGCCTTGTTGAACATAAGAGACTTGCGCTCTACAAAAAAATCTTAACAACCCCAAACTTTTAAATGGTATGACATAATTTGATGCGCTTTACTCTGCACCTTAGGCTCTATAATTGAATTATTGAAAAAAACAGGAGAGTCAAAGATTCAAGATGGATCATGCTGAGAGGTTTGAAAGCTAAATGAAAACGATGAGTCTGCTAAAATCACCTTTAAATGCCAGATGGTATATCAAAGCCTCTGTGCCTAACATGACTTGACACACACACACACACACACACACACACACACACACACACACACACACACACACACACACACACACTCAATTATTAAAGAACCCTCCCGGCTGCCTCAACGAGATGCAGGAAACACATTAAAACAACAATTATCTCCTAGAACACATCCTGCTTTCTTCTGAAGGCCATGTACTTGCCCAAACAGACACTGATGACTTGCAATACACTTTGGGATACACCATTAAAAAGTGTTGTAAACTCTTTGTCACTGATGAGTTCTTTACGAAGTCCCTGATTTCTTGGCTTAGTATTTAGAAAGTCACAGTTTTTAAACACTGAAAGTTGTGAAGAGTGATATGAATCACTATATGTGCAGTGCGGTAAACCTCCTCGCAAGCAAACATCACAGTAAAGTTTACAAACTGGTCTGCCACAGCTGGAGATCACATTACTGAATGTCTACAGGCCTAGAAAAAGCTGCGTCATGAACGCTTACCCAACTTCCTAGTGGCAAACGGTAAACCATCTGAGCTAATGAAGCCACTGTCCTAATTCCCATTGACGTACACAAGACAACATTGAAAGGAAAAAAATTAACTTTGGAGTGCTTAGGTAATGTCTGCTCAGGGAGGAAACATTGTGTTCTACAACATATTTTTTGTCCAGTCAGGGCAACAACAACAATTTTGGGGGGGGGGAATTGCACAAGACTATTTTATACAAGACTATTTCATAAGCTTTGCTAACTGCTAGCTAAAAATGCTCAGACTGGTTGTTAGCACATTGCTAGGGTGTTTTAGATATTTGCTAGGTTGTTGTTTAGGTTGTTGGCCCAAGTCAAAAGTTGTCTCTGTCAAGCAAAAACTGTAAGTCTGATCACTTAAAAAGTAAAAACACGCCCTTCCGCAACAAGCTGTACAATTTTACTTTTAATTCATGGTCCAGGACACATCATGTTTCAAAATTGAATACATAAGATAAAGAATTTGCTCAAATAGTAAAAAGTAACACAATAGCGATTCTTACCTTAGCGAGCAGCATGTGTTGCATGTTAAAAGGTCTCTGTATGCATAAAAGGTGATGACGGGAGAATATGTAAGAAAAAAAGAAAAAAAAAAGAAAAGAAAAGCATGGAGATAAAGAAAACAAGACAAATATGGTGAATAAATATGGTTTATACTAAAAACTAACTTTTAGTTTCTTTTTTTTTCTTCACAATGGCATTCTTTAGTAGAAAAACAACATAATAAAGCTTTGGAAATTCAGTGTAGGAAGGTGGAATTCTCATAAAGACCCTAAAGAGGACATCTGAATGCTTAGGGGTCTTGTAATCAGGCTTCACAGGGAACATTTAGGGACAAAACCAGGCAGGGTGTAAAACATGCACACTGACCTTTGACCTTTTAGCTTTAAGACTGGCAGTCATGTGACCCTATAAGGGCATTGTTAATGGCTCTTAACCTTGTTTACTTCCCCCAGTGAATGTTTCTAAGGCCGGAAAATATCAATTTGCTCTGTGTGAAATGGATAATGGAACTTTAGGTATATCATGACATATTTCCAGCTTAACGTAGCTAATAATGATCAAGATAAAAATAAAAGGTCTTTTTTTCTGCAGGAATTATAACTAAAATGTATAAATAACCTGAGATGAACCAATTCTGTATCATACACACACAGACACTGTGCCGAAGACAGGAGGCGTGGCTTGAACACATGTGCCTGCATGGAGCTTTCCAGGACAGAGAAAACTGCTTCATTTATATGCATATGTATATAGTTGCATGCATTTGTATATAATCTATGTGAAACCGCTAATCTGAAAACTAGTAAACACAGCGGCCCTCTTGTGGAGCCTGTATGTGTTTAAATGAGAGACTTTCCATTTGCCGGTTTGCACACCGGCATTTGCATTGTGTCCACACCAAAGTTTTTGTCTCAATGAGGGTTAAATAAAGTAGAGAGACGAAGAGAAAAAGTGATGGTGAGAGAGATCGGGGGGCTGTAAGTGCAAATACATACATGTATCCATATGTATAAGTGTGGGTGTGAGTGTATAGAGGTCCGTCTGGCTCCCATGGTCCTGTCTTCTACTCTTACTCTATTGCCACCTCCCCCTTTCTCTCTCTCCTCCCTCTGTTCTCTGTCTCTCTCTCCCGTTCTCCTCTCCACTGACTCATAAGCGCCACCTCACTTCGGCTGCAGTAATAGCAGAGTCACTAAGCTTTTGATTGTTCAGGGGCTCCCTTTAATCTCATGGGCCACACTACAAATCTGTAAAGTCATTCTTTTATATAATTGAAGTGAGCACATTATGTGTGGCGGGTCATTTTTATATCATGTTATAGTTATCTTTTGCTCTTCAAGTGATAAGATTACTTTAATAAAGTAATGAATACAATTTACAGCACATTTATCGAGTGGTTAAAATATAGATGCACACTTGATATTGTTAACTTGTTAATTCAATCAAAACATGATCTGATTGTAACATTTTGTAATTTATCAGGCATTTTTTTATCTAAAGCGACTTAAATAATGAGGACAATCCCAAGAAATGTCTCATACAAAGAGTCAACAGTATTAGCAGTACTGCTAATCATTGGAAAGATAAAGAAAAGATCATTGGAAGTTGGAAGCACCACAAAAGAACTGAAAGATTGGTCAAACTAAGTGTATTCGCTCATTCATATATGCAAGACTCCCTAGTTCCATGTGACCCACGTCATACAGGTCATCTTGACCAGTGTTGACCTGATTTTCTGTTTATTGACCTGGACAGACGCTTTGTCTCTATCCATTTATTCCTTTTCCTTTTCCAGGGTGGGGTTTCATTTCCTGGCTTTGTGTTTGCAGACATTCTTCATTGGTAACTAAGTTCAGGCCCTCTGTTCGTTGAACGCCACAGGCTAGACTGAATCCTACTGGAATCACAGATGTTAGCATTAGCATTAGAAGAGCAGGCAGGCTTTTGTGGTTATAGTGATCCTCACGATTTTCCGAATTTCCATTACTTTTAAATGTACAGTGCTGAACTATCTACATCAAGCAACTGAATTTTCAGGCAATGCAACAGTCAGTGACCTCCCCTGGATTGGGTTCACAAGATTTGAAGATATCTGCAATCTGATCCCAATCTGGCAAAGCCAGATCCCAATAAACTGTTTGTTCCTACATGTCTGATCTTAGCTCACATTATGCAAGGACTGCCACAGTCGCACAATGTAATTCAACTATTCAAAATGTTACCTGGAAATATGGAGAAAGAGCGATGATAAAAGAAATGTTTTGAATTTTAAATGCTAATTTTTCTTTGCTTAGTGGACAATTTAAGTAAAACATGTCACAGCTTACCCACCCTCCTTTGAAAAGAGTAAAAAAAAAGTGCACATTCCGCTTATTTTAGTAAGATAAACTGAACAAATAATAATAATAAAAAAAAACTAAATTTAAAATGTGAAAAGACATGAGTCAGGGGTCAGGGTCCTGCTGGACTGTAGGGAGGTTCTGGAAGAGTCCTTCACCTTCCTAAAATCCTTCTTTTTTTCTGTCTTCCTCCCTTCTTTCCCTCTCTCTCCCTCTTTTTCTCCAGCTGTCTCCCAGTGCCACGTAGCTTTCCTGCATTATTAGACAGATGGAATTCACCAACCCTACACATGAAGCAGCTATTTGCTTTCTTTCCATCTCATTTCTCTCTCACTTTGTCACCCCCTTCCCCCTCTTCACCTCTCTTTCTTTGTATTCCCTGACTCATTCTCCACTTACACACACTCATATGGTTTGCTTAAATAGTCTCACTTAATTGAAAGTAAACACCTCAAGACTTTGGCAGCAGCCTGTCATATTTAGTCATCTTTGAACAGGCACATACTATCTGTTTTAACAGGTCAGTTGAAATTAATGTCTGCAAATATTCAAGATTTTGGGGGGAAATGTAAAATGTAAAAAAAAAGAAAGAGCAGTCATTGACAACCCATATTGATCTACAGCTGGTATGAGTTATTGGGGAAGTAGAACTGTCGAAGGTAAACAATCTACTTTCAAATGTTGTAATAGAACACATGAACTGCCATTCATTTTAGAAAAAAAATAGTATGGAGAAATACAAAAAAAGTATGATGCAAAGTTATGTATAGTGCAGCATTTTTTTAAAAAATACACTCTTCTGCCATCTATTGGTGAATACAACCAAGTACAAGTGTCTCTCACAGTGTAGTAGTTCTCCTTAATTCTGGTTTAATCCTGACTGCATTAACTGGAGAAAGACACTCAAAAACTTTCAACCAAACATGTTTGTTTGCAGTGGATTTCTTTCCTAAACACACAAACACATAAACTGGAATTGCTGTCATTGGCGTAGATGGACTGTGTCCATGTGTGAAGAAGTCCCATGTGTGAGAGAGAGCGAAACAGCCAAATTAACCTTGGCCAAATTCTGAATAATGTGCTTTTCTTCACTTCAAATCTGGCAAGAATAACCACAGCCAAACAAACCCTGCCAAGCATTTACCAAGAAAAATAAAACAAGCAATTTTCAGAAAAACATTTTTTTTTTTTTTACTATGGATAATGCAAAACATACTGACAACATTTTATCTACTAGTTATGATGAATTCCCTCGTTGAAAGCTATAAAAGCATGAATTTTCAACAGTATATCTTTGCAGCGTGCCCTTGAGCTATGAAAGGTCATGAAGAACCACTTTGGCAAATCAGTGCAGATATGACATTGGCCAGAGAAAGAGAGATAAAGTAAACAGACATGTTATAAAATGGGTGTTTTATTTTCATAGGTAATACACTTTATGAAATACACTTATGAAACACTGAATAAAAATCATTTATTCTTTTGGAATTCATCCCAGCAAAACAGCCTTGTTCTCTCTGGTGTTCAACAACTAGTCACATGTCAGTGATGTAACAGTTGCAAACATCAATGCATCTTATGGAATTCAAGTAACCCAAGACACAGAAATTAAAATGTGTTTATTTTTTTGGCTTTTATTTGATAAAATCAGTGAAACAGCAACTGGAATATGTAAGAAAATGGGCATCAGGAATGGATTGTGACCCAGGCCGGACTCAAATCCATGTCCCCATAAGCAAGTCCCCATTATTATACAGTCTTTATGTGTCAGAAGCAACACACCACACAATCCTTTTTGTAAGGTCTATAGATCAGTGCATGGATACAATATGACATGCTTGTAGGCACGTCCTGATTTTGCAGAGTTAGACACAACTCTGGGTATACATATTTTGTTGATCCTGGAACAACACTCCTGTCCGAAAATGTATTCCTAACTATATCCCTACGCCTAAACCTAATGCTACTCATGACTATTTCCTTAAAATCAGAGGGAAATGATAGGTGAACAACTGATGTATAAGCATCTAACCCTTAGCCTAGAAATCTAGACGCACTCTAGCGGCAGCAAATATAATTTGCAGCCAGGGCGTCTAGCAACTCGCCATTGGCTTGCAAGCTGGAAAATCCAAACTCCAGTCAGGCCAATCACATTGTGTATAGAGTCGGTGGGTGGGCTTAACATAATGATGGCAGAGTTGCAACGCATGCTACTTGAAAACAAAGAAGCTGGCGAACAGCGGTCTTTCGAATTGGCTTTGGCCATGACTCTGGAAGATTAGGAGTTAAGCTTTTCTTTGAGAAAAGAACAAAGAACGGCACTGAAGTCATTCTTAAAAAAGGAAGATGTGTTTGGAGTTTTGCTGTTTGGCAAAAGTTTAATCTATCAACTAGCTCCGCTTCACCTTCTTTGCCTTCTTACTCTGGTTGGTTGTAGCGCTATCCTATTGCATGCAGAGACAACCATTTATCCCGCCCCTCGGATTGAGCCCTGCCAATGTTGTGTTCCCAGACCCAATATCTTGATGTAGGTCTGGCTTGTCAGGCTATCTAACCCTGGTTGTCAGCCTAAACTTGACATCAACTGTAAACGTTTCCATCAAATCTGATTGGTTGATTGGAATGTTGTTCCAGAAACATGTCGCACTTGGTGAAATCAGGTTCTGCTGTTTGCAGTCTATATTGTTTCATCATCACTAACTGCAAATTTTAGACTTTTTATTTTTCTTAAAAAAGTTCATGGTACAAGATGCTGCTTGGCACTGTTAAAGGTCTTCAGTCCAGACAAGAAAGAAGAGCCAATCTAAAACCAGGTCATTCCACTTGAAAACCATTTCCAGGACTTCCCAATCAGGTAAGTTTAGTAAAACTGCACCACCTGAAAGCCTCTGAGGCATCGGAAGGCCAACGTGTCCAGGTGGCCCAGATCTATCATGTTATATTCCAGGTGCACCATGACCAGGCGACTAAGGGGAGACTCGTTACCTTGACCCCAACAGAAAGCATCACGTGGAATTGCATGGATCTTGTTGTTTGCAAATGTTGCAGAGTGCAGCCACAATGGGAGCTGCCGTGGTACCTGTTGTAAGGCATTGTGACTCATGTCTAGCTGATGCAGAAGGGGAAGAACTCGGAAGGCACCAAGGGCCACCTTGGTGATCTTGTTTCTTGCTAGTCCTAGGTGCTCCAATTGAGGCATTGAAATAAAAGCATCCTTAGTTATGCTAGATATGAAGTTTCCCTCCAAGTTGAGGGTCTTTATTGTCCGGGGTAGATGGTGAGGAACCTGCTTCAAAGAATTGCCCTCTAGATTTAAACTCTCAAGGTTACTGGCATTCAGTAGTGCTACCTTACCAAGTCCTTTATTGGTCAATCTATTTGCACTTAGATCCAGCACCTGCAGCTCCGCCTCACCCCAGAATATGTCACCTTGGAGACTCTGAATGCGGTTTCCTCTGAGATAGAGTTCTCGAAGACTGAGGGGAAGCTGCAGCGGAACAGAGGACAGCTGGTTGTAGGAAAGCGTAAGTGTTCGAAGTTTGCCCAAAGGAAGAAGAACCCCCGGAGGGATAATGGACGATTTGTTGCCCAGGCTGTTGTTGCTCAGGCTGAGGATCAGAAGGCTTGGGCAGCATCCAAAGGCTGCATCAGACATCACACTTATCTGGTTCCCGTCCAGACGTAGTTCCTCAAGAGTAACTGGCAGGTCAGTGGGAATGCTTTGGAGAAGGTTCTGCTCCACGTATAGTCTCTTTAGGCTCTGGATCCCTTCAAAGGCACCCTCGATTGACGCATCTGTTAAACGGTTGTTGTTTAACACCAGGAACTCCATGGAGATGTACTCGGACAGCAAGTTCAACTGAATGCCATCAATGTGATTGTTCATTAAGAGTATGTAACGGGAGTTGTAAGGAATTCCATAAGGTATTTTGCACAAATCTTTGTCGGAACATTGCACAACCCTAGAAAACAAGAGATCAAATTACATGTCAAATTACAGTTATCCAGTACAATACTCAGTAACATAAGGAACATTCTTAAACATGTTGGGTTAAGACCTAGTAGAAACATACCTCCCATAGCAAGAACATTCTGAGGGACAGTAGTGATCTTCAAAATAGGGAAAATACGAAGGTGTTGTTGGCTTCAATTTGCGCTCTCGTTTTAATTTTTTCACTTTCTTTGCTTTTTTCAGAACTTTGGTGGTCTTCTTCACCTTTCCTTTGATTACCTTTTTTTTCTTTGCTTTTAGTGTTGTATTGTCTTTAAGTTTGGCACTTGCTGCTTTGTTTTTTGGTTCGGCCATAAAAGTACTAGGAGGGGCCCTTGCAGTGGGTCCTGCCCTTGCTGCCATTGCTGTGACATCAACAATCACTTTCTCCAGTGGGTGGAGTTTAGAGATGTTCATCAAATAGAGTTCCACTATGAGGTCATCATTTGCGCTGCTTTCATTTACTAGTAAGGTGGGTCCTATTGCCTCAGCAGTTGAATTTACAATGTGAAGTTTTGTGGTTTCAACTGTAGTTTCGGATGAAAGTACTTTGTTGGTTATGATAGACAAGGTCTCAGCAGTTGCTTGTCTATGTGATGTGGAGTGGGATGATGGACGTAGAGTAACAGGTTGGACCATGGTGGCCAAGCTAGGGGGAGTGGTATATTGATTCACTGTTGGAGGTAGATGTTCCTCACCCTCCACTTCTTGTGAGTTGGTGGTATTCCATACAGTAAGGATGTGTTTGGTTAAGATTGCATCCGACAGATTCTGATCCTCTTTTTCTTTGACTTCCTTCCTTATTACATCACTTTCTGTGTGTCCTCTTGTTTGCTTCTCCCTTTCTGTTTTCTGCATACCATGCTCTTTAGTTCTCTTACTATGAACTGTGTCTGTTTCTTCATCCGCCCTTTGGATTGTGGCTTCTTCCACACTTCTTTTCTCCTTTCCGGTGTTGAGAGTCTCCATCAACAGATCAAGTCTCTGCTCTGCCCAAAAATCCCCTTCTGAAGATATATTCTGCAGGACTGTCACATTTACACCTATAAGAGTTAATACATCTGTGTGAACTTTACAAACACTATACCCCTCACAAATAAATGATTTTCAGTTGCTTTTAGGACATTTCCAACTATAATAACTTTAAAATAGACAGATCAGTTTGGCAATCTACATTACATGATTAAATAACTGCACTGTAAGTCATGATTTAGAGATATTACTGACAAACAACATTTTGTTTTCATAATATAAATACATTTACATATTTGAATTGAACATGATGCAGGTTTATTAGTCCACGCGCATGTTAGAATTCTGCACTTAGCATTAAAACACAGACCTAACAAAATATTAAGTAAAAATAATAGCCAAGTAATAATTCAATAATGAGTAAATAACAATTTAAATTAGTTAAATTCAAGGAACACTTACTTGGCTGAAGCACAAAAGTGTGTACAGGCACAGCAAAAATCCAAAACAGCAGCATTAGGGGCTTCATTTTTGGCTAAAAATGGCTAAAGAGAAGAAAACAATTCTCTAATTAACATGAAAATTTGATCGTTAAATTTATTTGTCTGCCATAAAGTTCTGTGGCGATTAACCAAGCACTTGGAGAATGAAATAAAAACGTTACACTCATGAAATGGCTGACAACCATAATAAAGGTGCTAGGAAGCATCCGAATGGCTTCCATTTACAAGCTGTAACTGATCGTGTGAGCAATAAATCCAGATCTTGAAGATTTTTTTAATGAGATCGGCCCGGCAGGCATAGCTTACCTGGAGTGTGTTCAAGGTGAGTATGTGGCGTCCTTCAGATGTATAAGTCCTTGTACTCTGCAGATATGGAAGACATGCTGGCTTCCTGTGTTGCACAGACTGTCTTTACACCATGGAGACTGACTCAGTACACACATACACAAACAAATAGATGCACATATGGACTAATGGACGCATTTAAAGACTCTCCTTCTCCCTAATGCAAATTCCACATACACACTCAGGAATGATGTAATGATACACTCTTGAGTAATAGCTCTCTTCAAAGACATTTATCATTATGGGAATTTTCTCACTCATACACAAGATCCAGAAAAATCTAACGGATCATTTCAGGGGAAAGGAGACAGACATACCGAATAGGGAGGTCAAAGGTCAGGATTCATTTTAGGATTCACAATATTTGCCTTACTTTCACAAATACCGGTGCCAACCCACTGGCACCACAATGACAAGTGTTTCCCTAAAGGGGTCTGTGACATTTGACCTTACTATAGGTTCATATTTAGTTGTGTGAGGTGAGACAAAATTTTGGGATGAAGAAAGTTAGGCTATTTTTTCTAAAGAGTATAAAAAAAAAATTTCAGAATATTTAAATGAAATATTTCAGAATCTGTCATTGTAAAAAAAACAACAAAAAAACAAGTTGTTTAACCACCAAGTGCAAACAAATGGTGCAAAACCTTTTGTCAGAAATTCCTTCACTTTTCTGAGGCATTTTGGCAAGCCACTGCCACTAACTCTGACTCCCACTGTTTGTCCCAGAGAAGATTTATCAGATGCAGATTTATCCAGAGTGTGAGAAAATAAAAATATGATTAAAATAAGATGTTTGCTGTCTCCACCAAGCAGCAGGAAAGGACAGCGTGAGCTGGCAGGCAAATACAGAGACAAAAGACATGATTAAAATATTATCTGAACAATAGTATTAATTAAAATCATTATTAATAAATCAAATGTATCTGTATATCACCTTTCATAATGAATATTGACCAATTTTTCAATAATATGTTTTTTCCTGTTACATTTTCCATGGACACACTAGCACCCCCTTAAGGCCCCTGGACCACGTTTATAAAATCCCTGTTCTAAATCAAGTATAAACCATAAGACAAGTATATCCATGTAACATGTGGACAACGATGTAGCCCTTTACAGGCTGACACAGCTGTCTGCATATTTTAAGGATGTTTAAGCTACATTACAAAAAAACATCTGAAATATTTCAATATATACACACCACCTGGAGGTGGTGCTTCCATGAATCGGACTTGTTTGTTCAGCACATCCCACAGATGCTCGATTGGATTGAGATCTGAGGAATTTGGAGACCAAGTCAACACCTCAAACTCATTGTTGTGCTCCATTCTTGAACCATTTTTGCTTTGTGGCGGGGTGCATTATCCTGCTGAAAGAGGCCACAGCCACCAGGGAATACCGTTTCCATGAAAGGGTGTACATGGTCTGCAACAAAGGTTAGGTAGGTGGTACGTGTCAAAGTAACATCCACGTGGATGGCAGGACCCAAGGTTTTTCAGCTTGCCCTCTTCCCATAGTCCATGCTGGTGCCATGTGTTCCCCAGGTAAGCGATGCACACACAGCCGGCCATCCACGTGATGTAAAAGAAAATGTGATTCATCAGACCAGGCCACTTTCTTCCATTGCTCCGTGGTCCATTTCTAATGCTCACGTGCCCACTGGAGGTGGACAGGAGTCAGCATGGGCACCCTGACTAGTCTGTTGCTATGCAGCCCCATACTCAACAAACTGTGATGCACTGTGTATTCTGACACCTTTCTATCAGAACCAGCATTAACTTCTTGAGCAATTTGAGCTACATTAGCTTGTCTGTTTGATCGGACCACACGGGTCTACCTTTGCTCCCCACGTGCATCAATGAGCCTTGGCCGCCCATGACCCTGTTGCCGGTTCACCACTGTTCCTTTCTTGGACCTCTTTTGATAGATACTGACCACTGCAGACCGAGAACACCCCACAAGAGCTGCAGTTTGGGAGATGCTCTGATCCAGTCGTCTATCCATCACAATTTGGCCCTAGTTAAACTCGCTCAAATCCTTACTCTTGCCCATTTTTCCTGTTTCTAACACATCAACTTTGAGGACAAAATGTTCACTTGCTGCCTAATATATCCCACCCACTAACAGGTGCCATGGTGAAGAGATAATCAGTGTCATTCACTTAATTTGTCAGTGATCATATTGTTATGCCTGATCGGTGTATATAAACAATATGAATATATAAACATAAACATTAAAACATAAAAAGAAGTTATACACATATTAATAATAATTTAAATACATAAAAAAATAGGATGTATTTAAAAAAATAATAATTATAAGAAGAAAAAAAAAATTTTTTAAGAAGAACAATTTTTTTTCTTCTTGTAATGAACCACCAGGGGACGGTAGAGGACTGTTTAACTTTTCAAATGCTCACCCAGACTGACCACTCCATTGTGTTACATAAGATTTCAGGTCAGAAGTGTATATAGAGGCGGATTGTTTCTCTAACAAACTTTT
Source organism: Paracanthobrama guichenoti (assembly GCA_018749465.1). Classification (NCBI taxonomy): domain Eukaryota; kingdom Metazoa; phylum Chordata; class Actinopteri; order Cypriniformes; family Gobionidae; genus Paracanthobrama; species Paracanthobrama guichenoti. Next base: position 9,806,523 of record CM031946.1, read on the forward strand.
CCAGCTACCCATTTATGAAGTGCTACTGGCAATTGCACACATAAAAACAGAAAACAGTAGGACACAGACTTATATGACCTATGAGACAATATGTCAATACTATCATACTGACGCAGGGGCTCTGAGCTCTAGATGGACAGAATGGGGGAACGACACAGACTCGGGCAAAGAAAGGAGTGTGTTAGTCTCGCTATCTGCTGGGATGAGGAAAGAACCTGGAGCTTGTCCGGGACAGACCACCTGTTTGGCAAAAGTGACAATCAACTGTTTGGAAAATGGCAACAGGGTGGGAGTAGAATAAAGTTTGTCATGTCACATGCAGTCTTAAGAAGAGCTTATATTTGGGCCAAATATGATAAAATACACGTAAATGCTGCATTTGCAGGCCTTTATTGCTACTCATTAAAGATGGTGTCAGTGATAAACACTTCACAAATGTTGAAAGACCGCATTGACACACCTAGACTCAACACTAAACCTTTTGTTAACTCTCCTTTGTGCATGTGCTAACTCTGTAATGACGCACACCTGGTCAGGAGACAGCTGAACAGCCATCTGTCCAATAACATTTGCTCAAAGGACTGTAATTTCAACACAGCTTGGTGTTTATGAATGCAAATATCCTAAAATTAAAGCTGACAGTCTGTACTTTACCCGAACAGTGATGAAGTCAAAAACAGCTAATAGAAACCTCATGGTTGATTTTCTAATTCAACAGTTTAGATCTCAAACAAAAGCAAATGTTTTAGCGTTCTGGACTAACTGACTACACTTTGTGTGAGTTTGAGTGTGTGTGTGTGTGTGCTTATGTGTGCAGGCCACATAAGCACTTATTCAACAATCCACTCAATAATCTGTCCACCACTGCAATGAAGTTTCCACTACAACTCTATTAAATGTGTACCCTGAAGGTTTACCAATTATTTACCCAAAGTATTCTTCAGTTTTGACACAAGTGCTTAGCATATACGTACAGCCCAATGCATATGTACAAAGTATACTTGAGATTTGATGTGAACATTTAGCATATATGTACAGCCAAATGCATAAGCCCAGAGTATACTTGAGTTTTGATGTGAATGCTTAGCGTATAAATACAGAAAATGCTTAATCCCAAAGTATGCTTCTGTTTTGACACGAACGCTTAGCATACATAAAGCCAAATGATTAAGCCCAAAGTATACTTGAGTTTTGACACGAACACTTGGCGCATACGTACAGCAAAATGCATAAACCCAGAGTATACCTCAGCTTGGATGCGAACGCCTAGCGTATACGTACAGCCAAATGCTTAATCCCAAGTATACTTCAGTTTTAACGCGAACGCTTAGCATATACATAAAGCCAAATGATTAAGCCCAAAGTATACTTGGGTTTTGACACAAACACTTACGTACTTACATACCGTACGTAAACCATATAGGCTAAACTCAAGAGTATACCTCAGCTACAGAGTATACCTCATACACGAACGCTTTGCATTTATGTATAGCCAAACGCATAAGCCCAAAGTATATTTGAGTTTTGACACGAACACTTAACATGTGTACAGCCAAACGCATAAGATTATACCTCAGTTTTGATGCGAAAGCTTAGCAAATACGTACAGTCAAACGCAAAATCCCAAAGTACACTTCAGTTTTGATGCGAACTCCTAGCATATACATTAAACCAAACACATAAGCCCAAACTTGAGTTATGATGGAAACACTTAGCCAAATGCACAAGCCCAAAGTATACTTCAGTGTTGACGTGAACGCTTAGCGCATATGTGAAGCTGAAAACATATTCTTTTTCAAAGTATACTCCATTTGATAGCACAAACACAAGCGCTCGACACATGCACACAAGAAAGTTTCATCTTTGTCCAGTGTCTGTGCTATTTCTTTACAGAAGTTATGACCAATAAAAATGTACTTGTTTAAATTAGAATTTCCCACTGGTTCTGAGTGATAGGTTATGGAGAACACAGCAGACCATCAATATCTGCCCTACTTTACTAGGATTTTATAGTATTACTCCAACAACAATTCTCAACACTAGAGTCGGGGCTTTAAAATATTGAAAATGTACGTGGTTACACTACATTTCTGAATATGCTTGGCTCTTTTCTATCATTGTATCAACATTTGATGAATCACCACTGCCACATTCAATACAAATATACACAAACTAGTAGTAGTAATAGCATGTTAATTGCCTAAGGTAAATAAAACTGAATTTTGTGGCTAAATATAATACATATGATACTATAACACTAAACTGTGATACAAAGAAAACTTTGTTGTGCAAAAAGAAAATGACAATGACAAAAATACTCAAAAGTTCAATAATTTTTGGTGCATTCAGTGTTAGGTGATTAGTAAATAAGATAAGTTTTTGTGCTGATGCAAAAGCATCAGAACTGTTTATAGAACATAAAGTGATGAACGGAAAATGTGTGAGGTCAAAAAGCCCATAAAGGAACCATGATTCCCATTCCAGATCCTGTCCATCTTGGGTGGTTTAAAGCTTAGTGTTATTGACCTAATGCTGAGGAACACCGGGGTCTCTCACAGAGTAATTTAACCACCAAGGAAGTGCTTTCTGACTGGAACGTGGTATTATTTTCAATAGAAATTGTCCCGTTTCTGCTGAAACTAGTGATGCTTCTATTGAAAACAGAAGGGAAAACCGAGTAAGAAAAGCCAGAGTGAGAACACAATGACATTGACTGAGAATAGGATATCCCCTCCCCTCAACCAAAGACCCATCTGCCCTTTTTTGTCTACTGGGGGTCAGGGGTTTAAAAGGTCATAGGTCGCAGACAGTGATCAATTTGTGTGTGTCATACTCATACAGTCCAGAGCAAATGAACTCTATGCTTGCCTTATCTTTATACGCATATAAAGCCTTATCAACCGTCTGTCACTCTGATGTCACTAACTACAGGGCAATCTGTCTGCTGCCCATGTCTCTGACAGAAAAGCATGTGTAAATGTTTAATCACAGCTCACCGCTAATTCTGACTCGGTCTCACAACCTAGAGCCGATCACCAGAAGATTTCTAAAGTATAGAAGTTAAACAACCGATCTTGAGAAGCACTTCAATTTATTCCTGGATGACCGGAAACTGACCGCACGCTGTCAGTCACACATGTACAAACATAGACTTTCAGGCACTTTGCTCGCCAAGAACATCCAAATATTTTCACAGATCCATGCTTCTTTCATGAGATCTATGAGGCCTGAAGCAGGGCCCCAACAGGCTCCTGCTCTGTTGTCTTAACCCTGCCTAGAATATCCCAGCGTATTACTGCCCTCTTCATGTTTTCATTGGACATGTGGATCGGTCAACGTGTAGAGACGAGCTCAAAGTCTTTGGAAAGCACTGAGGGCAATAAAAAAAGCAAGGAGACATGTTGAAAGTAAAATGAAATACATGTGTTATGTTGTTGATGAATGGGAAATGTATAACTCACCCCCTATCAATCTTTAAACTGCAGGGTCAGAGAACATTATATTTTTAAAATACTATTTATATACAGGTATATATCTATTTATCTTTTGGGAATAGCAACTTGTTAAGAATATAACCAAATTTAGTGACATTTATGCTTAAAACAATAAATATATATGGCCTAAATGATCAAATCAAATCTGACAACCATTAAGGTCAGAGGTGATTAAGTTTGTGTTGATGACTGGAAGTTGCATTCCGAAGAATGAGACTGATGTAAAAGAAAGAGCAATCTCTATAATGGAGCTCTCTATCTGTGAGGATTATTAAAAGCATGCGCACAGACAGACACATAGGCATTGTATTGATTTGTGCACATATGTAGGACGCTAGAGACCAAGACACAGCTGGTGATCTTCTGATGGTAATGCAAAATACAAAGATAGAGAGAGGGAGACAGATTTCCACAGTGCTGTTTAAAAGCCTGTCAAGTTAGACTGTGATTTTAAATTTTGGCTGTAACCTACTGCATGAATATTCAAAGGACCATATGTACAGATTGTGTCGTGTGTGCGTGCGTGCGTGTGTGTGTGTGTGTGTGTGTGTGTGTGTGTGTGTGTGTGTGTGTTGGTCTTATTTGGACTCAGCTGACAGAAGCACACCATATGCTTCATGACGCATGTATCAATGCTGCATTTCCCGATCAATCAAACACACACACACACACAATCCCAGAGTGCACTGATGACAATTCAAATATGCACTCAAAACAGATGCAACTCTTCTAAGAATATAAATATTTTAAGGAACTGTTCACCCAAAATTAAAATTCTGATCATCTTAACAGTAAACTAATCTGTAAGGTACCACTAGAACAATGTTATATATTTTGTTGACTTGTGTACTTACATTATCCCAAATGTTTCCAAGAATGTTAAAATCCAGAGAAATAAGTAATTTTAACCAGAACACGGACCGTGTCCTTGCATCAGCTATCAATGACATCATACCCATTACCCTTTTTTTTCTATTTTTTATTTATTTTGTAGAAACCATGGAAACACTAAAGACGCTTTAATATATTATGTTTTATTAGACAGGTGAGCAACTGTTTGGATACATTCATCGACACAAAACTAATCATTGTTATACAGCTATTTACCATGAGTACCATGTTTTACCATGCCTAATATCGATCTATCTTACTGCTGTGTGCAACAAGTGTCTCATAGTAGATGCAGAGTGAACGCACAGAGCAGCATTATAACATAACTTTCTTACACGCTCAAATGTATCTAATATAATAAAACAGCGCTGCGTTACCACACATATACATGACCGGAAAAAACGGAAGTGGTCATCCGCAGCATATTAAAAGCTTTGCCAAATCAAGGCGTCATCAGGCTATGCCTTTGTTTTGAATAAGCAACCCCTAGCGGCAAAAAAATTACATATGCGTGGCTTTTAAGCTTTATTGATTTTAGCATCACGTTAGTAAAGTGTCAGTAGCTATGTTTCCATCCAAAGTTACGCATTTAACTTATGGGCAAAACTGGAATATCGCACAACACATTTGTAAATAAAGCAGCGTTTCCATCCAATGTGTTCAAGAGAACAAAATTGTCACTTCCTAGGAAATTGGCGCAAAATATCTGTAACAAAAATGGATGTTGCTGCTATCGCGGAAGCCACCATGGCTTGTTTTTCCTTCATAAATGCCCAGCAGCAATAAATTCTGTCATTTCATCTTGCGTTCAGGTGTTGGTGTTTGGGAACACAATCATGTGAGACTCTTTTGGAACGTCATTATATAAAATCATTCTGATGATAGACTTTGGCTTATACATTTCAGATTTCAGGCATTTTACATCCACTATTTAGTCCACAAAGTCACATGAGTTTTTTGTTGCGCATCGAGGGATTATTCGGTAAACGTGTTTCCATCATAGTTCTTCCTAAAAGATAAAAAATGTATCCACCTCAATGGAACGCATACATTTTTTATGCACATTTTTAGAATTTATGCGCATCTCTGCGTTTCCATTGTTTTTTTTTTTTTTTTTAATGGATGGAAACAGCTAGTGACACCAAAAAGTTTGAAAACTCATGACATAACTACAGTAATTATACAATAACTTAACAACAATATGAAATATATATACATATACATCCAAAAGTGTGCAGTGTGCTTTTCTAGAGAACAAGGTAAAGGGCCACCCATGAGTGCATTAGAGGAAAGACATGTGGCAGACTTCTAGAGACTCTTAATAGAAACTTTTTTTTTTTTTTTTTTTAGAGACACTGCTGATTTGTCTGGTGGTGAGATCTAGGCTTAAACTGTGTATATCTGCAGGGGGGTCAGGACGGCGAGACGTGTTATTATGTCATGACAGCTCTCATTGGCACACTTGTGTTTGTGTGTGTTTTGGGGGAGGCAAGAGGTTGGCTTTGGGGGGCTGATAGGTGACGCCAAAGACGACCAAGACTGCATGACAACAGACCTCTCATTGGCTGCACAGTGGCTCTTTTAACCAATCATGCAGTCCCTTGAGCAGGGAAAAAAACAGATGCTTAGCATTGTGTGAAAGTGCACTCTCTCAAACTAAGGAGCTGAGAGAAAGAGGTTTCGAGTTGTCGAGTTGAGTTTCCCAAAAGACGATTCATCTTTCTTAAGGTGCTGTGATGCGTTTCACAAAAGGAGATACGCAAAAGTTCAGAGATCATATTTGCATTTTAATAGAGCTTGAAATGCACATTTTCAAAAGCAAACCACCTTCATGCTTCCACCCTTTAGATTTCCCTCCCCAAGGGTTCATTTTAGAAGCCTTCCTTGCAAACTTTGAAAAACAATACGTCTGGGTACGGCTTACAGGAGCATGTCTGCCGTAGACAGATGTTCATTTCATAAGCCTGTGTCTCTCTCACACGGATGATGATATGTTTTTAGGTCAGGCTAAACAGACACTGTACAAGAGCAGATAAAACTGATTTCAGAGGGTTAGGATAGATCAGTGTTAACCCTTTCAGTGTCCAGTGACTGTATACACATTTTTATACCTTCCATTTCGGATGCTATTTTAAGCTATCAGTTCATACATATAATGAGATTTTCAATATATCAAACTGAAAAAGAGAGTCTCATTAAAAGAATGAAAAGTAATTTTTGATTATTTCTTAGAAAAAATAATATAATAAAACTTTCACTGCTTATTAATATTTAAAAGAATAAATACATAAATCACACTCATGTTGCATCCAAAGGTCATGTGGTCCAAACAACTGTCAGTTAATTTGAAATTTTAAGGCAAAGCAATGTTAGTTCAGGTTGTACATATCCTAAAAAAAGCATTAATACTGAATTAATTATTCATAACATTTGTTAAAAACATAAATGTATATAAAAAGAAAAGAAATTTAAAAATATATATATATATATTAAAATTTACTTAGGTAAATTTACTAGGTTTATATTATTATCATTATTATTATTATTATATTTATTAATTATTTTTGGAAATAATTTTGTGATGAGGTCAGTGCACAGAACAGTATTCGGCATACAAGCAAGCAAAAGGCCTATTCAGCTTAAAATGTACACATATTAAAGCCTGCACTGATACCTATCTGAACAAAACTTATCCCCACAACCAATCTACTGTTTTTCACCCTGGATACAAACTATAAATAACTGTCAGACCCAACCTGTTGAGAGAATTTCCATAATAACACCGTCAAATTGGTTTGTCCCCTAAGAAAGGCTGTTTTCTCCCCATCCTGAAGGGTGTTTAAATTAGACAAGTGTTTCTCTCAATCTAGATAAGTCACTGTTTCCATGTCAACCTATCTCAGATCGAACCACCAGCTGACATGTTGATGATTAATGTTGTACAGCCTTGACTTGTTTGCTTGCACCGATGGAAAATGTGCCAATTTGTGCCAAATGTGCCCCCCACCCCCAGATTAGGATGTTAAGTGCTGTTCATTGGTTATTGCTGTTCTGGACTTGTGCACAGAGATTCAAATAGATGGATCATTTAGTTTTGACCTGGTTAATTTACTGTACATGAGAACAAACGAATTCACTAAAACAAATCATATGCTATAATAACATGATTGCTTCTACATGCCCGACAGTTTGTTTACACACAGTCTTGACAGAAACTGAGGGGCCAGTCTGTTCTGCTCCAGGAACCTCAGACAATCCACTTAAAATAAAGAGAGCGCAGGCTGTCCCTTCTCATCATAGTGTGGTAAAGTAAAGACCAGACCCTCAAATCTCCTGTGAGCTGTGCCAGTTTGGGGGGAAATATAAAGCCAGTGTAATTTTATAATGCGCTGAGTATATGTGTGTCTGTTTATGTACTGACACAGTAGTAATCCAGTCTTTTGGATTAAACTGGATTGTCTGGAAACCTTCTTTCTTCTGTGCTCTGGTACACACAAAAACACAAAACATTTACTTAGCTATCTAAATAGGGAAATATCACAGATTTTATTGTTTTTATATAAATAAAAAATTACTTGCATTTCTATACTTGTAATTTATTAGCTATTAGCTAAATTCTACTTGCTCGCTATACATAACAAACAAAACATATACACTCACCTAAAGGATTATTAGGAACACCGTACTAATACTGTGTTTGACCCCCTTTCGCCTTCAGAACTGCCTTAATTCTTCGTGGCATTGATTCAACAAGGTGCTGAAAGCATTCTTTAGAAATGTTGGCCCATATTGATAGGATAGCATCTTGCAGTTGATGGAGATTTGTGGGATGCACATCCAGGGCACGAAGCTCCCGTTCCACCACATCCCAAAGATGCTCTATTGGGTTGAGATCTGGTGACTGTGGGGGCCATTTTAGTACAGTGAACTCATTGTCATGTTCAAGAAACCAATTTGAAATGATTCGAGCTTTGTGACATGGTGCATTATCCTGCTGGAAGTAGCCATCAGAGAATGGGTACATGGTGGTCATAAAGGGATGGACATGGTCAGAAACAATGCTCAGGTAGGCCGTGGCATTTAAACGATGCCCAATTGGCACTAAGGGGCCTAAAGTGTGCCAAGAAAACATCCCCCACACCATTACACCACTACCACCAGTCTGCACAGTGGTAACAAGGCATGATGGATCCATGTTCTCATTCTGTTTATGCCAAATTCTGACTCTACCATCTGAATGTCTCAACAGAAATCGAGACTCATCAGACCAGGCAACATTTTTCTAGTCTTCAACTGTCCAATTTTGGTGAGCTCGTGCAAATTGTAGCCTCTTTTTCCTATTTGTAGTGGAGATGAGTGGTACCCGGTGGGGTCTTCTGCTGTTGTAGCCCATCCGCCTCAAGGTTGTGCGTGTTGTGGCTTCACAAATGCTTTGCTGCATACCTCGGTTGTAACGAGTGGTTATTTCAGTCAAAGTTGCTCTTCTATCAGCTTGAATCAGTCGGCCCATTCTCCTCTGACCTCTAGCATCAACAAGGCATTTTTGCCCACAGGACTGCCGCATACTGGATGTTTTTCCTTTTCACACCATTCTTTGTAAACCCTAGAAATGGTTGTGTGTGAAAATCCCAGTAACTGAGCAGATTGTGAAATACTCAGACCGGCCCGTCTGGCACCAACAACCATGCCACGCTCAAAATTGCTTAAATCACCTTTCTTTCCCATTCTGACATTCAGTTTGGAGTTCAGGAGATTGTCTTGCCCAGGACCACACCCCTAAATGCACTGAAGCAACTGCCATGTGATTGGTTGATTAGAGAATTGTATTAATGAGAAATTGAACAGGTGTTCCTAATAATCCTTTAGGTGAGTGTATATTCTTTTTTATATAATTGCATACATATAGTTGTATGGTTCAAGTTAGTAAAAGTTTAAATAAAATAAAAATTTGAACAATTTAGAATGCCATGAAAGTTGGCCCTATTCTATAACCGGATACATACATAAACACACATTTTTATACTGAACTTATGCTATTTTATTTTCCCTAAGCCTAACCCTCACACAAAACTTTTCCATAGTTATATTTTTATTAGGTCATTTATTAAGCCATTTTCCTTGTGTGGTCCCCACAGTGCAGGTGATATCAGGTTTTACTTTGGAAACATTTGGTCCCTTCAATTTAGGCAAGACCAGACCCACACACAGTCTTCCTGTGGGTACATCAACATGTTTTAGTGTGTAGGCATCTTCCAGAGTTTATACACAACACATCATAACACACACTTTCAACCAGATGAGAGATTGCTCAAGTAAAGAGTAAAACTACACAAAAACAAGCTTCTCCTACCCATTACTCTCCCTACTGCACATTAGAAAGAAATGAATGTATAGCTCATTAAAGTAAAGCATGTGTGTGTGTGTTGTTTGCATCTGTTTGAAATATTCTGCTTCCTTCATGTGGCTCTGGCCTCCCACATCCTTCATTAGCTCTTTTATCATCCAGCAACTTAAATAAAATCCCAGCTACACACCGAGCATGTGTGAGAGAAATACTTCTGACATAAGGAAAGAATCAAAACAGTCAAACACAACTAGATTATTGATCATCTTGCCAGAAAGTTTTCATGTACTTACTTAGCCTTAGTAGTTATCTCTCTCTCTTACCCACAGTGACTTACACTTCCTGGAAGACTTCACAAGCAGTTATTTTCCTGCTTACTGGTTGTCGTAGCCACTAACTAGAAACACTCATTACAGACCCATGCAGTCCTCAGTGATTAGGAACTACCTGTTTAGTTCAATGAGCAATGTGTATTATAAGTAAGGGAGTATTACTGTATGTGTGGTTTTGGTTTATGTTCTGAATGGTATAGGAGAGAGCGGCGCACAACCTACCGCTTTTTGGATTTTTCTCAGTTTGTGTAAATCCACTTGGGGTTCAGAGTATTTTTTTTTTTTCCCCACATTAATTTCCCACATGTCTAGTACAATTATGTGGTTTTGTTTCATTAATACAGTGTATACTTTTTTCTTGATCTCCCCTGAAAGAATGGAAGTTAAATGTGACAACATGCCCCATAGGTGGGGTACATTGTAACATGAGGGGCACATTGTAACGTGACCAAATGACAGCTTAAAATGTACCATAGTAATATGTCAACATGGACTCATTAAAGTCCACTTTTAATTAACCCAAAGAATGTTAGGAGAAACATCTGAAGCAGAGTTGATACTTAAATGAAACCCAATCGAGAACTCCAATACGTCTCCTGAACTATGAAAGAGCAATCTCTGAGGCAGAATGCAATTCTGTGTGCTCAACAGAACACATCCACAGGCATCACGTCAACACCACAACAATCTGCCTTTAGTGTCATAAGCAGGAGTCAAAACACTAGTTTATTTGCATTAGCCATTAACCATTATCTGCTTTCCATTATCATTGCTGTTTGCAGGCTAAGCGATTATTCTCAGAGGTTACAGGTGCAAACACTGGTTTAGCATTTAGCAGTGGACAGCTACTATCTTCTGTAATGAGACAAATTCAATTAGAACACAGATGGTGTTATCAGCCACTGTTAAATCACAGTAATCTGCTGTGTGTCGGGCAACAAGCTTTTAGAGGATTTTGGGGGACGGGTTCCTGTATCTCTCATATATGTGCGTTTGTGAAGGACAGACATAATAAACACACATAGTAAAATGTCTCACAAACCAGCATCTCAACACCAGCTGGACTGAATATTATCAACTGACCTAAATACTCATCACACAAATTTACAGAAAGATTATAATAATGCAAATGCATTTGATCACTGCATGAGTAACGAACAGCTAGTGGGCTGAAAAGAGTCGCTGATCTGTGTTTGTCACTCCACATTGATGCAACATTTTAATTATTCAAAGGAATAGATTATCTAAAAATAAAAATCTGTCATTATTACTCACTCTTATGTTGTCCCAAACCCATATGACTTTTTTACATCCGGGGGACACAAAAGGAGAAATGTTGAAGAACATCATGATCACTCTGTACAGTAAAAGTTTTGAGTTCAAACATGTTACCATTAAAAGTTTATACAACTAGTGAATACATTTGCTGAGAGTCTTCTGAAGATATACGACAGTTTTGTGTGATAAACCAACCAACACCAAAATTTGTATTCACAATTTATTCACAATCTTACCCTAATTTACCCACTGCTTGTATGGAAACTTATATATCAAAATGTTGACTTTATTTCTCACAATCCTGAGTTTATATCTTGCAATTCTGACTTTATTTCTTATAATTCAGAGTTTACATTCTGTTTTTAAGTTATAATTAAGCCTAAAATGTTGTTCCAAATCTATATAAATGTCTTTGTACACAAACAAAGATATTTGTAAGAATGTTGTAACCAAGCCGATCTCGCCCCCCATTGACTACCATAGTACATATTCAATGGGGCGAGATCGGCTTGGTAACATTCTTACAAATATATTTTGTGTACAGCAGAACAAGGACTTTTATACAGGTTGGGAACAAGGAAATGATGACAGAATTATTATTTTTTGGATGAACTATCCCTTTAAGACACCTAACCAGACCTCAGGTAAAAAATAAATAAATAAAGTCTGAATTATAAGAGGAAAAAATCCCAATTCAACTTTTTTTTTTTTTATTCCATGTTGGAAACAAGCTTCCATGGTATTGGATGAAAATATATATATATCTATTTTGTAATAAAACATATGTACTTTAATAACTAGTGTGAAATATATACTTAATACTATTCATACTATACTAATACTAAATATATACTAAGGGCTAAATGAAATTGTAAGGAGTGTGATATGTTGCTTCTTTAATGTTACTATTTACTAATACTATTTTGTCAAAAACTCCAAGTATATACACACCTTGATTTACTTCTCTTCAAATGAAAAAAAAAAAAAAAAAAAGATGTTCTTCCAAAGTGCATGTGTTACATGCCTCTACATGTACTAACCTCAAGAACAGAGATACACACCTGATTGAATATATGTCAAACACTCCCTGGAACATGAAAGCAGGTGTAACCACACACACACACACACACACGTCTGGTTTACTATCTTTGTGGGGACTCGCCACAGACGTAATGGTTTCTAGACTGTACAAACTGTATATTCTATCACCTTACACTAACCCTATTGATTTATATCTTGATATCTTGATATGATTTATAAGCTTGTTTCCTTATAGGGGACCTCAATTTAGGTCTTCATGGCTAAGAGTCCCCATGAGTCAGAGTGCATTAAGGTTGAAGTCCCCAGCGGTATAAAAAAAAAAAAAAAAACATGAACACACACATACACACACAAACATACAGCACATGCACAAACACAAATACACACAAAAAGCCTTTGTTACGTTGCAGTTCTGTTGTGCAGCTTTTAATTAAAACAAAAAGTGTTCTCCTTAGGCTTTATTTTTCATTAGCGTCTAAAGTTTGGGAAACTGCTTGTGATTTCCGAAGACCCTCAAGTCAATTTTTAGCCAGTGAGTAAATGAAAACCCATGTTTTTCACAGCATATTTTGCATATGCAAGTATATTTGAATAAGTGTAAACGCATGTGTCCGTGCATGAATTTCAGCATGCTTAAGTTTGCGAGTGTGCCCTTGTACGCGTCACTGTGTGTGTGTTTGGCCTCCACAGCCCTTCATTAATGCAGAATTAACATGGATATGTTCAGAACATCCTGTCCCTCAGACCCGAGGTCATTGCGTTTGTCTGAATTATTCAGTTCAAGAAAAAACACAAACAGATTACTGTGTGCTGAATGCATTAAAAATAAGGAAGACTAGAAACGACACTGTCCCTGGGGCGTCTATTGTGTATTGTAGCATTAAAGGCATACAGTAGTTCACCCAAAAATATAAATTCTGTCATCATTTACTCATCCTTATATCTTGGTTCTTGCACCAATGCCATGGAAAACATTTTGGCTACCCCAAAAACTTTTTATAGTTTTATAGTATAGTTTCTTAGTATAAAAAACATAAAAAATCTAAAGAACCTTTTTCCACTTGTGTGAAATGGGTTTCTTCATGGAACCGTAGACCTTTATTTATAAGA
>CM031946.1:9822512-9962512 GCA_018749465.1 Paracanthobrama guichenoti
CTGTCTACCTGATCATCATGGAACTTCCTATGTGACTGATTTGAATGCCAGCAACTCTGTAGTTCCCTTACAACTGGTTCCCAATGAAGGGTGATGTTAACATGTTGCTAACCACACAAGTTAACACTACTTTGATAGTCCACTTTAGACATTCTACTAACTTTAAGTAACTTTGCAACTACATGTCAACTAACTCTGCTTATAAGTAGAATGCCTGCTTAATATCTAACACTTTATTTTGATGCGTATATAAAGTTACATAGTTATTAGAGTGTCTAAAGTGGACTATCAAAATAAAGTGCAACCCAACATAATATGCATAAAAAATACACAGCACACACAAATATTCTTGTTGCTTTGCTGTTCTCCTCACCTGGACGGTCTTTTAGCTGGATTTAGGGTGTTTTTTGGGGCAATTTCCAGCTTGTCAGGCTAGGAGAAAAACTGTTATCCAGAACACTATCTTGGTCAGGCTGGGAGACCACTTTAAACCAACTAGAAATAACTTAAACCAGCAAAAAAAAAAAAAAAACAATGACAACAACAAGTAGCCTAAGTTGTTATTTCAGCAGTGTTATTTAACTATATGGAACTATTTACAGATAATTGTCAGTACTGATAGATTTGAAATGTATTTATAATAAAAATAGTTTACTATTAATTGCAACTATTAATGTCACAATGCATTCTGGGTTTGCCAAAGGCATAAATGTGATGCTGCTATATTTGGCATCTATAGACAAGGTATTTAACAAGGCATCAATTAAATTGCCTATCAGTGTAATTTAAAGAAAGCTGAAATAAAATAAAATTAAAACTTATACATACTTTAACATTTTTAATTATAAATGAATAACATGTTATCTGAATAACACAGAATAAAAATATATAAAAATAACAAAAATCACATAAAATTATTACAACTTTAGGAAATTAAAAACATATTATATAAAAATACCTACCCTTTTGGAACACTATTTGCAGTAAAAGACAACAAAAAAAATGTCTTGATCACTCCTGTGAAAGAAGGATCCAAAACTACATTCTAAAATGTTCAAAACGTCTTGTGAGATAAGGTGGGGTCAGCTGGAGCACATATCACTAGCACTTCCCCTTACTGTCTAAAATAACTCAATACCATGTTCTGACCTTGGTGCAGGTGTTGCTACTAATCAACAGCTGTGTCTCTCCCAGCCAATCCAAGTCCAGTAAAAAGAGGTCAACTCATACCGTTTTCCATTTAACAGATAGATTGATAAACGCACACCATCACCCTCTCAAAACTTCCTTAGGTCTGAATTGTCATTCAGGATAAAATCTAATCTCAACTCAAACATCATTCTTAAAGTGTAGGGGAGAGCGGTGCACAATCTAACGCGGGGTTAGTTAACACATGGTTTAACACTTTCCACACATGTCCGGATGACGAAACTTGTGTATTTACTAGTTGCCATATCAACACTATATAGAGAAAAAAATGCATCAAAATTAAAAAATCTTTGGAAGATATCACTGAACATTTATTTAACCATAGCAAAAGTACATTTCTTCATTTCTGTTTTTTGTGTTTATTTAAAATAAGACAAATCTGATCTTATATCTGTTATTTAGCAGTTGAGATGGTTCTTTAATGCTGATCTAACAGCAGAAGACGCGAGCCGCGGTTTAAATCCCAGTTCCTCAGGCGGGGTGCGTTATAACACTGCGTTACATTGAGCCCCTATTAGAAATACGCGATTATATTCTATACTTTAATGAATATTATTTAGAAACCATGAGAAAAATGTGAATAAAGACTGAGAGTCAGAAAGTTAATAATTGTATTTTATTGACAAAATATTAAGGATTTTTTTTTTATTATTATTATTATATCAGGTAATATTTTAAGCTGTCATTGCTCATGTTACATTGTGTCCCTTCACGTTACAATGTACCCCACCTATGGGGCATGTTGTCACATTTCACTTCCATTCTTTCAGGGGAGATCAAGAAAAAAGTATACACTGTATTAATGAAACAAAACCACATAATTGTACTAGACATGTGGGAAATTAATGTGGGGAAAAAAGAAATACTCTGAACCCTCTGAACTCTGAATACTCTGAAGTGGATTTACACAAACTGAGAAAGTCAAAAAGCATTAGGTTGTGCCCCGCTCTCCCCTACTGTGTACAATGGGCATGTGATGCTTTGTTTTTGTGAAGAAGAACAATGTAAATGGTTAAAGGGAAGAGATTAGCTTCAGCCTTTTTCCTTCAGGTCAGACCTGTTTGGGACAATGATGTGGCTCCGCAACATTTGATAACATGCATCTACCTTACCCTAGATCTTTAGATAAGATACTTTGCTCTTAGGGCATGTGTGCCTTGTAAATGCCCTTTATATGTGTGTTTGTGTGTGTGTGTGTGTGTGTGTGTGTGTGTGTGTGTGTGTGTGTGTGTGTGTGTGTGTGTGTGTGTGTGTGTGTGTGTGTGTGTGTGTGTGTGTGTGTGTGTGTGTGTGTGTGTGTGTTAAAGTGGATGGTGGGGTGGTGTGAAATGATTAGTTACGGCTGTCAGAAAACTTAATCTAATCCGTGGACACTAATTCCTCCCCTGCACGGACTGTACTTTACTTAGGATTGCAGAACAAAGATCTTGTAAAATGAACATCTCTCCTTCTCTCTCTCTCTCTCTCCTTCCCATCCCAAGTAACCTCAGCTCTGAAGAAAAATAAATAAATAATAATAATATTGTGATATATTGCTCAATAGTTCTGATCTCAAATTACTCTGATTTCCCCTTGGGCTCTTTGTGACTTCAGACTCCACCTAAACTTGTTTTGAGACACAGTCACAAAGTTTGTTGTCAGACAATTCCAGAGAAACATAGACCAAAATATAGAGGATATAGTGAAATATTTTATGTATTACACCATGAATTTACTACTGGGGCTAGTTGTCACACCTTTTACTCCAGAAAATATTTCCTAGAGTAGGTCTATTTTTCAATGTTAATTTCTGCATAGGCACAAAAAGGGCTATTTCAAAAAGATTTTTCCACCATCATGGTCCTGAAAATGCACTTCATTAAATAAAATAATGGGGCATGATTTCATTTACATTTATTAATTTAGCCGATGCTTTTATCCAAATACAGGGTAAGTTTTCACAATGGGAACCTGTCATTGAATAGCATATTATAGGATTTTCAGCTAAATTTAAACAGTAAAACAATTACAAAGTACAAAAGTGTATCTCATAGATTATGCAAGTTTTAAAGCAAATAGGACTAGATGTTAAAATCTCTAATTATTATGGCCAACAAAATCTTTAATTGGTAAATTGTATACATTTTGAATTGTTTTAATTGAAATAGTTTAATGTATTGATATAATTATAATTATATACACACACAGTATACATATACATACACAGTATTGATATAATTATATATAATTATAATTATATACACACACATATATTCACCACACAAACCAGTTCCTGCTTCTTAGAATAATCTCAGTACAGTTTCTTTTATCTTCATCTACTAATACGCCATTGCCCACATTCTTGCTGTCAAACTAACCATACACTGACTGTGAATCAAGCGCACAGAAGGACGAGCCAAGCTAAGCAATTTTTCCATTTGAAAAAGAACAGTGTTTTCTGGTATGTGTACTTTCCAAAGACTGCATCTACCTGACAGCTACTGTTCTCCAAACTGACATTTTAAAGACCCTATAAAATATAAATTGGAGTTTTATGACTTTTAGTCCATCTCTATTAGCTTTAAAGTCTATTAGTATATTCCTACAAGCTGACAAAATCAACTGAAAGTACAAATTCGCATATAAAAACAACAGTCCAAAGCAGTACAGACCAAACAATATTGATTACACATCCTGAACTCCAATTAAATGCTTTCTGCAAATCAAATGCCCCGCCCCCGATACCATCTGACATAAGCTAGCAGTAGAAAGTAGCAAATCATGTTCATTGCTGTGAGAAGCTGTCATTCCATTTTTCTAAAAAATAAAATCAAAGTATTTGCTTTCCCTTTAATCGCATTGCTGTTTAGGCAAAACAACTGAGAATTTAAAGAGATCTCATTTGTCATTTTCTCTCTCCCTGGCCTCTTCATACGACTCTTGTCTTATCAAGTAACCATATTTAATCCTTAATTGCTTAGATGTCCTCTCATTAAAGCTCAAGAACATCAGATTATCATTAGCATGCTAAATATTACAGAAACTCTAGGGATGACATGAGGTTTTGTGTTTTAATCGGGGGGGGGGGATGAGGACACGTCCACTGGGGAGAAAGTAATGGATTTTAGGCACAAATAGGCACAAAACATACATACATACACAAGGCAAGCACACAGATGTATCCAACTCATCCATGTGCAAAAAAAAAAAAAAAAACATTGATATTTCTCATAAAGAAAGGCTCTTCCAAGTAATCAGCCACTCCACCCAAGCTTAAAGAGGAGTATGTTCAAACAAAGAACACAATGTGACTGTCACTGAATGTAAGGCGAGATGGTTGTGTTTGTATAAGATAAGATGCTTCAGAACTGTGGTCATGCTGACTGCACAATCGCCCTGTGAGAAAACAGCATCAGTTCAAATAACACTATAAATGTGTTGAATTCACACATACAGTACACAAACTACAAAAGGATTCTTGAAATGTCTCTGATGTTTCGTGATTGGGTGGTGGGGCATGAAGAGATCACTGAGGAATTTTTCGACCCTGTTCATCACCCACAAAGAAATGACAAAAGGCATTTCCAGTCCAACATTTCCACATGCTAGCTCACATAGGCCCATAGCAACCTCTGCCTTCCCCCCAGCGGACACACGGCAGAAGAAAGAGGGTGTCATGGGGCAGAAAAGACGGCATCTCTGCAGACAGTGACCTAGTTTTGGTGCAGACATACACAGTGCAAGTTCAGTGGCTTATAAACAATCACTTACTCACTAAACGCTGACAGATATTAGTGGGGGACAACAAGGATAGATTCAACACAAGAGAGAAAATTAAGAATGGAAAACGATGCAGGACGTGCCATCAGATTTGCATGCAGCTATTAAAGCTGAAATTTGTAAATGTTTAAATACATAAAAATGCCTGACAAACAAATTTTTGATGTATATCCTATTGAAGCAGGAAGTTTGGGTGGGATATATTAAAGATAATTTATTTAAGATTCATAACCATGAACATTATTTGCTACATGATAGTCATTGTGGGTGTATTAGATGGCGGGGAATCTGATGCATCTCATTGGACAAAAATCAGTGTAGTGCAGGATGAGTCATCCTACACTAGACAACATATTCAAAAGTTTATAGTTAATTTGTCAACGTTTAGAAGTACACTATGGCCTCATAACTAGGCCTGTACATACAGCCATACAACTTACATTTTTGCGGTAAGGAGTCTTACTCCTAAATACTTTTTCACAGATTAATCTGCAGAGTCAGCTATAAGTAATTCATAGGTTGATTTTCCCTGAGGAAGTAAACACTGTGGCATTTCCAATGGCATGAGTTTTGGGGCAGAACTAATTGCTTAGTCTGAACCAATTTGAAGATGTTTGGGAAAATGGTCTTTATTTTACAGCATTATTTTATTTTTAATTCATATATTATTGCACACTTTACCTTTTAACCTGACCAAAAATAACACAAACATATGTGACCCGTACTAGCAAAAGGAGTCGGAATGTGCACAGGATAATTTCAGGCACAACAAGTGAAAAATGCCACAAATTTGAAAAAAAACTCACAAAAATGAGTTCATTAAGACCTTGTTTAGCTATCCCAATGCTCCAAATAACAATTAAAAATCTAAAAGTATCTTTATTTGTAGGTTTTCAGAGAGGTGTACCTTTCTTTTGTCCATGAAAACAATCACTGACTGACAGATCCGAAGCGTGCACACAAAGACGCCTCAGACAGCACATGGTCCCGATATACACAGAACTGTAGTATTTCAAAATATTGAAATGCGGTACAGTAGGTCTTAAAGGGATAGTTCACCCCAAAATGAAAATTCGGTCATTAATTACCCACCCTCATGTCATCCCAAACCCGTAAAAGACCTTCATTCATCTTCAGAACACAAGTGAAGATATTTTGATGAAATCTGAGAGCTCTCTAACATCTCCATAGCAATGTAATTAACACTTTCAAGGCCCAGAAAGGATGAAAAATCATCGATAAAATAGTCCATGTGACTCCAGTGGTTCAACCTTAATTTTATGAAGCAACGAGAATACTTTTTGTGAGCAAAAACAAACAAAAATAATAAGTTTATTCAACTATTTTGTTCTAGTCTGTGTCAGTCTCCTATGCAGTTTACGCAACAGTGCTGCGCTTTCGAGTTCTACGACAGCCGATGCTGTTCACATGATCGCCACGACGCATGCCTGTGATGATGACGCTGGAGATGAACTGTATTTACAACGGAAACTGTATTGGAGACTGACACAGGTTAGAATAAAATATTGAATAAATAAATTCGTTATTTTTGTTTGTTTTTGTGCACAAAAAGTATTCTCATCGCTTCATAAATTTAAGGTTGAACCACTGGAGTCACATGGACTATTTCAACGATGTCTTTCCAACCTTTCTGAGGGGTCCGAGAGCTCTCTGATTTCATCAAAAATATCTTCATTTGTGTTCTGAAGACGAACGAAGGTCTTACGGATTTGGAACGACGTGAGGGTGAGTAATTAATGACAGAATTTTCATTTCTGGGTGAACTAACCCTTTAATATAGACTGTCTGTTTCATTAATGTTAATCATACAATTGTGGTATCATGGAAAAAAAATAATTAACATATAATTTTCCTTTAGATATTTGGTGTTGACTTGGTGTGTGTCAAATTTGGTGTTATTAAGGTATGGTTGCTAGGTGATTTTGTTTTGGAACCTTCAGAAAACTTTAACTCGATTTTTCTCAAAATTGACTTTGCTGACTCTATCGACTTCAAACAGGTGTAGCTCAGTCATTCTTTGCCCGATTCAAAAAGGTTTTTTAACAGAGAATGTGAACATAATAACAATAACTCATTTTTGAAAATGTGCTCATTGCGACTCATTTTGCCAGCACCGGTCACATATCATAATTGGGTAAATCCATAGAACTCAAAATTCATAACTCAAAAAAAAGAGAAAAAACATTGAGAATGACAATAGTTGCAAGAATATTGCCATCCCATTTCCCCTTAACCCCGACTTGCCTTATTCTCCAATGGAAACCCTAGTCTATTGGGACAGACTTCTGTTTGAAAAGATCGACAGAATGAATTACAGAACATTAAAGCCTCCAAATGCTGCTGCAAAGAAAGATCAGAGACAGAAAATTTGCCGTCTGCTCTGACTGCACAATTTACATTTGTTTAATTAACCAGTACAAGCCAAGGACAAAAGGGTTTTCAGTGAACAGAACCAGCTTTAAACTGGCTTAACAAATCACATTTATTGTTATCTTAATAAGGGTGTGCTTCACAAAAGGTTGGACGTGTGGTTTGGAACAGAAATACCATCTGTGCATGTACTGAAGGAGTCTATATGTATTCATTAATACTCAAGAACTCATATAGACACACAAAAGTGCTAAGGATATTCACTGAGAGTATTTGCATATGAAGCATATTTGGGCTCTGTTTGCATATGTACAGAAAATCATAGAATATGTGACAACTATGTAGTAAAGTTTAATGAACATTTCCATCGGCTACAGTGTGTGTGTGTGTGTGTGTGTGTGTATGTGTGTGTGTGTGGGCATGTGTGGGTGTGTGTGCGTGTGTGTGTGTGTGTGTCTGTGCGTGGGTGAGTGCATTGGGCTGTGTTTTGGGTGATGTTCAGTGTATGTCCTGAACAGGCTGCTCGGCTTCTGTTCAGCCTTCTGGGACAATGTGCGGACAAGCGTAGTGAATCCATCTGCACTCATTCGCTTAGCTTATAGGTCCCTCTTTCTTTAGAGTGTCTCTTTATATAGTATAAACAAGAATGCTACATCATATTACCTCATCACATTGCATGTTTATTCAATCGAGTGATGATTTGTTACGCATTCTGCGAAATTTTTTTAATATTTGGCACTCAGTTGAAATTATCAAAGCTTTGTTTAGAAGGTCAAGTTGAGTGCACTGCATTGTGGGATACAGCATTCCATGCAGTCTGCCATTTATATGTATGTTTTTTTTTTTTTGCTGTTATAATGTTTATGAATAAATTGTTTTCTTTTCATTTTAATTTTAGTTTAAATTTGCTTTGTGCTTGCGTCTATTTATTCATTTTTGTTTTCTTTTAAATATTTCTATTTAGTATTAATTTATTTTAATTTCAGCTTTATTTTTAGTCATCTTAATACTTTTTTTATTATTTATTTCAGTAAGCTGCCAACATTTTTATCTAATATTTTAATTGTATTTAAATTAAATTATTTTTAATAGTTTTATTCAACATCAAAAACACTGGTCGTATACTTCTCACTTTAGCAAAAATTGTAGGTCACCCTGTTATTCACATACCAAAGCTCAGCATAATGTGCACTGAATACATACTATAAACTGCAGCAATAGTAATCCCAACAGCCGCTCATTCTGTCTGTCTGTCTTCCTCCAGGTGGTCTGATCACCTGATGCTGCAGTGGGCACTTCATCACTACCTTCGGTGGAAAAAGCCAGCCACGACCTTCAGACGCCCTCGCTGTAACCATGGCAGCAAGCGTTTAGTGCAGCTTGCTGCATACATTAGCATTCGCTAATGCTCACCCTCTCATCAAAACACATTGATTTTGTGCCTGTGGATTAATACAAAACACTCTCCATTAGACGCCAAGCCCTCTGCCCCAACAAACAGCCTTTGAAACAGAGCCACTTAGGTGAGAGGGAGAGAAAAAGAAAGATGCAGAGCGTTATTTTGCAAACACATCTATTTTGATAAGATACAATATTCTGTGTTGTAAAAGGATGAACGGTTGTATGGGGTCTGTGACCACAGATGCATTAGTTACAGCCTTGCTGCGACAACTCACATGGAAACGTCCAATTTAGCATGATGCACTGTTGTTGTTGATGCTAAATGCCGCACATGTAGCTGTCTCAAGAGTGCTTATTTGTACTGATGAGAGATTAGATGAGTGGGGAGACTAGGATCAGACAGCTAACGGAAACTTGCAATCAGATGCGGTTCTCACAGGATCACACAATCTCCAAATACAAATGCAAACACATAAAACAACCAAACGTTGCTCCTCTTCATCTAAGTGCATTCATGGGAAAGTCAAACGAAAAAATAAAAATATCAGTCAACAAAATGTCAACATTTGCTCATTTTGTAAGGCTGTCTTTCTTCTGTGAAACATATTTTAAAGAATGTTTCAACTGTTTTTGTCCAAAACAACATTGGACTCCATTGACTTTCATTGCAAAAAACACTCTAACATGGTCTCCATGAGGTAATGGCTTAATAAGCTTACTAAATAATGTGCACATCACAATGTAAAAAATACAGAAATGTTTCTGTGAGAGTTGCAGGTTATAGAATAGGAGTAGAAAATATCTTTAGCTCAGTATAGAAATAACTGTAGTCGATGGAAAGTCACACACTGACATCTCCAAACACAATTATCATCTGAACTACGCATAAAAGTGCGCAAACACATCAAAACAACCAAACGTTGCTCCTCTTTCCGGAAACATGTACTGTAAATGCATTCAGTGGAAAGTCAAACAAAGAGAACACATTGATTAAAAGGTCTTAAAAGGATACTGTACATGTTTTTCCTCATACAATAAATGTCCATTCTAAATAATATGTAAATGAGAATAGAAAATGCAGAAGCATTTCAGTGAGGGTTAGATTCAGGTTTAAGGAATAGAAAACATCTTTAGTGCAGTATAAAAATAACAGAAGTCAATGGAAAGTCCCCATCATCATAGAAAAACCTGTGTGCCTGTGTGTGTAAAGGGGGCGTCAGTCCGAACAGTCTGTCTACGGCATTTCAGCTGCTTTTGTGCACGCGCCCATGTGGCTCAGATAAAAGGCATCCTCCTCACAAAGACTCAGATCAAGCCTTTGCACAAGGGGAGCTTTTCAAAAGTGCATCAGAGCGTATAGAGCAGAGAGAAGGGGAGGAGAGAAGGCTGGAACTGACGTCAAAGCAAGCATAAAGGTGTTTGCTGTACAAAGGTGTGTGTTTGAAGCACACAGGTGGGAGTCAGTGCTGTCCATCATTCAGGAATCATTCAGGCAGCAGACAGTCCATATCCTTCAACAATTACACTAAACACAGAAGAACATACAAGCTTCACAAGCATGGAGATGACAGAGTGAACAAGAACCATTTCAAGAAATTTACAGCAATTTGTAATATAACGATTCACACACTTCCAGTGCGGACAGCTTTGGTAATTATAATGGGAGCATTCGCGTTTAGAAAGTCACTCACACTGGAGACATGTGCTTGTTTTATAGCTTTTTTTAAAAGCATTTGAGTAAATCTGCTCCCTGCCTGTCTCTGTCCATTCAAAATATTTCTGTATATTTGACAGCATATGTAAACAGTTTTTGTGGAATGGGAAGAAGCCTCGAATGCGGCTGGGGAAACTGCAAATCCCGGTTGAGAGGGGAGGACTAGGTCTCCCCAAGCCATCATTATGCATTTGGTCTGAGGCACCTGGGACAATGGATGTTACCTCCAGAGCGAGCTCCCCCACGGCTAGCCATGGAAAAATCTGTTTGCCTGCTTTTTCAACAAAACTATCACTACATGTTGTAATCATCTGATTATTTCTCATCTTCAATCTGCTATCTGAGCCATTCCAAAGTTGTTTTTAGGTTGGGCACCTATGTCATGGAAGGAATGGGTTGATAAAAACATCAATATTCTGGAAGATCTTTATGAGGATGATGCATTGATATCTTTTAAGGGACTTAAACAAAAATTCAGCTTAAATTGCCTATGATTTATAGAGGATAATATGAATAATTTATAAATAATTTTTACACTAACATTTTTATGTTTTTTTTTTTTTCATGTAAAACAGGTAATTTTCTTTTCTTTTCTTTTTAAGAGGTCTGTAAATTTAATCCCGGTATTATTAACCAGTTTTTCTGTATTGTTGTCAAAAATTAACATATATTTTTAAATAAATAATATATTGTAATATATTATTATTATTCAAATAATATATTTTAAAAAATAGGTCTTATTTTTATTTTTAAAAGTCTTATTTCTAAAGTAATACATTATGCTTGCTTAGAATCTCAGTTGATATGGAGACTTCCTGAAATATAATTAGGCATATTAATTTAGTGAATTTCTTCTTGCCTAGAGGACAACATGACATAAAGCAGCACATAGCCCACTCTCCCCCACGGATGGTCTGTGTATGTCTGTCTGAATCAGACGCTGAAGATTATGTCTGTCTCTCGGCCTAACTGTACCACAACCATAAGTAATGTGTTTTGCGTGGTCTCTCCCACCACATCTGTCTGGATATACACACATCCATAAACAACCCCCCGACCCCATTCCCATTCCCTAGGGGCTCATGATGGAACTGCTAGGGCTTTGAGAGATAGCGGTAGACATGGCAAATTAAATAAAATAACCAAAAAAAATTATAAAAGCCTAAACAAAATAGAACTATTCAGATCTTACATATAAAATTAAGTCATTTTATTTATTAAAATGTTTCTCAACATTTCTTGAGATCTCAGAATAAATAATTGAAATCGCTGGGGGGGAAAACACTCAACCACTCAACCCTATACATTCACAGACTAGCTAAAGTGACCCAGACTAGAATACAACTTATACATCCTTCATGAAGCCAGTCTAGCTGCTACAAGATGAACAAAACAACATTTAATATGCTCAGAATCTCACTTTAAATCACCTACGCTAAGGCACGATAAACCCAGAGCAGGCTGTGATCTGCCAAGCCAAGTATGTAGCGTGCAGAGATGTGAGAGCTAGTCTATACAGCTGCCATAAATAATACAGTAAATGCTACACTGTTAAAGTTGTGCTTTGAATGTATAGTATATTACTGGCAGAAGTAAAAGAAAAAAAGTGCACTCAGTAAATTCAATATATATGTGTATAAAATCATCAGCCCATCATAAACTCAAAATAAGTGCACTAGTATGCAGTTGTGAATAAATGTATGAAGTGAAATGCAACATACAAAATGTTGCACGCACACTACACACTACCACAAGGTTTGCATGGCGGTTGCATCTGCTGCTGTTTTTAGGAAGCAGATCTGAATCAATGAGGAATCTGATGCAATGACAGGTAAGTATTTATCCAGTTTCCGTCTATGTGAGTGTGTGGTTGCATGTTGCATTCTCATTAACACTTGAGACCGAGATGACATTGTTGTTGTGGGTTTAGTCATGGTAATTGCTTTAATTACTTCACACAAACACACACACACACACACACACACACACACACACACACACACATAGACAAGCAAAATGAGAACAGGGCTTTACAAAATGTTTGCCAGTGACATATTTGAACAAAAGATTAATGCAAATGATCAAAATTATGTTGATTTATAAACCTTAAAATAAAAGTTCTAAAAGGAGATTTTCACAGCGTTTCCATAAAAGATCCATTTTTGGTTCCGCAAAGATCCTTTCAGTGAAAATTTTGTGCAATTCCATGGATGTTAAAGGTTCTTAAATGAAACATAGATGCCAATAAAGAATTTTTCATAGTGCATGATGGTCTGTTCCCATATAACTATTGTCATAAATGTCCTTTGTGATCAGTAACTGTTACAATGTTTTCATGACAAAGTTACTTGCCATTAAAGGGACAGTACACCCAATCAATCTGGTTCACTGAACAGTTCTCTAAAGGGTTTATGATCAGTACATATAGTGTCATAATGGGCCCTATCATACACCCGGCGCAATGCAACACCAGGCGCGACGCAAGTGTTTTTTGCTAGTTTCAGCCGCCGCAGTTATCATTTTCACGTCCAGCGTCGCGTTGTTTAAATAGCAAATGCACTCGCGCCCATCTGTTTGCCCATGGGCGTACTGGTCTGAAAAAGAGGTGTGTTCAGGCGCATTGTTGGTGCGTTGCTATTTTGAGGAAATTGAAAATGACTGCGCCACTGATCAACAAAAACCTAGTCTAAAGTCAACAGTGTTTTTTGTGTTATTTAAAGGGCAACTTAGTAATATGCGCCTATATGCGGGTGCACAACGCGCGTACACTCTGCTTGTTACACACACAGGGACACGCAGCAACACACAAACATTTTTAAATATAAAAAATTAAATAATTCCTCTCTGGAGAAGCGTTTAGTCTTTCTGCTTGCAAATTCCACCATGCAGATAGCGACTCCGCCATGGTGCAAGCGCAACTGTTAAAAGGAATGGGAGATGAGACTCTGATTGGTTTATTGCACATTACGCCCAAAACAAATCCATGAATCATTAAGAGACTATAGGGACAACTTTTGGATCCTGCGTTTGGCGCGCAAACCGTTTTTTTTTTCGTCGTTAAACTAGCAAAAGTGGATTGTGCACCTGCTCCATGCACTTCAGACCATGCGCTCAGTTCATTAAAATAGGTTTAAACAGGGTTTCTCACATAAAGCTTAAGTATGACAACACTAGCGTTAAAATGTTTGGGGTTAGTAAGCAAGACATCTATAATAGATATACGGAAAAAGATTGACAGATTTTCTTGTATGCTTATATCAATATTTATAAAGCTCATTGTGGTGATTGCTGGGATTATTTGAACATACTTCGCCCCAACCTTCGGTTGCGAAATCCATTGACAGATCTGTTTTTCCCATCAGCACAGCTTCCTAAAGTTTTGCAGCAGTTATGACAAATAACAAACCAACACACCCACGTATCAATCAAACACTCACACAGCAGCAAAAACCACAAAGGGAAACATGGATGCTAGTACACAGAGTGATCCATCACACTCTCACATGCATGAATATCATTCAATCATGGTTCTCATACATCACACACGCTGGTCTAATGGAAATGGATGAAGACTGAGAAATCACATTGACCTTCACTTTTATATGTGAGCCTTAATGTATATGCAGCACTGCTGCGCACCAGAATGAAACATTTAATAACTTCATTACAATTCAGGGTTCAATTGTATTCTATGAATTATTAAGTATATATGTGGCTTATTTTAAGGACACAAAGGCAATTACGGTGCTGTGTATATTGTATGTGCTGTTTATGCAGTGCAGTCACATCTTTGATGTGTGCTGAGCGTGTGTGATTCACATATGTGAGCGTTAAGGACATATGAAGGTGATTGGAGCATTTGTTTGTGTGTGATGAAGCATGAGGCACATATGTTGTCCGTTTGTAATATGATATGATGATTTGGCTGCAAGAACAGTGTAAACTCCAGTAGCGTGTGACTTTCTACAGTAACCTGCTGTTGTTTCTGCACACCTGAATAACTAGCTGGTTTGGCCTAAAGCTGTTCAAACACACACCCTGCCAACATTTTAACTCACATCTAGATCAAAAAAACTGCAGCAAACACGCACAAAAGACTAAAATGGTTATTGTTTTCATTTGAGCTAATGATATTTTCCATTATCTAACCCTATTACTATCCTGAAACGCACCCTCACACATGATTTTCAGCATTTTTAGATACACAGACGTGCAAAACATCATACATGTGACACAACAGTTATTTTACATATGCAGTGATAACAGATGGCCACTATATGCCTTTCCACATGCCTACATTCCATTCTCAGTGATGCAATACAGCATTCATTTCATTCTATGTGTGACACAATCACACACACTTTCACAGTACGTGAACAGAGAGTTTGTTCTTTCACTGCAGTTTTACACACATGCCATTAACTTCTACTGATTTTATATAGTTAACCCTATAAATCTTTTATATAGTTTTTTTCTATCAAACGGCACCTACCTTTTGACTCTCCTTTCTATAGTTTTGGAGGTATGAGTCTTTACTTCTGTGTACATCACTCAGAATAAAACAACTAAAAATGCCTTCAGGGCTTAAAGGGTTAATTATACTTCTGTTATGACAACTCTCTGAGTTTTTGGCATGGTATTGGATGTGATTGGATGTTAATATGTTTGGTCTTGGTAGAATTGATCTGCTACGCTGCTGCAGAGCAAGTAAGGGACTGCCAAACCATACACAACACGCTGTTGTGAGCAAGACATCCTGCTGCTGTACAATATAGAATACATGAATTATTCGTAGCTTAACTATACAGGTGGAGCTGGGGAAGGTGGAGGGTTTCTGCAAGTTTGCTGCACTGCTACCGCAAATACTGACCAATATTTGAAAGTTGAGCTGCGAGCTGATTGGCTACTGATACAGCAGGAACCAATCAGCTGTGCTTAGCTATGTTTAGATAAGGCATTTATTTAGGCATTTTTAAAAGTAAATCAACAACAACAAAGTAATTGTTCAAATTAAGAATGTCCCCGAATGTCCCCAAATAAACATTTTGTCAGATTTATCTCACTTATTGAGATAATTTTGGTAAAACTATAGAAAAGAAAACTATATAAAAAAAACAGACATTTTCAGCATCATTACTCCAGTCTTCAGTGTCACATGATCCTTCAGAAATAATTTTAATATGCTGATTTGATGCTCAAGAAATTATCAATGTGTAAAACAGTTGTGCTGAGTAATATTTTTGTGGAAACCATGTTATATTTCTTTTCAGGATTCTTTGATAGAAAGTTCAAAAGAACAGCATTCATTTGAAATAGAAAAGTTCTAACTGTCACTTTTAATCAATTCAATGCATCATCTTACTGACCTGAACGTTTTGAATGGTAGTGTATGTACACATCATAAGAGGGAGGAAGCAAACGATTCTTAACACTTAATATTGCAACTGTAGTAATGTATCACCTTTTAATTAAAAGAGAAAATCGCTTTACTCTAGAATTCACTTGCACATTAGTTACATTAGTCAAAACAAAGTTTTGTAGTAAGATTTATTGTTGTCAGATTGCTAAAATAAATAAATTCAAAATAAAATAATAAAATCCTGGCAAAATATTTTGATGTTTGAATTCAAATTAAATTACATTAAATTAAATTTAGAAAATTCTGTCATCACTATTCAAGTAGATGGAGCTGTAATTCTACGTCTGTATCTTTACTAACTTCATAGAACAGCTGCCAGGAGATGGTCACCAGTGTAATAGACTTGACATATAGGTCACGTACAGTGTAATTTTGCTACATTTGCTATCTTGATAAGATAGAGGTTAAGATTAGTTTCAAATGCAAGCATGCAGAAAATGCCAAGTCAAGTGTTGTGTGAAAGAGCCACAGTTTTCATAGAGGCGAAGACAGATGAAGATAAATTTCTGGCATTTTTACGGGGTGTTAAAAGGGATGGCCTTTCCGTTTCTAAAACCGATCGCGAGACTCTCCAAACAAAAAGGTAGATAAGTAAACAATAGCTGACAAACACACATAAGCAGTGAAGCAAAGCTCTATAGCAAACACTCTGATCAGGCATCATTCCAGCCGCCCTGGGGTCCTACACACAGACGTATTCCCTGGAAACAAGAGCTGTCTACACATAGAAACACACAGGGAGTGTCTGGTAAAAAGACTAGCCTGCCCACACAAAAGAGCTCTGGTGGGCCCGGGGGGCAGTGGACAGGCTTGTGCTTTGTTGCTGTCTGGCTGGGCAGGGGAGAGGTGAGATGAATGCCAGAATTTGCCCACGTTTGTATGTGTGCACAGAGCTCTAGGGGTGGTCGCTACAGCAACAGGGCAATAGGACTCTTTTCTCTTCAGGAGATTGTTGTTGTTTGCTTTTCCCCTCCTTTTTCTGCAGGCTGCAGAAACTTTCCATTAGCTCAGCATAAACATGTGTTAACCTTTACATTCTCCAGTGATACCGACTGAGAAAATGCTATCCACTATGTTTGATCCTTTTTTTTTTGTCGTGAAACATTTTGATTTTGATTGTTTTTATACTACATAACATGACAGATATCGAGTTTAAAATAATTAGTACTTTCACAACATTGCAGAAACATTGTTATGGCATAGTCTGGGCATTTTTGCAATGTTTCAAAATACTTCTCATTCACAAAATTCAAATAATATGAAATAACCACAATTTACCAAAGGGAAATGTCAGTTTAGTCGATAGTCGGTTATTGGCATATATTTTCCAATGAACTAAATCTATTTTGAAAATGATGCTGTTATTGGCTGTGTCCGAAAACCTAGGCAGCTGACTTGTTGCCTCGCTGCATTATCAGACAATGACTTGTAAGGCAGCGTTTATGCATGAAGGCACCTCACGAAACTGATTTCGGACAGACTTCTAAGGCAGTGTAACAGTTTAATGATTTACAGCAAAATAAAGAGACCTTTGGTGAGAACTAAACACATATTTAATTACTACATAAATAATTTCTCACTAGAAATTACATCAGCAGTGGAAAATGTTGGTCAAAAACGTACAGTTACACAAACTGATGTCGTTATCACGTAAACACACTCTAAATAAGACATCCTTCATATTTTTGTGTATGGTTTGGTTTTGTTTTTGTAGTAAATTATGTTATATTGATGTTTCATTTAAAGGTATTTTCACATTAACCTTGCAAAGATGTTTAGGTACATCATTTTTATTTTTAGGTGTGGTTTCTAGAATGTTTTAAAACGTTGTACTGTCATCTAACTAAATTTAAAATAAAAAGTTTTTGCTAGGTAGCCACTAAGCTAATTCTTGTTAATGTGTGAATGCATACATTAGGACAAATTTTCATCAATCCGATTAAATCCAATCCGATTTCAGATTCTGAAAGTTCTGTTCATATGAACCCTTAACCTTTCAATATTTATTTACATGTGCATTATGTATTCTGTATTTTAAAGGTTGCGATTTCAGATAAATTTGTATGATTTGTATTGTATAAAAACTCCGCCCCTAAACTTACCCAGGGGTTTAAACAGATGTACGAAAATGTACAAGTGATTGTATGAATTAGCCACCAATTAAGCAAAATTATGCTGTGAGATTGTGTTGTTTTTGCCTTGATAACATTATTTTTTAATGATTATTATTAACACTCTAAAAAAGTCATTCAAGGGACCTGTTACCACAACTTAAATAAATGCATGGCAGCAAGTAAAAATTCTAATTTATTGATTTAATTCAACCTTTTAAGTTGCCAACATTATTTTATTGAGTTCTGTTGACATAATAATGTTGATCATTACATTAACTAAATATTGTGTATAATTCCCCCTTCGCAGGGAGTTTGACTGACAGGCGATCTGACAAATCATAACGCCAAATCCACCATTTTGTCCGACAATCAAACCTGACAGGAAAGTCAGTAGATTAATGGCAGTGGACTTAGTCTTTTCACAATTGAAACAACATACCTTCTGATGTTCGTTCGTGTTTATTTCATGCTTTAACTAGAAGAGATGATTTGTAACAATTACATTTTCTTGATAAATTTGGAAATTGGGTAATGGATTAGTTAGTTCCCATGCTTTGTGGATATGGAGAATAAATTTGAAGTTTTTGTGGTTACCATTGTGCTGAAGAGTATAAATTGACTCTATAAGCATGACTGCACTAATGCCAGTGTCAAGTAATATCTTACATGTTCAATAAATACGCATGCTAAATAAGTTATAAGATATTTGGTTGCATGTAAACGTAGCTATTTAGTAGAATGAGTTGTTTATACATATTGTTTTGTCGTTGACCTCGGTTGCATGCAAGTTAAGGGTGATTTAAAATTTAAGCCAAGTCAACATCATTATAGATGTCCTGCCCAGGTGCCCTAAGATCACTAAACACAAATGTAGGATAGATCCATCTGTTTGCTAGGTCACTGATAAGGTAAACGTTAGCATGTTCACATATGTTAAGGTTACAGTTATGCAGATAAAATCTGTAGCCCATAGTTACCTCAACATTATGCAAAAGAAAATGTAAAAATGTTCCTAAAGTCATCAAAATTGTGCTGTTTTGTAAAAATATAATATATAATAATAATTATTATTATTATTATACTTTTTTTTTTTTTTTTTTTTTTTTTTTTACTAATGTGGTGTCTGTGCTCTAGTGCTGATGAAAGGCCAGAAACACCTCGAGTGAGGTATGGAGAAAGTGAGCAGATGGAGGCAAAGAGCCAGAACACCCTTTCACCATTTACAGATCTAATGCACTTAGCCTGCTAATGACAGACACTGAAAGCCAAGGCAGCGTTCCCTCATCTCTCATAATATAATAATCACTCTCCGTGTACTCTGACCTCTGTGTGGCTGTTACTATTTCACACATGAGATGACGCAAATGCAGCTATTTTAAAACCCAGACTGAAAGAAGGCTGAATGAGAGAGAGGGCCTTGAGAGGCTGTTCTGGTGAGGGACTTTATTTCAGGGTTGAGTGTTTCTTCATAGAAACTTCTGGAGAACTTGTTTATAACTGTTCAAAGGTTTGGAATCAGGAAGATGAAAGAAATTAATATTCTTATTCAGTAAGGATGCATTAATTTGATCAAAAGTGACTGTAAAGATATTAATAATGCTACGAGAATTATTTCAAATTAATGCTGTTCTTTTGAACTTTCTATTCATCAAAGAATCCCAATGTTTTCAACTTTGACAATAACAAGAATATTTATTGAGCAGCAAATCAGCATTTCTGAAGGATCATGTGACACTGAAGACTGGAGTAATGATGCTGAAAATTCAGATTTGCCATCAAAGGAATAAATTACATTTTAAAATATATTAAATTATTTTAAATTGTACAAAATATTTCCCCAGTAACTGTTACTGTACTTGGGATCAAATAAATGCAGCTTTGGTGAACAGAAGAGACTTCTTTAAAAAACATTATACACTCACCTAAAGGATTATTAGGAACACCTGTTCAATTTCTCATGAATGCAATTATCTAATCAACCAATCACATGGCAGTTGCTTCAATGCATTTAGGGGTGTGGTCCTGGTCAAGACAATCTCCTGAACTCCAAACTGAATGTCAGAATGGGAAAGAAAGGTGATTTAAGCAATTTTGAGCGTGGCATGGTTGTTGGTGCCAGACGGGCGGTCTGAGTATTTCACAATCTGCTCAGTTACTGGGATTTTCACGCACAACCATTTCTAGGGTTTACAAAGAATGGTGTGAAAAGGGAAAAACATCCAGTATGCGGCAGTCCTGTGGGCAAAAATGCCTTGTTGATGCTAGAGGTCAGAGGAGAATGAGCCGACTGATTCAAGCTGATAGAAGAGCAACTTTGACTGAAATAACCACTCGTTACAACCGAGGTATGCAGCAAAGCATTTGTGAAGCCACAACACGCACAACCTTGAGGCGGATGGGCTACAACAGCAGAAGACCCCACCAGGTACCACTCATCTCCACTACAAATTGGAAAAAGAGGCTACAATTTGCACAAGCTCACCAAAATTGGACAGTTGAAGACTGGAAAAATGCTGCCTGGTCTGATGAGTCTCGATTTCTGTTGAGACATTCAGATGGTAGAGTCAGAATTTGGTGTAAACAGAATGAGAACATGGATCCATCATGCCTTGTTACCACTGTGCAGGCTGGTGGTGGTGGTGTAATGGTGTGGGGGATGTTTTCTTGGCACACTTTAGGCCCCTTAGTGCCAATTGGGCATTGTTTAAATGCCATGGCCTACCTGAGCATTATTTCTGACCATGTCCATCCCTTTATGACGACCATGTACCCATTCTCTGATGGCTACTTCCAGCAGGATAATGCACCATGTCACAAAGCTCGAATCATTTCAAATTGGTTTCTTGAACATGACAATGAGTTCACTTTACTAAAATGGACCCCACAGTCACCAGATCTCAACCCAATAGAGCATCTTTGGGATGTGGTGGAACGGGAGCTTCGTGCCCTGGATGTGCATCCCACAAATCTCCTCCAGATGCTATCCTATCAATATGGGCCAACATTTCTAAAGAATGCTTTCAGCACCTTGTTGAATCAATGCCACATAGAATTAAGGCAGTTCTGAAGGCGAAAGGGGGTCAAACACAGTATTACTCTGGTGTTCCTAATAATCCTTTAGGTGAGTGTATAATAAAAACATACATAATGTTTATTAAAAGAAGTCTCTTATTCTCACCAAGGCTACATTTTTATATTACTGTAAATAATAAACTGTATTACTGTAAAGCAAACAAAACTAAGCACTTGAGTAGAGATAGATTCACAGATTTGAATGAATAGTGAGTCACATGATGTGAGATGCACTAGTTTCTCCTCGTACCAGGATGTTTCATCAGACACGAGGCGTGTCTGGGCATGTCATGTGTCCTGGAGGTGAGGAATACAGGGGAGTTTCTGCTGTTAATCATTATGAGACACTCAACCAATAGGAAACCTGAGAAGTGTTGTTATCGCTATGGGCACGTTGTGAAATATCCCCTTGCTTCCCTGTACCAAGAATCAAAGGGAAAGTAAAAAAGGACCAAGTGACTGGCAATCATTTAGTAGGGCACGTTACAAAAGGAGAAAGTGAAAGCAGCAGAAATGTTCTGCTGAAAGAGATGGTTAATAATCCCTCAACTTAGTATGTAAAACCCCAAAGTCTAAATAAAATACATACATAGAAAGAAAGTGGAAGTTTTGCATGATTCACTTTCACATCTATCAGGATGTTTAAGGTTCTGGTAAATATTTTGCTCTTTGTTGTTTTAAGGTGACATGGACAATAATGTGCAAAACTTAAATTATTATTGCATGAATCTAATGTAATGAACTAAAGATAAAGCAAAACTGGTAAGAAATAAGAGGCCATGGATGGATGGATGGATGGATGGATGGATGGATGGATGGATGGATGGATGGATGGATGGATGGATGGATGGATGGATGGATGGATGGATGGATGGATGGATGGATGGATGGATAAATGGATGGATGGATATGGATAAATGGATGGATGGATGGATGGATGGATGGATGGATAGATAGGTAGATAGGTGGATATATGTATGTGTGTATGTATGGATGGATGGATGGGTGTATGGATGGATGGATGGATGGAGATAGGTGGATATATGTATGTGTGTATGGATGGATGGATGGATGGATGGAGAGATGGAGAGAAAGAGAGATGGAGAGAGCGATCGATCGAGAGAGAGGGAGAGAGAGAGAGAGAGAGAGAGAGAGAGAGAGAGAGAGAGAGAGAGAGAGAGAGAGAGAGAGAGAGAGAGAGAGAGAGAGAGAGAGAGAGAGAAATGTATAGACAGAAGCCATCAAGTGTTTTTTCAAGTGAGTAAACACTGCTTTTTCAGTTATTCAAGACTGAGAACATTTGGTCTCCACTATGTAGAAAAACCCAGACCGGCACAAATGTGCAATAAAAGATGCACACATTTATTTCATGGGATGCATATGGCAAATCTAAAACAGACTGACAGACTGGGCAGCATATGTTAGATGATGGCGTCTATTCTCGCTCGTATATCTTTCCCTGTAAACACCCAGCAACTATTCTTTGTGGCTCATATCATGGGAACATTCTCATTACACCTGAAAACTGATTATCAGATTATCACAATGAAGTGAGGCTTTGGGCTGTTGCTATGGTAACGGTGCTAAAATGGCATCAGTATCCATGGATTTCTTGGCTAATTCTCTGCCGTCTGCACCCTGTGCTCAATAATCTCAGTGGCTGTTTACAATACCTCAATTTTGGTTACGTGACGTTTTCTTGGAAATAGCATAATCTGTTTATCTGTAATACTTAATACAAAATGAACTGTTGAATGAAGTATTTGGTTATGTAATGCTTTTTAACCCATGTTAGAATAAAGGTCAGACATTAACCAGGACATGCCACCGAATGTGACAAAAAAGTCCCAGGTATATTTTTGGTACAATAATGGGGGACAAAATTTGAGTGTTTTTACTCCTTTTGGTCTGATTTTAGAAATAATTAAAGGCTATAACTGGAACTAAGAGGTCTCTGTCCAGAATGCTGAAACTGTCCAGAATGCTGAAACTATATGATATTATTGCCTGAAGTCAATGCTTAATTATGCCCTTCTCTCTCTCATTTACTGTCCTTTCTTTGTCTCTTTGTCCTCGTACTGTATTTAGTGGTGCATCAAAGATCTCCAGATCAGTAATATTGACTGAATGCCTCTGATCAGTTTCCCTCCCACTATAAGCAAAAGCAACCCTTTCACAGGCCACCCTTATATAAGGCTCAGAGGGGATCAGGAGCTTGATAAATCTTTGAACTTATGAGAGACACAATTGATGTTTCTCAAGTGATGAGCCTGGGAACCAGAAGGATATATTGATTGTTTTAGGCCGCACTGGGAACTCAAGCACTGAATAGCTCATAATAAAGCTCCATCATTACAACAGGTCCAGATCCAGATTTAAAAATTCCTAAAACGGTGACAGTTCATAGTGACCTCAGGTTGTGAAACTATACAGAACTATAAAAAAATTAAATAAAAAGACTACAAAAGCACTGTAAAAGTAGAGCTTTGTGTGACAAACAGACCCAAATTTAAGCAACTATTGACAGACACTGCATGAATTGAATGGACTTTGTGCTGCTTAATATTACAACTTAATATAACAATTTAATGTGTATACTCATTTCTTTAAAAAGAAAATTGAAAACTTTTCTTATATTGTTTCAATTTAAAAAAAAAAAATTGTTTAGCACTGCCCCTTGGAAGTAACAGAAGATATTTACATGCTTCCCGGAAGACAAATCAAGTACGATTAACCTTGATCTTTAAATTCTAAAAGTTTTCACCCCCCGGCTCTTGTAGACATTGTTAAAATAGTCATGTGACTTCAACCTTAATGTTATGAAGCGACGAGAATACTTTTTGTATGCAAAAGCAAACAAAAATAACAGCTTTATTCAACAATTTCGTCTAGTCAGCGTCAGTCTCCTGCACAGTTTGCGCAACAGTGCAGGGCTTTTTTGTTTGTTTTTTTGCTCACAAAAAGTATTCTCAACGCTTCATAAAATTAAGGTTGAACCACTGGAGTCACATGGGCTATTTTATCTATGATTTTCCATCCTTTCTGGGCCTTGATAGTGTTAATTACATTGCTGTCTATGGAGGGGTCAGAGAGCTCTCGGATTTCATCAAAAATATCTTCATTTGTGTTCTGAAGATGAACGAAGGTCTTACAGGTTTGGAAACGACATGAGGGAAAAAATTTCAAAAATTTAATTTTTGGGGGAACTTGAATTAAGAGCCGGGGGTTTGAAGGGATTTGAAAATCAAGGTAAACTGTACTTGAGTTGTCTTCCGGGAAACATGTAAATATCTTCTGTTGCCAAATATGTAAAAGATGCTGGAAAACTGAAGTATTTTCGGGACCTGGAGGACAAACAAGGGACAAAGAACAAAGAACAACGCAAAACAAAAAAGCCGTGTATCATCCAGGTGACGACACACAGTATTAAGAATCAAGGTAAACTTTAGAACAGTGTCATTTTTGTCTTGTGGACTTTTATGTAAAATATCTTATTCAGGACAGTACTAAATAAAAAAATAACATGCATTTTGCATGATCCTCTTATTTTGTTAAAATGATTAATTATAAATTATTAGCATTGGGTATGTAAACTTTTGACCACAACTGTATTAAATATATATATATATATATATATATATATATATATATATATATATATATATATATATATATATATATATATACATATACATATATATACACACTCACCTAAAGGATTATTAGGAACACCATACTAATACTGTTTGACCCCCTTTCGCCTTCAGAACTGCCTTAATTCTACGTGGCATTGATTCAACAAGGTGCTGAAAGCATTCTTTAGAAATGTTGGCCCATATTGATAGGATAGCATCTTGCAGTTGATGAAGATTTGTGGGATGCACATCCAGGTCACGAAGCTCCCGTTCCACCACATCCCAAAGATGCTCTATTGGGTTGAGATCTGGTGACTGTGGGGGCCATTTTAGTACAGTGAACTCATTGTCATGTTCAAGAAACCAATTTGAAATGATTCGAGCTTTGTGACATGGTGCATTATTCTGCTGGAAGTATCTGGTGCTGGTAGTAACCATCAGAGAATTGGTACATGGTGGTCATAAAGGGATGGACATGGTCAGAAACAATGCTCAGGTAGGACGTGGCATTTAAACGAGGCCCAATTGGCACTAAGGGGCCTAAAGTGTGCCAAGAAAACATCCCCCACACCATTACACCACCACCACCAGCCTGCACAGTGGTAACAAGGCATGATGGATCCATGTTCTCATTCTGTTTACGCCAAATTTTGACTCTACCATCTGAATGTCTCAACAGAAATCGAGACTCATCAGACCAGGCAACATTTTTCCAGTCTTCAACTGTCCAATTTTGGTGAGCTTGTGCAAATTATAGCCTCTTTTTCCTATTTGTAGTGGAGATGAGTGGTATCCAGTGGGGTCTTCTGCTGTTGTAGCCCATCCGCCTCAATGTTGTGCGTGTTGTGGCTTCACAAATGCTTTGCTGCATACCTTGGTTGTAACGAGTGGTTATTTCAGTCAAAGTTGCTCTTTTATCAGCTTGAATCAGTCGGCCCATTCT
Organism: Paracanthobrama guichenoti; assembly: GCA_018749465.1. Lineage (NCBI taxonomy): Eukaryota > Metazoa > Chordata > Actinopteri > Cypriniformes > Gobionidae > Paracanthobrama > Paracanthobrama guichenoti. The sequence goes on from CM031946.1 coordinate 9,848,170, forward strand.
CCTCTGACCTCTAGCATCAACAAGGCATTTTTCGCCCAAAGGACTGCCACAAAAACTGGATGTTTTTCCCTTTTCACAACATTCTTTGTAAACCCTAGAAATGGTTGTGCGTGAAAATCCCAGTAACTGAGCAGATTGTGAAATACTCAGACCGGCCCGTCTGGGACAACCATGCCACACTCAAAATTGCTTAAATCACCTTTCTTTCCCATTCTGACATTCAGTTTGGAGTTCAGGAGATTGTCTTGACCAGGACCACACCTAAAGAGCAGTTCCAATACCTCTGGGTGCCAAGAGAGTGCGCTTGGCGGTGTTCAACGCTTCCATGCCTTGTCACCCTCAGGCACCTCTCCTATCACCAGCAGAGGGTGCCGGCTGTGTTTGGGACACACACAAGCGGCCTCCCCACATTTGCACGCCCCCTCAGCGGAATCAGGTAAGTGTTGCACAGCACACTTCAGGCTGCTACCATGCCGTCCGGGTCGGGTCCCTGCATGCCACTTCGGTGCCCTTCGTCTGTGGTGCCGTTGGTCCCACTTGCACGGTCTCTGGGAGCCTGGCTAGCGCTTCCCAGCCCGTCTCGCTGGCTTATCCGTACCATCAGACTCGGCTACGCGATTCAGTTCGCCCGGCTTCCCCCCAAATTCAGGGATGCTCACTTCACCTCTGTTTCGAAGGAGAACGCCTCTGTGCTCCAGGCAGAGATCGCAGTCCTACTGGCGAAGGACACGATAGAGCCGGTCCCTCCAGCCGATATGAAGACTGGCTTCTACAGCCCGTACTTCATTGTACCCAAGAAAGGTGGCGGGTTACGGCCGATCTTGGATCTGTGATTTCTGAACCGGCCCCTTCAGGGGCTGCCATTCAGAATGCTAACGCAGAAACGCATCCTCAAGTGCATCCGTCCCCAAGATTGGTTGCAGTGATTGACCTGAAGGACGTGTACTTTCATGTCTCAATTCTCCCTCGACACAGACCGTTCTGTGAGTACGACTTAGAGTACTAAGTCCTACCCTTCGGGCTGGCCCTGTTGTCCTGTGTCTTCACAAAACTCACAGAGGTGGCCATTGCTCCCATGAGAGAGTGTGGTGTTTGCAGCCTCAACTACCTCTACGACTGGCTGATCCTTGCCCAGTTGCGAAAGCAGTTGTGTGAACACAGGGACATGGTGCTCAGTCACCTCAGCCAGTTGGGGCTTCAGGTCAACTGGGAGAAGAGCAAACTCTGCCCCGCGCAGATGATCTCTTTTCTCAGTATGGTGATGGATTCGGTCGCCCTGACAGCTCGCCTCACTGAGGAGCGCGTCCAGTCGATGTTGAACTGCATGAATTAGTTTGAACGCAGGACAGCGGTACCACTGAAACATTTTCAGAGGCTCCTGGGGCATATGGCATCCGCAGCCACAGTAATGCCGTTCGGATTGCTTCATATGAGACCGCTTCAATGCTGGCTACACAACCGAGTCCCGAGATGGGTGTGGCACAGCGGAACCCTCCGTGTCCAAGTCACTCCAAGGCAGTTCTGAAGGCGAAAGGGGGTCAAACAGTATTAGTATGGTGTTCCTAATAATCCTTTAGGTGAGTGTATATATATATATATATATATATATATATATATATATATATATATATATATATATATATATATATATATATATATATATATATCATGTATCATATATATATAGAAGAGTTCAGATGCAAAAGCCTCTAAAAGCCACTTTGGTCAAAAATGAGATAACGATACTGAGTGAATGCTCTCCGCCCATAGCATACATTCATAAAATACTTTGACTTCAAACCCACTAAATCCCAGCCTCAGCCCATTCAGACGTACCTGTACTTAGGTAGAAACCTACATGGAAATCTGACAAAAAAGCTTATTTTAAAGAAAACGTCAGACGGACTTGCATCTGAAGTCTTCATATATATATATAAAATACACTGCATTTTTTTTTTGTAGTGCATACTAAAAAAAACTATCACACCACAATCCCTCCAACACAGACACAGTTTAATCTCCACCCATCCATTGTGGTCTGTAAATTTGACCAAAAACAATAACCTTTTCTTGAAAAACAATGTATTTTTATCACACTACACTGCTACTTGTTAGCTTGTTACTGGAAAAGTTACACTACATTGAAAACAACTGATCTACACTCACACTCCTGAAAAAAATTATTTTGTAGTTGCTGCTCGCTACTAGTTACTCCCAACTGGCACTGGGAAGTTTAACCTCAGCTTATGGTAATGTGACACACACTTTCAGCTCACTTTCTCTGTTTGTGGCCGTTCTTTCAGCTTTCAGAAAAGCCGTGGTAACACCATGGCAACAGAAGCCCCTGATTGCGAGTCACACAGGGATTGTAGCAGTGAATGTCACAATGCTTCTTGCGCAATCTCGAAAGGGTGAGAGAGCACATTCCTCCTTTCTGCATGAAAAACAGGACGAAGGCGAGACCGAGACCGACACGTAGGGCCCAGACACACGCTGCAAAAAACACCACAGCACGTTCAGCACACAAGGTTCAGCCTGCTAGCATTAGCTAATGCAATAGCTAAGATGAAATTAAAAACTATACTTTTAAAGCATTTATTATTCTTGGTTAATGTTAATTTCTACACAAACTAATACATTTTTAACATTTCAAATTGTAAATAAATAAATAGAGTAAATTAATGTATTAAGAACGAACCTGAATTTACTATAGTATATTTATACATTACCATTAAGATAAGTTAATAAATGTTCATAGTTAGTTCCGTATGCAATAACATTTTGAAGTGTAAACATCTTAATCACTATTTCCAGCAAAGTTCTTAAAATGTATTTTTCAAAATAAAAAGTATATTTTACAAATATGAAATATTCATTCATAAATATAGCAATGTTTTGGCGAGTCGCACCACATGGCTTTTTATAACATGAACTAACCTTAAGTTTTATTTGACTTATTTACTGTATTTATTGCACAACATGAATGATTTGGTGGAGTTTTTCAAATATTAATATGAACTTTTCTATATAAAAAAAAACTTGTTCTTAAACATTTTATAGTTTATTTGGACTATAATGGAATTGCTTGTTGTGTTGAATTTCTTTCAACTTCCTATCAGCTGTGGCCAACTCAAATTGATTAAATGAATACATTTTTAAATGATTAAATTTGCAATTATCACACGTTTGTGTATTGAAATTAGTGCTGTCAGCCAAGATGCAGGCTGCTACAATACATCCTCCAATATTTATATCACCCAAACACTGATAATGAATCTGTTCAAGTATTTGTTGGTGAGAATATAAGTGTTATGTTTAAATATACAGCATATTTGTGCATGTATCTGTTGTTTGCCGTGAGGTAACCACTTTCTCTCATGGTGGAAAAATTTGATAGTTCTCACGGAACCTCCCACGTCTTGGAGTAAGCCTTATAGGTAGAAGCAAATCATTAAATGTGCACTATAAGGCAGGTTAACACACTCACACACCTCACCGAAGGATCCACTCCTCTAGAATCTCAGACATGGTGTCCATAAACAAGAGAGAAACTGAATAAAACCATAAAAAAAGTATGAACTGCAGGACTAGCCAGAAGGAGAGTGGAAAAACAACAGCTTTGCCATGAAGGAGGAGAAGGAATATGTGTGTGAGAGAGAGATTTACAGGGATCTGTCAGTAGCAGAAGGGATTTCACTCATAGTCTGGAAAGGAAAACTAGGCCAGGAAGAGCCAGAACGTATGAAGCATCGCATAATGAGTGTCCAAATGTATAGTCGTATATACATGTGACCGCATATAGAAATGAAGCCTGACTGAAAACAAACATTCAGGGCATATCACAAACTGGCGCGAACGCACATACACCCCGCCAACACACACATTTCAGTCTTCACCCCACTTCATATCAGAACCAAAAACTAAAACACTATGCTGTGCCACTTGGTACAATCACTAACAAAAATGGGTAACACTTTACAATAAGGCTTCATTAGTTAACATTAGTTAATGTATTAACTAACATGAACTAACCATGAGGAACACATTTATTACTGTATTTGTTAATCTTTGTTAACGTTAGTTAATAAAAATACAGCTGTCTATGGTTTGTTCATGTTAATTCACAGTGCATTAACTAATGTTAACAAGATTTTAATAAAGTATTACTAAATGATGAAATTAACATTAACAAAGATAAATAAATGCTGTATAAGTGCAGTTCATTATTAGTTCAGGTTAAGTAATGAACCTTATTGTAAAGTGTTACCCAAAAATGCTTCTTTTTATAAAAATATAGTTTAAAACATGTGGCAAGCTGTTAGAAATGTATGAGAGCCGGGGGGTGAAAACTTTTTGAATTTGAAGATCAAGGTAAATTGTACTTAATTTTTCTTCCTGAAAAACAATGACTAAAAATGTCATGTGGTGTAACCAATCAAGTAAAAATTATATTTTTCTTACACCTTGAATACATATGAGTGTGCATCTTATTAATATTCTTTAATATATTCTTTTGTTTCTTTTCTTTTTCTTTTTTTTTACAAATATCATGCATTATTTCATGAATCTCTTTATGTTTTTGAGTCACACCACATTCAATTTTACATGAACATGAACTAGCCCAAATAAAGTCAACTGACCTTGACGCACAGTCATGAGGGTCTGAACGCATTCGTTCTATGATATTATTTCCTGTTTTATGTTTTTGTTTTGTTTTCCCTGCATGTTGGTTGCACAACATGACTCTGATCCGGTGGACAAAAGTTTTTCAAAATATTAATAAGCATGAAGTAATATTCAGTTAAACTTATTCACTTTCAATTATGCAAAACAATAAAGCTGTTTTCCATAAATTATGGGAAAGTTACATTTTTAAAAGTAAAGTTTTACAATATTGCGTTACTCCCTAAAAAGTAACTATTTGCGGTTCTTAGTTACTTTTCTTGTAATTTTTTTATAAAAATAAAAAAAAAGTTCTATTTTTGGCAAATGTAAAGGCTCTTTCACACCAAGTGATTATTATTATATTTATTATTTCTATGTGCTCTCTGACTTCCGGACCCCAATGGTGTGAAACCTCATAAATGTGTTTTTTTCCATATTGACCTGCTCACGTCATTCCTGCTGATTCTTAGGTTATAAGCCTTGAATATCCCAATCTCCCACGCATGTAATGTGCTCTTCCCTGCAGTAATCACTGCACATTAGAGCAATCAGTCCTGGTCGCTATGGCAGCTACAATCACAGCTGGCCAGGCATGTACAGATATTATGAACCAAAGACGATCGGCAATAGATGTGGTTTATGCACTCACAATTACGTTGTACGGCTATACGCGGTCTTTCATTTCACTGCATCTAGCACCTTTTCTACAAATTTGTTTGTGTAAATTCATTCAAATAAAGTCAGAAATATAATGCTTGAGATGGCAAACAGCATGGCTGTACTGGGATCCATTACAGCTCTGCGCAAATGTTGTTTATCTGAGGCTGTGCTGCGCTTGCAGGGTGAATTAATTGAACCGTCTGAGTAAATTAGTTACTAATCGCTCTCAGAGGCATGAAAAAAATGCCCCATGTTACTCATTGATAACAGCATGCTTTTTCTGGGTCAAGGCTGCTCGGCTCAGGGGGGAAAAAAGACAGTCTGGATCTGAAAGCTGACATTTAGGGGAACCGAATGATGTGCTAACTTACACAACAACACTGTTTTTGCTCAATATATATAACCACAGAGGAAGAGTGTTGTGCATTACGTGATAAAACAAAATATTTAGAGCTGTCAAACAGACATTCAGGAAGCAAATATTCAGAAAGCAGTACAAACTGAGCTCTCATTTTGTCTGGCTCTTTAGCTTAAAGTGGACATCTGTTTTTTTTAAAAAAAAGGGAAGTGTAAGTGTGCATGCAGGTTTATTGTGTTATGGTTCAGCCTTAACACTCAAAGATGGTTTCGCACACTTTTGCAAGGCTGCAGCATGAAGCACATCTTCCACTGCGGTCGTTCTCTCTTTTTCTGTCGTTCTCAGTTGTCACAGGTTTGCGGTGTGCTGTTCAACAGAAAACAGGAAACAGCTGAAGCACGTTCGCAAGTTCTCAGAAAACGCGAACATGTGCAGTTGTTTGCAATCGGAGGGCTTTAAATTTGCCACGTGCTAAGCTTACTGCCGTGCTCGTTCTTTATCACCTTCCCCATCTGATATGTCACACATATCAAGCTAATAAAGTTTCTGATTAGTTCCAGAGTACATCAAAACAGTTTGATGAACAAATTGTTGTTCAAATAAACAGGCTTGTCTGCTTAGCCCGAACAGTCAAGGGATGTTTACCAAGGGTTTGGCCTTCCTAAAACTCCTCGTTCCACACCAGGCCAAAGTACAGTAAATCCACACAATAAATCTTTTAACTCTGATCGGTACAAGAACACCATGTCATTTTTAAGCCAGTGACAAAATAATAGCCAATTTTGAACAACAGTTACAGTACTGTTAAAAAAATAAAATAAACAAAATCTGTATGAGTGAGCCATACGACACATCATATTTCAGCCAAAAACTTTATATTTTGCTTAAAGAAAATTAAGCCAAATTTGAGGGACATTAAGCATTTTTACATTATTCTAATGACAATTGAGCTAATTTTCCCCTGCAATAGAGTGGTGCAGGTATGACATCACTTCGTAGGCCAAAACACGGAAGCGAGTTTGCATTTAAACACTTCCGGGTTCCCTCGTCCCGAAGTCAATGAGTTTTTTTGAATGGCATTTTGGATAAATGGCTCAAGGCACTTTCACGTTTTATTCTACGACATAAAATACATCAGTACTACCTCACTCGTGATTTTTTTAAGCTGTTACGTGTCTTGAAAAAGGCGGTTGCTAACAGTTTAAACATTTGATATGTCATCTATGTTGTATTCTGAATAAAATATTGAAACCTGAAACTTCCACATCATTGCATTCTGTTTTTATTCACAATTTGTACAGTGTCCCAACTTTTTTGGAATCGGGTTTGTATCAAAATCTTGATATTTCAATCAAACAATATTCAGAAAAGAATCTGATTGCAGACGCATTACAGTAATGAGAATCTGGAGGAAAATAAATAAGATCACATGTAAAAAATACGACTTGGACATGTTTATGTGTGTGTGAGAGACCGACAAGGTGTTGGTGTTTTCATATGCTCTGCTATTGCCATATTAGTGGCTGGTTATCTTTCCACTTCTCTGAGTCAGCAGTTAACCGCATACATCTCAGGACAGAGAGCGAGAGGGGCCTGTAAAAAGTACCCAGCTATAATAAGCATTCCTTTCTCGCTGTAAAAGCAGGAACATGCATTCCATAACAGAAACAGAGAGAGAGAAAACGGTGTGACATATAGATCTGGAAGTTCCCTAAAAGACAAAAATTGCAAAAGAGTTCATTATAATTCAAAAGTTTTTTCAAAGAAATGAATACATTTAGCAAGAACACCTGAAATTGATCATCAAAAGTGAAAGCAAAGACATTATGTTACAAAAGATTTTGGTCAAAAAAATGCTGTGATCTTTCTATTCATCAAAGAATCCTTAAAGGGTTACTTCAGCGATTAGCATTATGCTTTGTATCAGTAGAAACAAAAGAGTTTATCCCCCTGAGACAAGAGAATTATGCATTTTATTTCTGGAAAAATCCTCTGATGATGCAAATATCGTCATTTTGCGTCATCTGAGGATTTTTTGGCCAGAGGCTAAAGACTACAGCCAGTAGTAGGAGCTAGTTCCACATGTTTTCAACCCAACCATGGGGGGTGGGATCTCACTCACAGCACTCGGCTCGGGCAGCTGCGGGCATTCATGTAAACCGAGCGGAGCGGTGCGGAGCAAAATGAGTGTTTCAACTTTTCAAATGAATTCATATGAAAGTTAAGCTTCCATAAGCATGATCTGAAAACGCGGCAGACTGAACACGTGCCGTGAATGTATGCCGCGCCAGCGCTTATCTCAGCTCTTCGCTCTCGTGATGAATGTAATCTGACTCCTGCTGCGTTTGTGCTGTGACAGTCGCTCGGCTCACTCACATTATATTGAACAGACACGTTCAGTTTTTAATTGTAGTGTCTGTTCTCTAACTGAACTAAATGATTTTATTATTATGAAAATGAAAACAACGGTAAGGGCGGTGCCGCGGTGGGCAAGTGATCCAGTGAACCAGTAGCCATGGCTTTTTTTGAATGGTAGTGTAAATGTAGTGAGGTTAAATTCCACTTTTATAGGCTACTTATACTTTGCATGTTTTGTCATTACAGATTATATTATCAGCATAATTTGAGTGAAAAGTTGCCTTGAGAAATCAAATGTCTTAGTATTTGGTTCGTCTCTCTTTTGTTTTAATGACAGCGGCATTTGAGCTGCATGAACCAAGCTTCTTTCCGGTTCTAAAGGCCCGTTCACAACTATAAAGATATTATAGTTCTATTATAGTTCTATTACTATATTCGCGTTTCGTTTAATCTAAGCGCGTGGTTGTCTGCCACTTTAAATGCTCAAGCTCAATACAGCAGGATGGATTCTGATTGGCTGACAATGTTTTTATTGTTCATCAGCTGGATAAAATTGTTCTGAAATAATAGCTGTGGTGTGAACTCTGCTAATCTTTAATATTGAGAATTATTTTATAACTATATCTTTATCGTTTTCTTTATAGTTATTGTCCTTAGTGTGAACGGACCTTAAAACTGTTCCTGGTTTAAATTCAATTTTGAATCCTAGATTTTTAATGTAGACTCGACTTTTAAACCCCGCTGTATATAAAACAAATTATAGACAAACTGAAATATATCAGCAGGAAAGAAGAGATATCTCCACTGGTGACCCTTGCTATCAGCTCCATGCTTGTCTTCAGCAAACAGCAAGAGTAACAACTTTAACACTAATGAAAAGATAAGTGTAAAAACAACAGATAGTCAAGTTTTTTGACAGTTATAGCACCACCTCTTGATCTCCAATGCTTTTTTTTAGATGTCCTCAGAGTGTGCCCATACATACATGTGTCAAATTTTGTGTAAATATCTCATTTCGTTTGAAGTTTTATGAGAGCATAAAAAAATGAATGAGCGACCGTGAGCGACATTGATTGGATTTTTTGCCACTTCCTATCACAATTTTGACTTTTGGGCACTGTTCAGCAATAAACCTATGTTTTCAAATTTCCTACGGTGGTTTCGTCTCGATCGGACTAACGGTTTCAAAGATACTTGAAGTTTTTTAAGCAGTAAATCATACCATTGCACAAACCATAAGGTAAAACCTGGCATGTTTGGTATCATTGGACTCATCAAGGATTCAGGAGTCTAAGGAGGTGACTCCTGTGCAAAGCGCTGCCTCGAAGAGAAAGGCTCCTTCAGGGCATCGTGCACATGACGCATACCGAGTTTGGTTCCGATCGGCCTCCGTTAACCGTGTCTAATAGATGCTCAAATTTAATTTGCCGATGGTGGCCGTGTTGTTTGAGATACGCCAGTGTCCTCATAAACAGACATGGCACCCTGGACAAAGACACTGCATGCCAATTTTCAAGTCAATCGGACTTTCATATTTTTTTCCTGTTATAGTGCCACCAAGAGGCCAATCGTCATGATTTTTTTCATGTCACCTCAGATTGAGTTTATACACGTGTCCTAAATTGAGTGAAAATATCTTGTTCCATTCACGAGTTATAGCCATTTTAGTAAAAGTGTCCTAGATCGAGAATCAAAATTTAGATTTTTTTTGGGGGGGGGATAATTATTGATATTCACTCTCCAGAGAATATCTCTGAATTAATTTGGTAGGTTTTTTTTTTTTTTTTTAAATGCATGCATTGTCCATCTTGAACCAAGGATTTCAACGATATAAGATACTTGAGCCTACGCCTAACGGTTTAGGAGTTATGAGCCATTTTGTACTTTTGACCGCTGTAGTGCCCCTCATCAGGCCGATCGAGGCCAGCCTTGGTGATGTTCTTAGGCGGTGTGAGTACTACCAGCCCTCAAGCCTAGTTTCAAGTCTCTACGTCTTATGGTTTGGTCTGCCCGATCACTTTTAGGGGAGAATGGGTTTCAGCGCTATGTGCTTGAACCCCTATAAACATATATGGCTGAAAAACTGCTTTTGAAATCCACAAGTATGCTGGAGCTTTCAACGCAGAAATCATATTATCAGATCAGATTATATTGTATAATTAATCAAAAGAATGTGCTTATCTTGTCAGTTCTACAGAAAATATTCAGTCTGTTATTTGGGATGAAAGGAAAGCAGCACCTGACAGGAGCAGAAAGATTCTGAATAAAAGAAGAAAGACAGAGAGAGAGAGAGAGAGAGAGAGAGAGAGAGAGAGAGAGAGAGAGAGAGAGAGAGAGAGAGAGATGGAGAGAGAGAAAGCAATCAGGTGAGTCTCTCCCACAGTGAAAGACTGCAGTTTCCTTCCAGCTGCTTTCACTCAGGTCCTCTTTTGTTGTGGTCCTGTGCTGCAGATGAAGAATGAGGGGGTGGTTGAGTGCCAAAAGGCAGATGTAAGAAGAAAGAGGAACAAACCATGGCCACACAGTGTGAAGGAACACACGCTTACATATATGTTTTTACTGTGCGGTCTTGCATCTAAACACAATCTCAAGCTCTGCCAGATTCTGTGTGTTTGAGATGTTTACCACATGCATACTTCCCTGAAAAAACATACACTCAAGCGTCAGAATGACTTTAGCAGAGTAGGAAACAAGCACGGCGACTTTGAACTGGCAAGGCATGCAGGTAAATAGATGTATTGGACCTGTTTGAGTCACATGACAGGCAATACCCACAGAATTGATGTCCCGCTTCAAACACTCTTTTACTTTCCAAGAGTTCAAACAGCTAAAGGTTACACAGATTCAGGTCCTTTCATTTTCTTTTTTGCTAAACTCGTCTTCTCCCCACCCCCATCTCTCTTTCCTTGTCTGTCTTTGTCCACTGAATCAAAATACCCTTCAATTCAGACCGCTACCCAGCAGAAAACAGAATCTTGGAGAGTGAGCCAAGTCAATCCGTCCACTTTATTTATTTATTTTCTTTAGTGGAGTCAGCGCTTTGACAGTACCCACAATGCCTTGTGTTTAGTGCCTTGTTTAATCTAATAGCTACTCAGCTAGCACAACACCCCCAAAAGTGTTTTTAATCTGTTCTCATTGTCCCTCAGTTCTAAATCCAGGTTTTTAAGCCATTCACATGATCCATAAATGACCAGACCCACAGGAAAATTATGCTAATTAGCACCACAAGGACACATTATACTAGACGTCAACATGCAATATTCAGGGGGAAATCCAAAACATGAATCCTATTGCACACTTTTAAGACCCAACTGAGGAAAAAATATACTGATAAAATATCCTCTGTGTACCTTGAACTCTTGGGCCAAAGGCCTGTTCAAGGCAAGGCAAGTTTATTTATATAGCACATTACACAATGGTAATTCAAAGTGCTTTACACAGAAAAGGAATTAAAATATTCATAAGAAATAAAATTTATAACCTGAATCACTAAGTTCAGGGAGTGGAAGAAAATGGAGAGTCAGGTTCAGTATTTTACTACTACTTAAAAATATTTGTCAGGTAACTGTGCTTCCTGAAACCACCAGGGCTATACGTTGTTATCCATCAAAGCAGGCCTAAACAGATCTTCCTCGTGCTGGAGTGAAATTTAGGTATAATCATTCTTGGTGTTCATTCTGGTGTATAACTACAACAATAACTATATTAGCATCCACACCACAACAAACTGCAATGTTCTATTATAAACAAGTGCTTCATTGTCTTCTGCCTCAATAAATGTTCAATCTCTTTAAGGTTGGGTGGATTCTGATTGGCTGTCAATTTTTTTATAATGGGGGAAAAAATGCCCTAAAAAATGTATTCCCAAGATATCTTTCATCTGTCGTTATTATTATAGCTGTGGTGTGGCAAGAACGGCCCTTAAGTCCAAATGTTTTTCCATATATTCATGAGTTACAAATTAATAAGTAACAGTGATCATTTACTTTCAACTTACATTTAATTAACTTTAAGCTAGTTAATGTTGGTAATATTTAACACGGTAATATAATGTGTAATATTTTCAAAAGCAGTTGTACTACTCATTCTCTCTACTGACGTCCACAGACTTCCTTTCTTTGTCCTAACTGAGGAAAAACGCAAAGCAGGTCAGTGACATCAGGGCCTGGTTGCTAATAACGTCTGGCATATTTTGTCTAAAATGGCCAAACTGGAATGGGGTATATCAGCATATTCTGGTCTGTGATACAAAACTGTCCCATCCCAGTGCTATTATACTAAATATCTTCCAAGAAAACACTAAGAAAATTGCCTAATGAAACATGAAGCAAATAGTAGAGTGTTTTGATCAAAAGAATAAGACCAGATCCACGGGAAAACATTGCCAAGATAGGAAATCTTTTATTACAGAGAAAAAAACTTTTCTTCCAAAATATAGAAATCTGTACAACTTCCGCACAATCAATTTACATGAACTGTACAAATTTACAGCAGTTCATCACAACATACCCAAGAATGAGGAAAATAATGAACACAAGAGATGTACAGACGGGAAAAATCACAAGATACAGACAGCTTTATCTTGGGTTGCTCAGAATTTTTTCCTTTTTCCTTTAATTTAAAAAAAAGAAAGAAAAAAGGAAAAAACAAAAAAAACAAGAAAAGTCTATCAGCACAGAGCATGGAAACTGATTTATATATTACCAAAACAACTTTGGTCCTCTCCAACACTCCTAACACAAATGGCTTCGCTTATGAAAGAGGAATTCATGTTAAAATATGAAATACAAAAAGGAACACGTCTACACACAGCAAAATATCAATTATTGGCACTTCCCATATGTATGGTTATGTACTTAGTCTACCATATGTTGTACAATAACAATACATTCTACAAATATGGAACCACCTCAGATGCGAAAGTGGCAATAACGCAAATCACTTCTGAAATGACCAACAAAATTCCCCAACCGAATCATTCCCTTCTGTTTTTCACATCTTAACATCCATAAGGGTTTCAATGAATGTCTGTGGCCTGAGCTTGGCAATACATTCCAATCGAGACACTTCGGTCTCAAAGTCACATAACTTCAATGTTTAACCTATTAGTGCATTTCATGTGCTCTTGCCTCCGAGTATACTTGAGTTTAGACTCACAACGATACTTAAAACTTGTGTGCAAACGCTTACAGAACTGAAACGGAGAACAGAAACGGTTTGCCGATGTTATTTCAGTGGAGGTGAGGGAGGGGGAAAAGTAGCTTGTAGTAGTTTAAAAGCTGCAGATCTAAAAAGCACTCGAATTGTCTGTTCCAATTTGGTAAAGATCACCAGAATGCGGTTAAAAAGCTTTAAAAGTAAAACCATCGGACGAAGGGGGCTTTCCACCAGTCTAAAATAATGGCTGGACCAAAATGAAACAGAAAGGGACGGCAGTGCATCGACAACCCAGCGTTACCCATGGTCCTCTAGAGTCAAAAGTATTATTTAGCACACATAGGACTGATCATCAGCACCCTGTCTCTGCAGTTTAGCGGCTAAGGCAAGAGCAGTTTGTCGCACACATAAACGCACACAAAGCCTGCAACCCGCGCCAATGTAAACAGAATCAGCCAGAGGCCAGGAGCATCCCGTATTAGCATCTCTTCCCGTCCCGACTCGGCCCTGTACGTAAGGCTCAGTGGGGTTTGGAGTGCGCTTGGTGTGTGTGTGTGTGCTGGCATAAAAACTCTCCACCGGGCTGCGAGAAGGGGGCCGGAGAGGATTGTAGCTGCCCTGATGTGAGGGTCCTACCCCCTCCTTCGCCCAGCCGACAGAGGGAGGTGATATGTTTTGACCGCGCACTCCTAGTTAAGACTGAGACCCGGTGACGCCTGTTTGGAAAGTGCGTCGGGACACCCTCCATAACAACCGAGCACCACTGGCCCTGCGATTCTGCAAAGGAGATGGGAACATTGGTCCGTTTTCGACGCCCTTTCCTGCCGGTCTGTTAGCCATGTACTGGCCATAAATGAAGTCCTAGAGATGGACAATTAATCTCTAACAGCCTGAATCAGTCAATCGAAAGGATAAAATTGGCTAGAGAGAACAACCTGGGATTGAGATGTCTCTCTCAGCTTTGAAAATATTGCAACCATGTCGTTCTGTGCAGCGCGCAAGCAGAGAAAGTGATTTACGACAACTGAATGAGGTGCGCGATGGAATGCAGCTGGGTCGAAACGAAACGTCATCCCACACAGTCTAAAATGTCAAAGTGCATTCAACGTCCTTTCTAAATCAGGCAGAAAGTAAAGACCTCATCTGCTCCAAGTCAAAAAAAACCAAAAACAAAAACAAACTTTGCTACATCTTTCATTTTGGTATGACATGGGGCTTAAATAAATCAAATGTTTTGTCATTGTTGGATTTTTCTTGAGTTTTTTTTCTCTTTTTTGTTAGAAATTACATTCATCCAGGAGGGAGCCCCTAGAAAAAGCTACAAGCATGAGAACCTTTGCATCACAGTGCCATTGACGGCTAGAGTGGGTAACAGTATGACACAGGTATTCCATCGCGGCAGTGTACAGGATGGAGACGGATTCAAACCGGTTCACGTCAACCTGAAGCCCAAAAGGAGCTCCAGTTGTGTGCCAGACACTGAGAAAAGAGACAAAAGTACCGCTTTGTGGTCCAAAAAAGTGAGGTTTTTAGAAAAAAGAGGCTCGTAGCGGCTACTCAGGTCTGGCACAACTTTCCGAAGGTCTGGGCTTCAGCTCGACGGCAAACGGGGAGATGATGAAATAGGATTCTGAGTGTAATTCCTAAACATTTTAGAGGGAGTTTATGCGATAACATAAACCATGAAAGCGAAAGTGCAAAGTCAACATCGACAGACGATGGCAGAAAAAGCCCCCCCAGGACCGCCGTCGTGGGAGTGGGCCAGTCTCTGTAAGCTGGGGGGCCGGGCGATGTTTCAGGTCTTCATTAGCTGCCCCAGGGTCAAGCCTCTGGTAGATCCAACACAATAACAGAACAGACAACCAAACGAGTGAAAATTAAACCTACGAGGTTTCCATCACCTGGACGATAGGACACATCCTGTTTTTTTTTTTTTTTTCTTCTTCTTTCTCTCTTTTTTATTTCTTAAAAATGATTTCTGTGATCCATTTAGCTGGACACAGTCATCATGTAGGGTTTAGCGGGGCTGGTACGACCCATAACCAGTAGTTCCTCCTTGCAGCTGATGTGACTGTCCACCATGGGGGATACCTGGGCGACAGAGGAGCTGGGGTTTCCGTTTCCAGTGGTAACGCTGGGATTTCCGTTGCTGCTTGGGTGGGACTCGTAGAGCACGCAGATTGAGCCGTCCTCTCCGATGCGGTAGGACACCTCAAATGGATCGACCCACAATGTGAGCTCGCTAGGAAGCAGCAGGTAGAGTTGCTGGATGCTCAGGCCAATGCGCTGACCGGCCTGTCCTACCAGAGGGTCCATCTTGTGGTTGATACGTATGCAGCGATAACCAGAACCCTTGTTGGGACGATCTGGGAACCAATGGTGCTTGTATTGCTCTGTAGGAGAAAGACAGAGGTGGTGGTGATGTAATCTTCCATATATGATATATAAACTAATAAATAAAATTAGCTATTATTTATTATCAAAACAATGAACAAAAACTTATAAACCTATTTGTTTGACTGAAATGTAGTGTAAAATTTGTTGTGGAACTTTCAAATTATTTATTCAACTATATGAAATGTATATGATGCATATGAAATATTTATTTTAAGATCTGTTAAAATTATGCTTATTAAATTATTAGTATTATTGAAGAACACTACTATCACACAAATTACTCATTCAACAATAATTTGATACTAATTGTTTTTGTGTTATAAAATGTAAACTTTTATAAAGCGGCGCTACATATAATAATGTTTACGGTGGAAATGAACACGCATTTTTAAATATACATTATCAGCCAATAATATTTTGGTAATATTACTAATATTAGTTGAAAACCTATATAGTCCCAATATTGTGCATCCCTAAGCTTAGTAGACGCTAAGACAAGTTAACAGTTAGTTTTTTTTGTTTTGTACACTTGACTTCTAAGTTCCAGAATTTCCTTTCAATTCCTGCATTTTAAATAATAATAAAAATTACTACAAGTTTCAGAGTCCTTCATAAACCGTTTTTAATTCATGTGTTATTCTAGCAACAAAAGAAACAAATATTACATATATGCAGAAGGACTAACAAATGTGTATATTTGAAACAAAAGAAAATCAACTTGGTTATGCTGGAATAATACTTCTACCCATAATAAAGCAAACACTGTATTAAAAAAAAACAACTTCTGCAATATGATAGTTTGGCCTTGTTACGCAGCGAATGTAGCAGCCAAAAGATGGCGAGAGTCTAGAAAGGATGTTTTCCAGTGTGCAATGATCGTTGGTAGAACATAGACAAACAACCATTAACCATCTGTGTTCAAGGCCTACGTGACAGAGAGAGAGAGGCCCGTTTGATTGCTCAATCCCCTTTTGGACTGTGAGTCACAAAGTCTTCAAACACAAGGAGAGCAAAAGGCTGAAGTCCTGGCAGAGCAGCTGGAGGGGGAGGGACCCTCCTCTTAAAGACAAAGTGTCCCTGATTTCATCAAATATCATGATTTCAAACGGATCAGCTTTGCTTTTTGCTAGTAGATGATGTTTTTGTCCATTTCTTTTAAGCTCATTCAATGTATAAAATTTGTGAGCATGTTCAGAAGTGACGCTGAACATAAAATGATGACGTCTAATGTGCAAAGTTACAACCTACACAAAGGACTTGTTTTTCAAAAAGATAAAGACTTCTCGCGATTGCATTTTGTTTCTGGCTCGGTGTATTGGGTGACAGGTGGAGAACAGGAGACAGAGGGATGGGTCTCAAGCCTCTTTGTGCAGCTCTGAAATAAGCCAGGCCCCCGCAGGCCACCTGTAGACTTGGGTTAGATAATGCCCCCTATGTGCTATCTGTGACGTGCCGTCCTATTCTCCTGAAAGCCTTGTACACAATGATAAATGCAAATCAACCCACCCACAACTCTGGACAGAGCCCAAACCGCAACAATGCTCGTACTACACATACAAAATGTTTAACGAAGTGAAAACGCTGCTGGTCAACATCCAGATAACCTTTAGAACGTGCGTTGGCTGTATTAGGGAGCTTGATTTGTGAAACAAGGCTTGCTGTAAGGTTGGGAATTAGGACAAAGCCGTGACGAACGTGTATTTAGTGATGTGATTAGCGAACAGGAAGCAGAAAGAGATATTTGGATACATCTTACACAACACCTGTGTTTTCAATCTGGCAATTCTTTCTTATACACATATTTTAACTGTGTGGAGAAGGAACTAACCCACTTTTTTTCTACCCTATGGGGATTATGAGGAGTCTTTGTTCCATTGTGTGGACATATGCTGGGTTGAGACAGCCGAGAAGGGAAGGAAAGAGAAAAACTAAACATTATGAAGTCCCCTGTAACCGTAATAGATTCTGTGAAACTAGCCCCCAGTCCCCTCATACTAGCCTCCCTTCCTCCATCGACGGCCATTTTGTCTGACTGGGGCCACAACATCATTTGTTTACCTACACTGCATTAAGTGCCTGTTCCTAAAACGAGGAAAATAAAAGAAAATAAAATAAAACTAGGATGTTATAATACTAAATAAAAAAATAAATAAAAATATACATATTGCAAACCACATTTTTATTCTTATTGTATTGTTTTTGTCTTATGAGTCAGAATGAAGGGTTAAAAAAATCCTAGTGCATTAGAAAAAAAGTCAAAAAATTGGGTGGTTAAAACAAAACGAGGAAAGGACAACAACATTAAAGGAACAGATATTGTTTTTATGGCTAACAATAAACAATAATAATGAATTTTTACTCTAATTCTGTCTTTACCCCTTTTTTCTTTCATATGATTAAATATTTGTTACGAAAACTAACATAAATTGTAAAGAATTGTAATGTTATTAAAGTTTTCCATTTCCATTCGAACACAAAACACATTGGCTTGTGGTAATTGTTAGCACGGCGTGTTAGTACATGTTTATTATAACAAAACACAGGCACAGTGTGTGTTATATGCCAGTGTGCAAAAAAGATGAAACAGTAACCCTACATTTCATATCTTCAGTCTTGCTGTGCATTACGTAATTTACTGCCAACAGCATATGGCAAGCCATTTTAACACCTATACCTTAAATCTAGTCTCAGATTTTTTTTTTTTTATTACTACACAGTAATCCGCAATTTAAATTAGCACTTTTTCCTCAGTTTCACTAGCAAAGATTCTCCATAAAATTTAATGACACAAATCTACAGTTTGTTATCAATAACAACTGAATAATCACTTGTTCCTATTGGGATAGTGACTGCTAGGATTGAAATAGATACAAGTGTGTAATAAGTAATACTGAGTTAATAAATAGATATTACTCACTACTGGAATAATTACGAATGAATAGTTACAAATGAAAAGCATACAAGCCAATATTTTAGTACTTAATAGTGAGAATGTTTTCTAGCCATTAAAAATAGACTACATAATTTTAACAAAAACCTATATCCATTAGTTTAACGGAATAAATGTTAAATCGGCTTGCCACATGACGTCAAACGAAACCAATTCATCCATTTTATGAACTACACAAATAGTTCGTCAATAAACGGCGCTATTAATTACGATATCATATATATTCTCCCTCTCTTTATATATATATATATATATATATATATATACACACACACACACGCGCGCGCGTTTATAAACATGTATATCTTTTGTCTTTTTTGGGGTCTGTTTTTGTCGAGCGTTTCGGCTGTTTATGTTCGTGCGCAACGCGCCCGCGCGCTTCCGCCTATGTGGCCAAAGCACATAAATTAACACATAAACAAAGAGATCGATGTTTTGGCACATTTTTCACAAACAAACGGCACATAAATAAATAAAAAAATGGGGGGATATAATGACGTTCATGTCCGTGTGTAAAGAATGATACTTACCTGCCAGAATGTCCTGTAGGGACTGGTTGAATGTCTGGAGCTGTCTGTCGTTCACATGTCCTTTAATCCGCAGGAATCTCGACAGAAACCCGACAGCGGCGTTTATCTCTGGCTTCATCGTTCCTCGGGCACAGAGGGTATGCATTGAGAGGCTCCGTGCGCTGTACGGCCAATGCGCTTTTGTTTCCGTTTGCAAAATGATCCTTGTTTTTCGAGTGTTTTAGTTCTCTGATGCCTATGCTGAGCATTTATTTGTCGAGGAAGGAAAAAATCGGAGAGTACTACGTGTTCCAGGACGGTACAGTGCTTCGACTGGGGTTGTTTTGTCCGAATAAACACATAGAGGTAGGCACCACCCTCCTCGGTCACGGTCCTCCAGCAGAGTAGACCGTAATGAAAGCGAGCAGCGCTTATGTAATGCCCCCGCCGCCACCAGCAACAACAGCAACAACAACGAGCCAATCACCACGCTTAGACGAGGTGACGTATGCGCGGAGGAGTGGGTTCATTGCGTCACAGCCCTAGAAATAAACAGAGCATGTGAAAAAAAGGCCGCATGGAGGCTTTAACCCCTTCCTCTGAACCACAACATAACAGAGACTTTAATTTCACGCACAAAATTGGTATACATACATATAATAACGGCTCAGGCTGTCATTTAAGAGATGTAAGAGATGCTTTAGCATTCAGTAGTAACTTCTGCAGTGATATTTGGAATTTCCCACTCACTTCAAGAGGAAGACCCAAAGTTTAGTGTACTAGTGTCCTTTAAATCTGACACATTGAAAGTTGTCCTACACAACCACAAGTTTTCTGACCAAACAGTAGGTGTTTTCTGCCTCTAAGAAACGAAAGGGGGGGATATTGTGAGATACAAAGTCACAATTACTTCATTTATTTTTTACTCAAGGCAGAAACAGCAAACTTGTATAGTAGTTATTGTCTGCACACAAAGCTTACATAGTTAGATACACATATATACATACACGCATGTGCCTTAACATTTTTGTTATTTTCTACAACTGCGAGAAACAATTAAAAAGGCAGGTGTGTGTGTGTGTGTGTGTGTGTGTGTGTGTGTGTGTGTGTGTGTGTGTGTGTGTGTGTGTCTGTGAGTGAGTGAGAGAAAGTAAGTGAGTGTATACATACACACACACACACGTGTGCCTTTTAAATGTTGATCGTAGTGACTGATAAAAATGAACAAAAATATGTTGTCTAAGCCATTTACTTTATCTTCAAAGAGCAAAATATATACAATAATAATAAATGTATGGCAGATGTGTGATTAGCTTATGATCCTGTATATTTCCACAGCTTGTTCTCATCCCTGAGAGAAACCTTGACATTAACCTTTTCTCAGAACACCGGGTTAGGATGTTTGTACGTGGCTTTGCATTTACCCACCAGTGAGAATAAACCACTGAAAGGTGTTTCAAAAGGACTACAAGGAACATTCTGACCTAATTCTGTTGCTTTTTCTGTTGTGGCCAAAGGCAAATCACCTCTGAACTAGTGTGTGCTGACTCAAGGCTCAACCTGACCTGTCCTGCACACCTATCATTCAATTACACTGACATCTCGATTGGTCCTAGACCAGCTGATGTCAGTATTTAGCAAATGACTACATTGTGAAATCACCTGAAAATCTCTTTGATGCCAATGTCAAAAAATACCTGCAAATCACGATTCAGTTGGCAGATCTTGAACTAAATTAGGCTACCATTTGGCTCAAATGAATCAAGAAAGGCTATATTTGAATCACACTATTTTAAAGAAAGACCATGAAACCTTGTTTCACAGTTAATATTAAATAATCCTCCTAGAGGTGTTTCAGAGACTACTGAGGTAAACACAGCAGCCAAGCAGAGCATTGCAGGCCCAGCCGCCATTCAGCGGAACTGGAAAAATCCAGCATGACTGAAAATAATCAAAATTTTAGTGGCAGCGATGAATCACAGCATCACCATGTCTGTCCTCTCTCCACCCACAAGTCAAAGGGGCTCAAAAGGGATGAGAGAAATCCATGCGTTTGCAGGGTTGAGATCAGCTTTCCCTGTTTCCCTGATTTTAGTGGTGGGGGAACTGACTCTAAATGTTAACGCTGAAACCAGAACAGTGCTATACTTAGTCTTCCATAACCCATAGTGCATCAAAAGTAACAGTGATACCCCATATAAAACAAGCCATTCTGACAATTACTGACCCATTACCGGAATACAGATTCCACACAGACAAGAACAATGACCGTGACAGAGAACAGAAGGAAAGCAAACACGTGATGTGTGAGTTTGAGCTCCTTTCTCACTTTTCTCAAGGTGAATGAGACGGACTATGTAAGACAACACCAATATAAAGACAATCTGTGGATTCACTTGACTGAGACAATGTTTTATTACGCCGTTATTTCTCCATCCCTCACTCTTGACCTCTCTTTGGAGAATATTGCCTTCATCTGTTAGAACTGACGCAATCTTTCCCCTTGACACGGCTGATGGAGTGAGTAAACATGAGAGAGGGATAACAGAGGTGAACACTGAAAATAGAACGAAGGAAGAATAGAAACATGCTTAAAAGGACAGAGATAAAACTTTTATCAGTTAACTCAGTGTTAACCCGGTCTACTTGTAGATTCTAATAATATAAAATAATAATATATAATAATAATTCATGATAATATTTTATATGTATAATTAATAATATAATATATATATATATATATATATATATATATATATATATATATATATATATATATATATATATATATATATATATATATATATATATATATATATATCACACACACACACACACACACACATACACATAAAGTATATACAATTATATATTAGTATATTTGTGTGTGTGTGTGTGTGTGTGTGTGTGTGTGTGTGTGTGTGTGTGTGTGTGTGTGTGTGTGTGTGTGTGTGTGTGTGTGTGTGTGTGTGTGTGTGTGTGTGTGTGTGTGTGTGTGTGTGTGTGTTTGTTTGTTAGAAAATTACATTCATGGAACATTCTACCATAACTGAATGGCATTAAAGTTAACCAGACTGTATCCCACACCCATCACACAGACACATTTTACACACATTACACACACAGTGAATGATTTTCATTGGACAGAGCATGAGTGTGGTGTTTGGGTTGTGTCTCTGAATCATAGACCTGTTAAGAACAGAATACACACGTCGAATAAAAATACCAGTTTCTTTGCACACTACTTGCTACTTCAACTTCAAGGCCTAATGTGTTAACATGTTGAAAATACTTTGTTTAGAGCAAAATACTTTATTTTATTAGTTTGATAGCAGCATAGATTAGTACATGTCTTTGTGGCATTTGAGGCCATAAAAATATTATCATCTTTAATATTATGAATAGATATATTTAATTCAACGTGAATTAAAAAAAAGTTGTAAAAATTGTGACGGGAGTCACGTGACCCAAAAACCTGTTCTCTCTCAATGCCCCATTTTTATTTCACATGAAATAAAATTGTGTCTATATTGACTATAAGGTCCATTAAAATTGTTTGTGTATGTTACTCTTTTTTTAGGTAAGAAAGTGTTTGGTAATAATGAAAAAATATATAGCAAACTCAAGAGGTTATCTTTGCTCTGCAAGTATGTCAGAGGATGCAAAAGTCATAAAATGTAAAGCCAATAAACTGCAAAGACTTCAGCATGGCTTATGAATAAACCGCTGGTGGAAAAAAAGGAAAAATGCCCTTCAGGTATATAAATATTGGCCCCCAAAAAAACCCTCTAAAACCGTCCATGACTCATCTCCTTCTCTTTCCTCTAGCTCTAATCCAGGAAGTATGGGAGTACTTTTTCTAACGGTTGGAAGTCAAAACCCCCCAACTGTGTGGTTTGGCCATCACTTCCATACGCAGGACATTCCACTGGAAACTCAACCCCCTTTCAGCTCAAAGACCTTCACACGCTTCCCATTCATTTACACAGGCCCTGAAAACAGGCTTTTGAAACACTAACGAACAGGAAGCGACATTCAGGAACGTATATTTTTCTTTCTAAAATCACATTAATGTGTATTGGCCCTTGATAACCTCCAAACTGAACAAACAAACTTACAGGCCTCTGTCTATTAATAGGGGCGCTAATCTGTACTCCCCACACTCCGTATCTGTCCATATCTCCCCCAGTCGCCAGGCTGGTATGACTTTATTTTTAGAGGTGAGAGAGAAGAGGAGCCCTTTCAAGAATATCCTCATGAGCCCCCGAACTTCATCAGATACTCAGGGATAAGATATTGTGTAACTTTGCTGAGACATAAAGCTGAGCTTAGCGTCCTCAACCACTTTTTATTATACTGAAATAATATATACAGTTGCAAGAAAAAGTATGTGAACTCCTTGCAGAATCTGTGAAAATGTGAATAATTTACAAAACAAGAGGGATCATACAAAATGCATGTTATTTTTATTTAGTACTGTCCTGAATAAGATATTTTACATAAAAGATGTTTACATATAGTCCACAAGACAAAAAAAAAAAAGGCTGAATTTATAAAAATGTTCAATAGTTTATGAACCATTGATTCTTAATACAATGTGTTGTTCCCTGGATGACTCACGGCTGTTTTTTGTTTTGTGATGGTTGTTCTTGAGTTCCTTGTTTGTCCTGAGCAGTTAAACTGACCAACGTTCTTCAGAAAAATCCTCCAGGTCCTGCACATTCTTCAGTTTTCCATCATCTTTTGCATATTTGAACCCTCTCCAGCAGTGACTGTATGATTTTGAGATCCATCTTTTCACACTGAGGGCAATTGAGGGACTCAAACATAAATATTAAAAAAGGATCAAACATTCACTGATGCTCCAGAAGGAAACACGATGCATCAAAGGGGTCATGAATTGAGAAATCAACTTTTGATATATAAAAGGTCATGGTAATATAAGAATATCCTGTAAGTTTCAGAGCTGAAAACGTCCTTGTTAGTCAAAGAAAAGCTTTTATTGACACCAGGCCCAGCAAACAATCGATCTCAGAATATGCCAGGCTGTGACGTCAGAATGTGGTGAAACACCGCCTCAACATAAGATGAACAAAGCCTGATTCTGCAGCCACACCCACAGACTCGTGCCTGACATGACATAGGCCTACAAAGAGCTAAACCGGATCAAACTTCTAAGCAATAAACATACCGCATAAGCGTCATTCGGATTCCAATATTATGAATTCATGGATGAATTTTATTTTTAATGAAGATCCAGCTTGTGTGGGGAATACAGTGTTTGTTCCTTAATTTCAACGGATTTGTATGTAAACAACAGACTGGATTTGCAGACAGGACGAATTCACATGAAATGAATGAAGCAACACACTAATGTGAGTAAAAATGTTTTTTATATGTGATAGTATTGCATTGTTACAGATTGTTTGATATAGATCTATTGATATGTGTACATGTCTAACTGAACATACCTTAGCAAGCTGTCAAAGGCTGAAGAATCCTTTATTTGTGGTGTTGTCATTGTGTGATCAGACTTGAACATGTATGGGCCAGGGCTCATAAAGCCCAACATCCCGTGGCTATGTGTATTCCAGAAGGGCTACCAAAACGTAAGCCCGGCCTGCCGACGGGCTATCTTAAATAGTGAAATAACATTCCTTTCTTGATGTGCATTGTTCACTCTTTTGACTTGATATTTGAAAGAAAAATACAATCGCAGGAAGTTTTGATCATGCTGTCTGCAATGTACTTGGCGCGCATGTGTGTGTTGCACGGTTCGTGCTTATATCCACCGATCGGGCAGGCCAAGTAATAAAAAAAAATAACATTCCAATCAGTCACGGGTGGATGAGAGATAAATCATTGTGTTTGTTTGATAAAGATATTTTGCGAGCCCTGTGGGACGAATCATTCCGGTTGCCATTTCCCACACGCTTTCAAAACAATTCCCACATGTACTGACGAGGGAGACAGAGCTCATTATTATATGCAAATCTTATCCAATCCTAGCCCTGGGCGTTTACTTCCAAGTCTTCAGTGCGGCACACCCATAAAATCCGAGCGTGCAGGAGAGAGCCTCAAAACCATGGTAGAAAATAGCCTATTACTTATTCATTATGATGTTTCTGAATGTAAAAACCATGCAAACGTCATAAGTTGACCTCAGACAACAGTATTTATATATAAAAAAAATTAAATAAAAAATAAAAAAGCGCAAAGCCAGTTCATGAGCTGGGGGGTGAAAACGTTTTGAATTTGAAGATCAAGGTAAATTGTACTTAATTTTGTCTTCCGGGAAACATGCAAGTATCTTCTGTTGCTACAAGGACAGTACTACATGAAAAAAAAATTGACATTTAAACAAAATAAGAAAAATTTGGACATCTTCATCTTGTTCAAAAGTTTTCGAAAGGCTCTTAATGCATCGTGTTTCCATCTGGAGCCTCAGTGAATGTTTGAACCTTTTTTAATAGTTGTGTTTGAGTCCCTCAATTGTCCTCAGTGTGGAAAGATGGATCTCAAAATCATACAGTCACTGCTGGAGAGGGTTAAAAAAAAAATGCAAAAGATAGTTTGCATTAGAATTTGCAGGACCTAGAGGATTTTTCTGAAGAACGTTGGGCATTTTAACTGCTCAGGACAAACCAGGGACTCAAGAACAAACTTCACAAAACAAAAAACAACAACCGTGGTAATGACACAGTATTAAGAATCAAGGATTCATAAACTTTTGAACGGGGTCATTTTGATCAATTTTTTTTTTTTTTACATTTAAAAAATAAAATAAGTCATTTACAAAATAAGAAACCCCTTTTGTTAAATACTTTTCAATGACGAGATCAACACTCTTCAAAAGAGTTGTCAGATGTTTTTTTTAAACTAAAATCTGCTACACCAGGCCTGAGCATCCATAAATTTGTTAAAATTAAATTATGAAGAATTTAGCGAGAACCCCACAGGCAAGCAGAGGGTTTGAGAAATATCACAGCAGCAATATGGGCTGTATTTAAGCGGTTTTGCCTTAAATGAGGCATAGCAGAGCAGGGCTGATCCAGATCTCTGAAGTCATGGAACATATCTGGCTGTGGGTGGAATGTTACGAGCTTAGGCTTGAATCGCTTCAGCTGCTTCTGCTACATATGTTGTGGATGTCATTTTAATCTCTACTGTAAATCACCAAATATCACATATGTCATCTTCATATCAGAATGATATAACCTTGTCCACCCTGCCCTTCAGTTCGAGTGTATCTGTGTCCTTGCGGTTTCACCAAGTACCATGTGTGATTTGGGTGTGCGTGAGGGCACGTTCAAGAGCTCATATCTTCCAAGTTTTCCTCTCAGCTGTGGCTGTAGTACACTTTCACCACCCTGTGAGTCACGTCCGGTAGCGGGTCTGTGGGTCTGTGTTTTAACATGAGCTTGAAAACTCCTGTTACTCTCTCTCCTGTTACAATTCGTAATTAGAGTTCTGTACTACTTTCTTCTGTCAATGCTAATTTGTGTGTAAAGGAAGGAGATATATATGAACTCAAACACTCAAAATGTTTCCAATTTTATCTAAATAATGTTTGAAGTTATAGTTCTCTAGAGCTATATGAAACAATAGCTGACTATTACAGTTTTCCTATTACAACCTATTACAAATAAATAAACAAATAATGTGTAGAAAAAAATTATATACAAAAATAAACAATACATTTATAATAATTCTTATTGTAATTAATAATATACAAATAGTTTCCAGAACTATGAAAGAGCAACCTCTGACCATTAAAATGTTCATATCAGCCACAAGGTTGATTCATTTTGTTTAAATAAAATTAAAATTCAAGATTAAATAAATAAATAAATACAACATTAAATGTTTTTATTTATGAAATTAATTAACATTAATAATATTTAATATTATATTACAGTATATAATACAACATTAGTAATACATAATAAAAATATAAACATTTAAAGAATGTCTTTTAAGCCAGATAATTAGGATATATAATCACACATTTTAAAAACACGAAACTTTACAGTGACCATCACACCACAAAGCAGCGTTATATCAACGCAAGCAGCTCTGGCCACACTGATCTCAGGCATGTCTCAGGCTACGAGTGGCAAACAGATGACCCAGCTCCTGAGGACTTAAAAGGGTGTGTGTGCGAGTGAAAGATGACAGACAGCCAACAGTGAGTCATTCTATAACCAGCTCAGCGGCTGTTGCCTTATCAGATAAGGCAGAAACCCATCACACATGCACAAGATACACACATGCACTCCAAAACAATACCAGTTTACAACATGCTATAAACACTACTTTGTTAAAACAGAGACCATTTTACTTCCTGGTACACACCTCAACACATGAATACCTTTTTTACATAGTTTAGAGATGATATAACTTATCCTCCTTCCACAATCACTAAATTGTATTGTATCAGGAATAGTGAGTGTTGACATTAAATACAGCAGATGAAAAGATTGTTCTCAGCAAATATAAACCTATACAGTCTGATTATTTTTTAATCTGGGACAAAAGGTGATTCATAGTCCAACATCAGTGCATTTCCAGGCTCACCTTGACCTCAGGGTTTAAATGGACATGATAAAACTGTGTTTAATATATGACTACAGTGTTTTCTCTCTGTGCTGTAAGCTCAGTGTGTGTTGACTCTTTGCTTGAGGTTGTGCTGTGGTTGCAGGTTTAGAGATTAGGCCTCTGATCTGTTTGCAGTAAACGGGAGCCGCTTTCACACAATCAGAAGCGACACAGAAAAAATACTTTCCCCTCTCTCCGACCTCCTCACATCCCCCTCACAAACTATTTAAAGAGCCGTCTTGCAAATGTGTGTGTTGAAAAGGAGTTGGTGCTAAAAGAATCTAAATTTAGCAAAACCACTTTTTACTGTATGTAATGTGAACAATGTGCGTCACTGACACACTAATGCCCGGTTTCACCGACAAGGCTTAAGCCTAGTCCCAGACTAAAATTCATGTTTAAGCGGTTTTAACTGAAAGTAACTTGCACTTAAAATATCTTAAAATATGTCAGTGCCATTGTTTTGTCTCAAGATGCACATCATAAAGCTACATAAAGGGATAGTTCACCCAAAAATGAAAATTCTTGTCTCTTTATACCGGACTGTCTGATATCCATATTTAGCTTACATGCTTCATGAAATAAAGCAACTCAGGAGCTTCCTCTGTTTCTCTGACTGAAAATATAAGCTTAACTGTATTGGGACTGTCCCTAAAAAGAGTGCTAAAGCTCCTCAGGTCGTATTTTTGGTGGAAAATTCTAACTTTCTAAATGTGATGTAAATACAGTCCTGTGACTACAAATAAACAGAAGCAAACGTGACTGAATAAGCACTTGTGTCCTCTTTTTTTGTGAAATAACGGTAAATACCACTTATTTCTATGATTAATGCAATCTTGAAAAATAATTAATTTAATTGATCATAATGTATTACTTATTATTGTAAAACTGTGTTAAAACATCGATGCTTGGGTTTTAAAAACAACAAAAATGCCACAAAAAAGTCTTCTTTTATCATGTTTGTTTTAGGATCTCGCTAGTTTCCAGTGATTTCATTCTGATTAGCTTTCTGATAAAACTTCCATTTCTTGGTGAAATTATGTGTTTGTGTGACATTGTTACGGGCGGGTTTTAGTAAAGCGAGATCGGATAAAGCAACGAGATATGAGCTTATAGTCCAACAGTGAAAATGCAGCGTTGTTTTGGGCTCGGTGTATAAGTGGCTAATGGGGCCCATCAACTGTTTGATTACCCATATTCATCAAAATATCTTCTTTTTGTTAACAGAAGAAAGAATTCATACAGGTTTGGAACAACTTGAGTCAGTAAATGACGACAGACTTTTTATTTTTGGGTCAACTATCCCTTTAAAATGTCTCAGATTAAGCCAGGATTAGGCTTTAGTTAAATTAAGCCCTGTCTGTGAAACCAGGCCTAAATCTGACATATCAGTGAAGCATTTATTTAAAGTAGGTTAAGATGTGCTCGTTAACTGTCATAATGACAGAACTATCTTAAGAACTTTTCGGACAGGATTAGTTTTCCAATTTACATCTGATTTACAGCCATTAACATAAAATGCCTCTCATTTAATGTAGTGATTCAGACAGGATTATAATCTCATTTACATTCAATAGGTTGCTATTGGGGCCAGTGAAAATGTTCACAGGACAAAAAAAAAAAAAAAAAAAAAAAGTAGTATGTTGCCCTGATTGATTTGGAAAGGGTAACAGCTATATTGTATATTTTATATATATATATATATATATATATATATATATATATATATATATATATATATATATATATATATATATATATATATATATATATATATATATATATATATATATATATATATATATATATATATATATATATATATATATATATATATACACACACACACACAATATAGCTGGAATGGGTAAAATATATTTTTTCCCCAGAGTACTCCTGAAAAGTACCATCACTGTGTGAGAAAAACAAAGATACGTTTTGATTGGGACAAGATGAAAATCACAAAGTCTGTAAAACTCAAGGGAAAACGAGTCCCTCAAGCGAAACTAGTCCCATCCAAACAGGCCAGTACTCAACTATCACTCAGACTTAGGTGTTTGTTGGGACATGTACCTATCAGCAGTGAAACAGGATCCAGCAGAGGATGGGAGGAGGGGCACAAATTAGAAAAATGACTGTGGGTGTGTAAGATAACAGCTGTGGAGACAACTCAATGACACAACAGCCAAACTCAAGACAAAGCGGCTCCTGCTCTCCACAGGTTTGTCAGTTTTCACTTAATCATCATTCACCCAAAGTCAACCAAAGCTCAGTAAGCCCTGGAGCCTGAGGAACATGATACATACTACCAACTACATCACTGTAAAAAAAAGAAAAAAAAGAAAAAGGTTTTACAAAGTTGTAAAACAAAAATTAGATCTCTCCATTTCAAAAATTCATTTTTAATTCAATGTGGTTTCTTTGTAATTATTTGTGAAAATTGTTTCAAAGTAAATCTCAAAAATGCTTCAGTGTGTATGGGAAATGCTGCCTTTTGCCCGAGTCCACAGAAACTAAAGCAGAAAACAAAACGCTTCAATGTGGAGTGCTTGTTGCTATGGCAATCTC
This sequence comes from Paracanthobrama guichenoti, assembly GCA_018749465.1. Lineage (NCBI taxonomy): Eukaryota > Metazoa > Chordata > Actinopteri > Cypriniformes > Gobionidae > Paracanthobrama > Paracanthobrama guichenoti. The sequence goes on from CM031946.1 coordinate 9,878,393, forward strand.
TGAGATGATCTTGTCAGGGCAAGTGCTCCTCATTCTATGGAAGCAATGAATAAATTGGGCATGTTGAAGAGAAAAACTACAGCTTTAAAGATGTACACAATGTCACTAAGGTTAGATTGCAAATAAATAAACAGATAGATGGATGCTTATTTATCTATAATATTCTACTTCTTTAGAAGAAGAAAAACATTTATTTAGAACCTGAACAACTGTTAAAAGGCATAGTTCTCACAAAAATAAAAATTATGTGATCAACAGCCAGTTTCACATATACAGCCTAATCTGTCAATTCAACCCTTTAATGACTTTTAACAATTTGTGTGAACAGAACCGGTAGAACCGGTTTAAAAAGTGCCGGAAAAGGGCCACATTGATGTTATATGCATGAATAAAGCCGTAAGATTAGTGGTTTGAGCACGCTGCTGTCCAAGAGACAATCACAATGTTCTGAAGGCCCTGAAGCACTTATTCTGTTTGGCTGTAAGCCTGTGACGCGTTGAGAAATCAAGATTATTTATGTTGTGGAAAGACACGTAGTCACCTTAGACAGAAGCTAAAATGAAAAACCTTATCTTCATTCATGAAAATAGACAAATAAATCAAATGAATACTGTTAGAGATTAACTTACTTTCTTAAAAGTGCTCTTATTATGATACACTGCCTAAAAATGGTATAAAAGCTATCACTGGGACGGTAAAAGGTTCTAATATATACACTTTTGATACCAATATGTACCTTTGAGGTACTAATATGCACTCTTCAGGTAAAAGGTGTACAAAAGAGCTTTTGTACCTTTTTCTGAGAGTGTATTTATTTATTATGCCGTTCCTATTTTATTCGCAGATATCCTACAACAGGTCAGGTTTACATGCATCCAAGGTAAATATCCAAGGTAATTTTCTCATAACATGCATTGTAGCATCACCTCTTTTCTTTTCTGAAACCTACTCTGCTCTGATTGGTCAGATAGCACAGCCTGTAGTGATTGGCCTACCACTGCATTTTGGAAATGAAACTCCCCACTATGGCACTCATGGCCTAATGGTTAGAGAGTCAGACTGGTAACCCAAAGGTTGTGTGTTTGATTCTCAATACTGGCAGGAAATGACTAAGGTGAAATGAAGAGGCACCTAACCACGGTTTGCAGTGTGTGTGTGTGTGTTCACTACTCACTGCTCCAAATCTGTATGCACTAATTTGGAAGGGTTAAATGCAGAGGACAAATTCCGAGTATGGGTTACCATAATTGGCCTTCACGTCATGTCATTACCATATCTGAATTTCAGCTCTGGAGGCTTCCTCAGTACTGTTTGTACGCAGTGATAAGAAGTAATGATGGCATCGGTTTTATCTTGTCCATTCAACTGAGTCCTGAGGGTGCTTTTGCAGCACAGAAACCAGTGACAACTGTTCCAGGGGCACTTTAATATATCTTAGGCCCTGTTTACACGATCGGTTTTGGTCGATCGGATCACAAGTAGAGGAGGGAGGCATATTCTCATTTACACCTGGTGTTTTAATCCGTCTCTTTTGTCCACTCTCAACCACTTCTGTCCCGATTTCTTCGAGGGGAGGGTCTATGGGCAGGTAAATGTATGGGTTTTTTCAGAACAGAAAAAAACTGCAATTCATCGACTGGCCGCTAGAGACAGGCCCCAAAATGGAGTCACTTCCATAAATCCCCCATTTTAAAATGCATAAAACTTAAAAAAGCATAATAAAATATGTTTACAGCCTGCTACAAAAATTGGTTTTGGTCTATATAACTAATTTTGCCCTTCATGACAACTGTGAGGGGTTGAATTTTTTCAACTCATCCGTTTAAATTATATTAAGCCTTAAAGTTCTGCATAATTAAAAGGTGTGGCCACTTGAGTGACCAGTGGATTGCCGCTGCTGACACTACTAGCCATTTGTCTGCTATCTGTTAGTCCACCCACGTCCCGCCCACTTTCTGTTATCCGGGAGTAACATGCGGTGACACGCTGCCAAGATGGCGACGGCTGGCTCTGCACACTTTTGGGATTCAAAAATGCTCTTCAGAAACCTACGGGTGACGTTACAGACACTACGTCCATATTTTTTTACAGTCTATGGTTTTTTCAGATCCAATGGATGAAATAAGCTCACGCAATTTACATATGAACGCACCGGATATGACGGAGAAAAAAAAAAAAAAACACACGTAAAGTAGCAGCTTTCGTTTCTGTTCCAATAGCTGCCAGACCTCAGAAATCAGGAATGGTGAGAGAACATTGTGCTTGGTACATTTTTCATCTTCAAACTGAACTCGGATCTTCAGCCAACAAAGTTTAAATCCCATCTGGCTAGCACGCTTCCCATAATGTTTACGCATTAGGACAGTAGTCGGAGAGTAGACTGTCTATTGTGGTTGTTTGAACATTTGACCATGCAAAAGTGTTTTCGACTACCCCTGGAAGTGGTCGAAAATGGACAAACTCAAAACCTTTTAGACCCTCGTTTACAACCTGTATTTAGCGTCGTCCATTTGTGATCCAATTGACCAAAATGCATATTAACTCCAGGTGTAAACAGGGTCTTAAAGTCAGCAAGTTATTATAGCCTTTTCTTCCCTATATCCAAGTCAAATGGCTTCTGGAATGAGAAAAAAAATGAAGGGCGGGACTTGATTTCATCCTACTGGAATTGATTGGACTGTAGGAAGTTGGTAACTAAATGTGGCAGATCTGAATGTCAGATTGCAGAGAGTTATGGAGGATATTTAGTCCCACCCTACGCAGAGGCATACACCATGAAGAGAACAGACGTCATTTCGAGTGGAAGGGGAGGTTAATGTTTTTGATTAAAGATTTTGAAGTCATATGAATTAAAAAAAAAAATTATGTGCACGGATAAATCATTTATAATAAACACTGCAACATTCTTTAAAAATAAAAAATAAAAAAAATAAAGGAGTTGTCCATTTTGATTTCATGTTGACTAATATATGACTCTTGAACCATGTGGATGGTTACTTTTTTAATATACAATATCACAGAGCTTTAAACGCAGTTTGGTGGTAACAAGCCATTGATTGTAAATGGCATATTTGGTACATAAATTAATCTAAAAAAAAAAAAAAAGGGTTGGGGATTTAAGACCAAGAACCTTTTAGACCAAGGGGAGCTTAACATTTTTGTGCTTAGAAAAACAAGCTTTCATCCTCATCCCTCACTGTCTCATCTTGTCTGTTCAGGGCTTCCGTCTCTGCTGACTAATTCTGTGATGAGACGTGCAACGACAGAAAAAGACAGGTGTTCACAGCGGAGGTAGGCCGAGGCAAACCCTCACGGCCACAAAACAAGGTGTGTGTGTTCTGACACAGCAGCTGACTGGCCACCTCAAACTTAAACTCTTTTTCCTGTTGATCTGTCCATTACAGTACACAGACACACAATCTCACAAAATATCAGCCTTTTTCCTGAATATTTGATCATGCGACTCTGAGGAACATTTCTTGTTTGAAATTATTTCACTTTATTCTGTAACTTTCTTTAAATGTAAGGGACTTTTAAAACAATTATATGCTGTCTGTCCTTCACGTCTCTTTCTTGTTGCATTAATGTTGGTGAAACTGTGTAAAAGCCATAAATCATGTTTAAACATATGGGTAGAATAAATCACCTTGAATATGTAGTCCACTTCAGTGATGAGTCTTCCAGCAGCAGCGTATATTGAAGCTCCTCCATTTGAATCCACAGCACTTTAATGGCTTCTGGGAATTAATCTTAAGTCACATGTTGAATGATATAGTGAAACTATTAATCAAAGCTATATTGTGATTCAGTCAGACCTTTTTAACAGTCTTTGTCAGCATCTCTAATTAATTACCAGTGACTTGCTTTTTTTACAGGGTTTGCTGTGAGTGACAGACTACCTAAACAAAGAAATATTAATATCATAAATAATATTAATAATAGTGCCATCAAATCTATTAAATCGCATCCAAAGTGTTTACATAATATGTGTGTGTGTGTATTGTGTATAATTATTATTATGATAATTATTATACATATAAATACACACTCATTCATGTATAAAAGTAAGAAATATTTGCATGTATACATGTATGTGTGTTGTGTTAGAATGGGCGAGCGTAAGGATTTGAGGGAGTTTGACAAGGGCCAGATTGTGATGGCTAGACGACTGGGTCAGAGCATCTCCAAAACTGCAGCTCTTGTGGGGTGTTCCCGGTCTGCAGTGGTCAGTATCTATCAAAAGAGGTCCAAGAAAGGAACAGTGGTGAACCGGCGACAGGGTCATGGGCGGCCATGGCTCATTGATGCCCGTGGGGAGCGAAGGCTGGCCCATGTGGTCCGATCAAATAGATGAGCTACTGTAGCTCAAATTGCTCAAGAAGTTAATGCTGGTTCTGATAGAAAGGTGTCAGAATACACAGTGCATCGCAGTTTGTTGCTTATGGGGCTGCATAGCAACAGACCAGCCAGGGTGCTCAGGGGCATGTGAGCATCAGAACTGGACCACGGAGCAATGGAAGAAGGCGGCCTGGTATGATGGATCACGTTTTCTTTTACATCACATGGATGGCCGGGTGCGTGTGTGTCGCTTACCTGGGGAACACATGGCACCAGGATGCACTATGGGAAGAAGGCAAGCCGGCAGAGGCAGTGTGATGCTTTGGGCAATGTTCTGCTGGGAAACCTTGGGTCCTGCCATCCACGTGGATGTTACTTTGACACGTACTACCTACCTAAGCATTGTTGCAGACCATGTACACCCTTTAATGGATTAATGGAAACTGTATTCCCTGGTGGCTGTGGCCTCTTTCAGCAGGATAATGCCCCTGCCACAAAGCAAAAATGGTTCAGGAATGGTTTGAGGAGCACAACGAGTTTGAGGTGTTGACTTGGCCTCCAAATTCCCCAGATCTCAATCCAATAGAGCATCTGTGGGACGTGCTGAAGCTTTAAGTCTTTAACTTACAGGACTTAAAAGATCTGCTGCTAACATCTTGGTGCCAGATACCAAAGCACACCTTCAGGGATCTAGTGGAGTCCATGTTTCGACGGGTCAGGGCTGTTAAAAAGCAGGACCAACACAATATTAGATGGTCATAATGTTATGCCTGATCGGTGTATAAAATAATGTTAGATTGTGTTAGATAATGTAAAAATACAACTGTTCATTGTTAATTCATGTTAGTCCATTAAATAATATTAACAGATGAAACTTTGATTTAATTCATGTATTAGTAAATGCTGAAATTAATACATGCTTTAGAAAGTTAACTAATGTAGTTAACTAATGTTAACAAATACAACTTTATTGTAAAGTGTTGCCAATAATAATAATAATAATAATAATAATAATAATAATAATAATAATAATAATAATAATAATAATAATAATATAAAAAGTTTTTACACATGCAAAAGAAAAAAAATTTTTAACTGGGGCTTAAACCTTACGGAAGATGTCATTGCAGCTTTGCTTTCATTTGCGTCAAACTGAATAAGGACAGAAGACATAAATATTCTTGTGGAAAGGCATATTTCCAACATTTTGAAAACCTGAATGAATGTCACCAACAGACATGCAAAAATACTATTGAGTAACTTTATTAATCCATCACAGCCTTATCCAAATAAATGCACTGTTTAATCTGGCTGGTGCTTGTTATTTACTGTGGTCCTGTTAATAAATAATAATATCCTTCATTTTATATAGCACCATTAAAAGCAGCTTCACAAAGTGCTGTACACAAGATAAACAATACATAAAACAATGAAAAAAAAAAAGTCAACAAGCATGCACTAGTCTAACAAAATATGTCTGGAGTTGAAAATCCCAAAAGTCTGAGCTTCCCTATAAGTTCAAGAGGATGAGAGTTCTAAAAAATAGGAGCATAAGAAGAAAAAGTGTCACCCATAAATTAAGTGGGTTTGAGGGCCAGATGATTCAACAGGACTGTCGATCAACAATAAAAAAAAACACTCGTTGCCATGATTTCATAAATCAATATGAAGAAACATCCTCAAATTACTAAATCCTATCAGACCAGCAGTTCTTGAGAACATATCCGGTTGCTTAATGTTTGACAAGACAACAGTCATTTCCTGAATCGGACAGTAACTGTGAATGACAGCAATAAAACCATTATTCATCTGATTATTAATATAAGGAGAGTCTCAGGTATTTTACATTCTAAACATTATCCCCAGTATTTCCCGGCTTTGTGTTCTGGTGCTATTGTTCACAAAGTCTTCAATTACAGAACATTTACACTGTAAATTACTCATATTAATTCATAATTTGGTCAGTTTGCACATTTAACTTGAGTGAAAAAAGCCAGGCAAAGACTGTACCACCTGCACCAGCTGAGGAAATTCAGGGTTTCACCAGCTATCCTGAAAACTTTCTATTTAGGGGCGATAGAAAGTGTTTTAACTCAGTGCATCATCACAGCGTGGTATGGGAACAGCACCAGTCATGACCGCAAAGCCCTGCAAAGAGTCGTGTGCTTATCCGAGCGTATCTCAGGGTCAGCTCTCCCGTCTCTGCAGGACGTCTACACCAAACGCTGCAAAGGTAGAGCTACTAAGATCATCAAGGACTCTAATCACCCTGCAAACCCTCATTTCACGCTGCTGCCATCTGGTAAGCGCTTCCGAAGCCTGATGGCCAAAACTGAGAGACTCAGGAGGAGCTTCATCCCCCAGGCCATCAGACTCCTGAACTCAGTCACTTAACATCACGTGACCATCGACATACTGACATTGCACTGCACTTTCTGTTCTCGTTGTTACTGTGTAACAACCTGTTATAAACCTGCTTGCACATTATACTTCTTTGTACATTTGTTAACCACATATTTATAAGTCTACAGTTTACTCACTGCACAGTTACACTTATTTTATTTTATTCCACTTCTTTATTTATTTATTTATTTTTTTTACTTGATTTATTTATAATTTCTATATATATATATATATATATATATATATATATATATATATATATATATATATATATATATATATATATATTCTATATATATTATTTTATTCTATTTCTATTATAATTTCCTCCTTGTGTTTTTAACTGTGAATTTGCACTGTCCATGGAGCGGACCTGTTTACATTTCACTGCCGGTTGTATATTCTGTATATAACTGTGTATGTGACAAATAAAACTCTTGAATCTTGAATCTCTTGAACCTTGAGTACTGTTGAAAATGAATACTTGGAGTTTGACTTGTAGATGTCATTCTAATAGTCAGTCGAATACCTGCCCCCACAATGTCACAGAAATACATTCAGTTCAATCTTTAACAGAAGCACTTAAGAAATTACTACCCAACCCAGACACCTGCATGTGTATAGAATATAAGATAGAGTTGAGCCCTCAAACCCAGCATTCTTAAATGACAGCCCGTCAATACATATTCCGTTTCTAAACATTATTAAAAATGAGACTGTTATGCCAAGGGGTCCCAAGAGGGAGATTCTGAAAACTGAGTGTGGGAATTCCTGAGATGAAGAAATCAGCAGGAACACACAGCGCCTGCTACATATATAATCAGACATCTAAAAGACTCATATCTACCTGCATACACGATCACAGACAAATGAGCACTAGTGAAAGACCGTCAGAAGGACAGAGCGAAAACAAACGGGGATGGGGGAAAGATAAGAGGAAGGAAAGGGACTGAAATAGAGAAGGAAGAACTAATGTAATTTAATCTTGAACATTGTGCTGCTCATCATATTTCAGATTGGATCTTCACCCAGCTGAAGGGTAGAGGTGTGTTTGACTCAAATTAAATTTCAGCTGGAAAATTGTTCTTTGTTCAGGCACTGTTTTCAGTCTGCACAATAAAGTTAACGGTCTGTTTTTGTTTGAATGCCCCATAATAGGAGTTTAATTTGTCTGTGTCCTTTGCTTTAAAGGGGTCATCTCATTGTTTCTTATCATTACGTCATTTTGTGTTTTTTGTGTAAAGACTGTTTTTATTTAGTTTTCATGACCATTTTCAACCCTCTCACTGACCCTTTGAATTAAACAGACTGTTGTTTTAAGACTATAGTAAAGTTTGGCTTTTACAGGGTAAAGTTTACAAAACGATCTGAGGTAAAATGTCACTCAAACTGTGAAAATGAGAAATTTATTTTAAAACCTTTTCCTGGTTCCTGGCACAAGGTTTGGCTGACTTTACAATATTTTAATGTTTTAATGTTGTTTTAGTTGTTCTGTTGTCTAGGAATAACAGTATTTACCCTACTTCTTCCCTTACAGCTTCACCATGACTGCATGGACCAAATTGTTGAACACTTAATAGGTGCCTTTGACATAAGAATGGTTATGACGATTTGTTAACGTTTGGCTTTCTGTGAAAAAGACAAAAACAAAAAAAAAAGCTCTTTTGGACTGAACGGGTGGTTTCTTAAGGCACAATATGTATTTTTTCGCCATTAGAGGTCGCCTATTCAAAACAAAGACATAGCATAATGATGCAGAGATTGAGCACAGAATCTTGGGAGTTGTCGTCTTCACCTCTACAGCTGATGAAAAAGAATCAGGACGGGACTCAAGCAGATATCATGTTACAGTACATACAGTAGTATGAAGCAGAGCAGGGCCGAGTGCTGTGGGAGATGAACAAGGTCACTGAAGCGACTGCTTATGAGAGACGAGCGTGGCACACGGCTTGACAGCAGCGGAACTTTTCTTATGCCACAGTCGCGGCTTCCGCTTCTTCTGGTCAAGCGTATGTGGGGTAACGCAGCACTGTTTTATCATATTAGATACATCTGATTGTGTTCTGATGATGACAGATGACGTTATAACATTACTCTGTGCGTTCGCTCGGCAGCTGCTATGCGACACTTGTTGTACACTGCAGTGAGTTAGATCTATATTAAAATATTAATGAATGCTGGATGGCTTGTGTTGCTAAATGGCATGCAATTAATTTTAAAACATATTGTATGACAGAAAATGCTACTATATATTACTGTACAATTAGTTTTCTGTCTATAAATGTATCCAAACAGTTGTTCCTTCATCTAATAAAACAAATCATATATTAAAGCGTCTTTGGCGTTTCCATGGTTTCTACAAAATAAAACCAGAAATCGAGGATAATGTGGGTATGACCTCACTGATAGGCAACGCACGGACATGGTCCATGTCCTGGATAAAATTGTGTATTTCTCTGTATGTAAACATTCTTGGAAACATTTGGGATAATGCAAGTACAAGTCAATAAAATATGTTTACCACTGTTTTTTACCACTTTTTTACTTTTTTTGGATATTTTAAATCCAAAAATCTTACATATTGTGCCTTTACGTTCTTATAAATTACAATATGTTTCATAATCAAGCTCCGAAATTTGATACCTCATCATGAGACCCCTTAAAGGTTGCAGAGGACGGCCATCTTCTCTTTCTAGCAGAGGACTTTTGTGTGGAAGCCTATTTCAGCCTCAGTGCAATTTATTAGCCTGAAAAGCCAGACCCACATCACTTGAGATATTGGGCCTGGGAACACACTGTTGGCAGGGCTCAATCTGAGGGGCGGGATTAACGGTTGTCTTTTAAATTCCCTCTGCATGCAATAGTATAGCGCTACAACCAACCAGAGCAAAGAAGGTGGTGAAGTGGAGCTAGTTGATAGATTCAACTTTTACTGTATCCGGCCAGCAAAACTCTGAACACATCTTCCTTTTTTGCCGTTCTTTGATCTTTTCTCAAAGAAAAGTTTAACTCTTCCAGAGTCGTGGCCAAAGCCGATTCGAAAGACCAGCTTCTTTGTTTTCAAGTAGCACGCGGAACCGTCACAACTCTGCCGTCATTATGTTAAGCCCATCCACACCAACTCTATACACGATGTGATTGTATATATATCGTATTATCGTAATTTATATCTCTTTTATTTTAAGCTACCTCTCTCAATTACCTTTTTTACTTTTTTTCTCCAAGGCAGAAACAGACTTCAGTAGTTTTGCATCCACCATGCAGACAGCGATATCTCATGTCAACGAAAACCTAATTTAACTGAAGAATTTGAGACCAAGAAAACAAATCAGATGGCCTGGCAGGAAAAAAAGAAAAAGGAAAAAAACTAGAGAATGATTTAGGACCTATTGCCTGCAGCACTTTTAGTCTTTCATTTCATGTAACTGCTGCAGTCTTCTCTTTTTCTTTCTCTCTCCTTCTAATTCTCTCACACTCATTGGTCTTCTCTCCACCCCAGCCCAAAGGTGCCCACCCGAAACCTTAAATACACCAGAGAGGTTAAAGGTCACGCATTTTGGTGATGTTTTGTGCTTTTGTTCAAATGGTTCCTGAGAAAAAGAGTCCTGGAAACCGGGAAGGACACGTCAAATCAGTGTGTATGCCGTCACACTGACCTCAGGTTAGTGTTAATGAGAGGTCAAGCCTGGCAGAGGAGCGCAGCCTAAGGCTCAGTCTGATTACAAAGAAGGGAGAGAAAGAGAGAATGAAGGTCAAATATGTTTTTGCCAGTAAAGTGTAAGTGTCAAACTACCAAAAAGAGCCAAATCATGAAATTTCTTTCTTCTGGGAACATTGAGACCATTGTCAAATGACACTGATGCTCATTTTTAGTCTAGATTTAATAATTGATTAAATATAATTAATAAAATGTATTAATATAATAATAAATAATAAATATTTATATAAAATATTTTTTACCCTTGATATTTTACCCTTGAAAATATACATTTAAAAGCTTTTTTGAAAAAAATATAAGATGTGTACACTCACACATTAGAAAATGGTATAACAGTTTTTCAAAAGCAAATGAAACCAACATGACATTTTAACAAAGTGCATTTTTCCCTTTTCTTTATCAAGGGCATTAAATGTAATTCACCCAGTTATACATTTTAAAGCTTGCAAAGTTTCTTGTTCATGCCATCAGTTTGCAGTTCTTTAATTCAGAGTCCCACGTGAATAATGTGGGCAAAACAGACTGCTAGATGGTCTGTGAAAACAACTTTTAACATGCTAACTGTAGAGCGCTTTGAAGATTAAAAGCGGTTTACGGTTAGATTGCGCTTTGGTTTTGCTCTGGGTTTGATAAAGCTCTCATGGTCTGCTAAAACAGGAGGTAACCATGGCTCCTTTGAAGATATGTGGGTGTATGGCTTATCAAGAATTCAAAAATAAGATTCAAACAAGTATTGGCATTCCTGGTTAAATAGAGTGCGAGGGAAAGTAGGAGGACGAAATGTAAAGCAGCACTTGATGAGATTATGTGGGAAAAAAAAGATTCAACGCCATGATTTCCACATGCCTCGAGTCTCTCTGTGGCACCAATCTAAGCATCAAAACTCAATCATTCAGCTATTCAAGAGTCATAATTATAACTCATTAAAATTCAGTATTTTGTCAGGCTTTTGTCAGTTTCTAAAGGCCAAAGGATTTCTTTTTCCTTTTTTTCAGACAAAGGTGTTGAATTTCATCTTCTGAATGAATGAATGAATGAATTCAACCTCTAAAGCCGTAATTTATTCTGGTTTATCATACACCAATATCACATAAATTTATGTGATAATTCAGTTGGAGTTCAATTGGAAATCTGTATTTTCTCTCAGAGATTCACAATCCTATCAATACAACCCAGAGGCACTGCACAAACACCAAATATGCCATTGTGACATCAGCATTTCCATAGCAACAGCTCGAACGGTTTTCTTTTTGTTCACAATAATTAGATGGAAGGTTGGATTATCCACTTTCCCTCTAAAGTGCAATTTTCATTTTTCTTCAAATCAATAAAAGGGAAAAAAATCCCTTTTGTGATTTGTTTTGAAATTGTACATGCAGATAAAGGTGCGACAAGGACATAACATGCTGTGGGCATGTTTTGGAAACTTTTATGAGTGTTTCTGAAGCTTTTTTGTTTATATCCTGTTTAAACCTGATCTTATATGAAATGAGTCAAAAACCATTATACTACTAAATATGACTAGTCTATGTACGGTTATGATATGATATATACGGTTTTGATTTTGTATCTCATTGGTAACAGGAATTAGCATTTATGCTAACAATTAGCAGTTATGCTAAAATTCGCAGTATTTAATTGGTAACAGTCACTAGCACGTATGCTAACACATTCATTACCAGTGCAATTAAAGTTACTTTAGATAATGAACACGTACAATTAAACAGAAGTGAACACTGTCAAACTAAAACAGATTTTGTAGTCTCACTATGGGAATAACTAACACAAGTTGCCAGTGATGTCAATGTCCATGCAACAGTTTCCAGCACAGCACCGTGTGATAATGGCTTGTTGGGTACCTCAATTTCATGTAATAAAAAGACCAGTACAGAGGCCAAATGATTTGAACCTGGCCTTTTCAGCATGGCATTAACACACATGTAGCAATATATAGTGAGGCAGATCACAAGGTGAGTTTTTCAGCTTGAAGAAAGCAGGCTGAATGAGTAGGTGAGCTTCAGTGATAACAGTCATAGAAAGCTTGGCTCTTTTTAAGCATGGATTATGGACAGCAGCTTTATGAACACAGACTATATGACCTAATTCAAATGTGAAGTCTAATTCAGTGAGTGAATGAGCCACGGCTATAGTAGCCTATGAAGACAGATAGACATTAAAAAATAAATCCGTCATCGGTTCTCTTTAGCTCAGTTTCTTTCCCTTTCACCTCTTTATATCGGACCATTCCTCTTTTTCTGTTCTCTTGGAACATTGCCAACTTACCAGACATCAACTAATGAATTGCTAATCTTTGTTTGTTTCAAAGACGCGCCATCTCATGGAGGAATTGTGATCCATTCTGCATTATGCTTGAGTTATATAACAGAAGCATAAAGCATTAGTATTATTATTAGTATTGGGTCTCTCTTTCACTTGCATACAGATGCAATGATAACTATATTTATTGCTGATATACATTGTGTACCATGAAGATACACAAATTCCTCTGGGACATGCATCCACGGACACAGACAAACAGCACAGTGATTGACGTTCAAAAACATGTCCTGAATATGCAAGTGCACCATATTACAAACTTAATAAAGCCAAATGTTGAATTTCTGTGTTAAAGTTGCTGAACTATCCATTCATATAATGTAATATTAAGAACATTCTGGATAATGACTTAAAAATCAATTATGTTCCAGCATGAGCATTCTTCAAAGTATCTTCTTTTGTGTTCCACAGAAGAAAGAATGTCATACAGGTTTGGACCAACATGAGGAAGAGTAAATGATGACAGTCAATATGAAAGAGATACTGAAAACGAATCAGCCATCCTATATAACACACACACTCACGTTGCCTTATTCCCCAAATGTCCTGAATGGGAAATGCATTGAAGAAACAGTGATGTCATGCTGTGGATCGATATGATGAAGGTCTAATGTAATTCAGCTGGAATGGTACACACTGCACTGAAGGGCGTATTTGACTGCAGCTGCAGCTTTCACATTATTAACACACACACACACACACACACACACACACACACACTCTCTCTCTTACAGAACATCTCATGTGTCCACACACACTTAGCCAAATGTGCTCATGTGTCCGAATGATAGTGAAGCTGGTCGGGGGTCATGTGTCTGAGTGCAGTGCCCTGATTGTTTGATGATCTCACCTCCAAGGTCTTCAATAAGAGATAGAAGACAGAACTCCCACTGAAGAGTGGGTGTGCGTATTAGCATGTGGGTTTAGCATTTTAATTCGCCAGTGTATTAAAAAAAAAATTGCATCCAAAAGCAATTTGTTCTACCGTCATCATAAAAGACAAATGGTTTCTGTCATCCCACTCCCTCTCACTCATCCTCTATTGCTCATCATTATATCACCCATTTCAAATATTTATTAACAAGTTTGTCATGCTAGCCAAACAGTGCACATTTGTGAAAGAGAGAATAAGAGAGTGTGTCTAAGTAAAAAGTATAGAAGGCAAATAACCGATTGATAGTCTGAATCAGTCAGTTTCTGTTTCAACACAAAGTAAGACACGACTAATAGAGTTTAATGTAGTATGCAAAGAAAGTGATGCGCTAATAAGCATAAAAAAATACATCACACACACTCAAATGTTGGGCAAATCTCCCACTTTAAATTACATTTAAACTATTTTAATTCATATTTTTCAGTATTTAATGACAAATTGAATCTGGATTTTGTCAGATGCATTCTAGACTGCTTTTTCAGGAAGGATGTATGTGATGTTGTCAACACACTCTCATGGTTAAATTTTGGGGTTCACCATTATGCTTACTTTTTTCCCCAAAAATCATACATTGAAGTACAAATCACATGATACAAATTAATACAAAATCACCACTTCATACAATAGTTATGTTTTCTCATGAGATCATGTTGGATGTTGCCTTTAGTTATTATAATCTGTAATCTAATGAGGCGTTATAAGGTTATTATATAAGGGCTATTTGGAAGTCCCTTCATTCCAGGAGTGTGTTTTTGATGCGCAACATTCCGTCTAGGTAGGTAGCTTACAAGGTTTTGAAACAAAGCAATTGTTTATGTATGGAGTAGGTGTTAAATTAATTTAAAAAATGCAGCATGTATTCTTGCTTTTGGCTTTAGCTTATTGCTGTTTACCTTTAACAGCCTCTGCTTTCCTGACTGTTCCGTTCCAGCTGAACGGAATGTATAATACGCTTTCTCATGCCATTTACATTAGAGGATAACCATAGGTGGAGGAGTGGGGGATAACTGGAAATGACCTTCACGCTGTCATGTGGCAATAAGACAGCCGTTGTTTTCCACACATGCTGCACTAGTTACAATAGAAAATTATGATACAAGTCCTCCTGGGAAGTTTGTATTTATGAGCTGGAAAAAGAGTAGTTATGATGTAAGGTGCATTCATTTTCACTTTGGTTGGAGTATGCTGTTGTACCAGTTATATAAAAATAAAAACACACGATTTTTTTATGTTATTATACAAAATAATGAATAAAGATTGTGCAATAAAGAAGGTGCTTTAAAGTAAATCATTATATATTCTAGCATTGTACAATACTGTCGTATTTTGTATTTGTAACTTTCCTAGTTTTATTGTAAATAGAAATAAAAATTTCATTAGTTTCACTAAATATACCATCAAAATACACTCTGCATTCACTGTGTCCACCATTTTTTTTAATTGTAATTACTATTTTAAGGTGGCATTCAACTCATGAATATGACATGACTTGAATGCACCATGAAACCAACCTAAATGCCAAAGCATACTTTACTTTTTATGCATACACGAGGGTCAGTGTACGGTGCGCGTGACACAAATTTCTCCATGAGAAGAGTACTTTGTACACACAGGTCGCACGTGCATTTAAATTTTTTGCAGTATTTACATGGGTTGTAATTTGTGGCGAGAGATTGCTCAAAACTGTGCATGTGTTGAATGCCTATGTATGCATACGAGTCAAAAGAATAAGTATACTCTGCAAAGCTGTGCATTCGACTGTGCGCATACGTAAAAAAACAAAGTATACTTTGGGCTTAAGTATGCAGGGCTTAAGCTGACAGCTTGGATAGCCAATAAGTGCCCAAACCCCTCTAAATCCAGCAAACCAGACCCGCCTGACCTGGCTGGGAGACCAACCAGGATCGTCAAACCAGCTTAGACTGGTTTAAAATGTTTTTTTTTTTTTTTTGGGGTTCAGTGTATTGTATGAAACTCCAAATCGATGCAGATGTTTGATGTTAGCATGTTGCTAAGCTAACAAAATTAAATCCTAAAACATCCAAAATACACTCATAAATAGGTAAAATACTTTTAATTTAAAGTGTGTGAACTAAAAGCATATGACCATTATGAAATCTTATTATTTAAAAGGGCACAGCAACTAAGACTACAAACCAGCTTACACAAAGATGTTTTTTTGTTTTTTTTAGCAGGTTGGATTCTGTCTGAGCTGTAAACATTTTCAAGAGGGGCAGCTGACGGCCTCTGTGACCGTCCTCGAAAGAGATCTCGTGCCCTGCCATCTGAAAGCACCCTTTCTTCAGTCAGTGGCAGGAGAAACCATGGCTGTGTCACATCATTCTTCCCTGTCCAAAAGCCAGCTCTTAACTCTCACAAGCCTTGAGCCAAGAGACATGAAAAGACCCTCTCAAAAGAACAGGGTTACAGTTCAGAGCAGCAGGACCTTCCAGAGGTCTTCATTGACCCGCACAGCAGACAACAACAATGACTGTCTGTGACTCCAAAACACCCTCCCCTTCCCTTTGCGGCCACCACATTTGCGTAGTCCACCGCCCCCAGCGCACATACACACACAGACAGTTGCGCACACACAAATCTCTAGTAACAATGGCCGCCTTTGCTCATGGCCCCCACAGGCCTTCTGTCTCTCAATAGCCTGGTTATACCACCAGCCAAATGCCCACCTCCTAATCGTATATTCACACACACAAACAGCCATCTGATAACCAGGCACAGCTGGCACTATGAAAAATATGTGGGCAGGGGAGATGCTTCCCACCAAACGCAAAAGACAGAGCAAAACAACCTACTATCAATATGCTTGAGATCAGGAATTATTAGAGCGACGAGAGAGAAAAAAAAAGAGAAATGTAGAGACAGAAAGCTAACGGCTAATAGCTAATCATGCTAGTTCTTCTTTCACTTGAAACAGTGACTTTCTGAAGACTTCAACAAATACATAGCGTATGGAAATTGTCAAGCACATTTGTAAGAGGAACTAGGATGTAGCGCAGACACTTTCAGTTCTTTGTTTATCAATTTTACTCACATGCACGTGTAGGAACACGAACCATAGCTTTAGCATAACAACAAACTTGGAAACCTGAGATCTAGGGGAGTAATGCACATGAAGTGACTTTTGTTATCTTTCCCCATTCTCCCAAACCCATCCGTTAGCTGCTTAGTGCTAATGCAAAGTTTTTTTTTATGGCTGAGATTATCATCTCTGTTTGCATTTATTGTAGGCCAAGACCTGTAACACAGAGCTGAAAAACAGCCTGAGCACAATGCCGTTCCAAACACACCCACTTGTGCAGCTTCTTATGACTCTACGGAATAAACAACATACCAATAACATCTCCATTAGAGACAGAAAGCGGTAAAAAAAAAAAAAAAAAAAAAGACGGCAACGTTCATCAAGCCCACACAGGCCTCATCACAAAGCAGAACAGGCAGATAAGATAGTTTGTTTGATGCATTTAAGTCACATATAGGCCAGCATTGAGCAAAGGCCATTCCCAGCGGAAAAAAAAGAAACACACACACACACACACTTAAACCAGCCTGTTAAAAGATGGTCTAAAATGGTCTTAAAACTCCCTAAAACCAGCCACCAAACCAGTTGGCAGATCAACTAAGACCAGCAAACATGCTTAGGCTGGTTTAGAATTAGTTTATTTCAGCAGTGTTCTAGTGTTCTAGAAACTGGGTTCTAGTTTTTCTATTTAGGCACAGGCACAGGCATGTACACGCATGCCCATACAATAAACAGCGCCACAAGGACAACAGATATTTAGCAAAAACAAGCCCCCAAGGGCAAACACCACTATAACATAGAACATCTGTTGTAATGTATTTTCTATTTTTTATTTTGTCATACAAAAAGCTGCCTAACAACTACATCTCTTGTACTACCTGAATACCATGGGGTGTGGTGGCCCTGTTCGTTCTTGTATATCGCAATCTGAGGGGAAGAACAGGGTCGATAATGCATTTGCGTAGCCCAAACAGAATTCTGCGTAATATAAACACGGAAGGTGGAAAAAAACAGGAAGATGTGTTTTTCTGTATGGGTACTTT
Source organism: Paracanthobrama guichenoti (assembly GCA_018749465.1). Classification (NCBI taxonomy): domain Eukaryota; kingdom Metazoa; phylum Chordata; class Actinopteri; order Cypriniformes; family Gobionidae; genus Paracanthobrama; species Paracanthobrama guichenoti. The sequence goes on from CM031946.1 coordinate 9,896,206, forward strand.
CAGGGTGTGAGAGCTGCTGAATCAGGGATTTTAATTTGATGCCATAACAGCCCTGACGGCTCTTCACTTTCTGTGGAAAAGTTTTAGAGTAATGTTGAGTTGAACACACCAGCTTTCCCCCACTGTGGGCTGGTTGTTGTTTAAAGTGGTGGTGATGTGTATGTGGGAAGACTGTAAAGGTATTTTGAAGATGAAAACATCCACCCATGAGTGTGTGAGTCATTTCACATGCATGACAGGCAGCTGGAATAAGCAGCTGTTGAGCGATGTTAACCCACTCATACACATACACACACAATAGTGCCGCTGCATTGGGGAGCTTCAGTTTTGCTTTATTGCTAATGCAGTCTGGGAAACTTGTACCTCTTGAGTTGGGTGTTCATTATAACAACATGCCTTGCGTTGAAGTTGGAAACATAGCATGGAAGTAGCCTTAACAGAAAAGAATATTGTGGACATTAAGCCCATAACTACATCTGAATTCAAAATGATGAAAAATAATTTATATTTTATGGGTTGGTTGCAATGTATTCTGGGATTGTATTTTTTCACTGAACTGCTTTGCCATTGCTTTTCTACACAAAATACACTTAGACCATTGCATTCGAATCTTATGCAGCGCCTCCAAGTTAAAAGAAGACATTGTGTTTATTCCCCATTCCACTGCCCGCGTCTCACATTATTCAAAGCAAAAACGTACTCTGTGTGAGGCACTTTCTTTTGGCCAAATGAACTAAGAAAGCTTTACATTCCCACTCAAGGCAAACACAGAACTCAGTGTTTGTGTACGTGTATGTATCTCACATATACTGTCTATATGCAAACACATGCATGTGGATTCAAAGCTCTCTCCTTTCTTTCTTGGTTCTTGTACCACAGCTGTTTTTTGAATGCATCTCTCTGACTTTAAATAAGCTTGAGGTCAGTGGTCCAAGACTGCCAGTGTCTCAACTGAACAGAGGGTCCCTTTAAGGCCCATAAGGCTCACAGCGCCCTGTAAGATGACATATGACCTTCTGCAATGCTAATAATGCAGACACTCAATGGCCCCGCAATGGATTGGCTATCTGGTTTATTACCATTTCATTGCACTTAAGAGAAATTCTTTGCACAAGCAGGGCAATTAAAAGTGTAATTTATGTGGAAAAACACATTTAGCAAGAAACCAGTGAAAAAAATATCCTTATAAATACTTCTGGCAAGCACATTCGTAATTGTTCAACTCGGGAGCACAAATATTCAGGTCTAAAGAATTTTTATTTTTTATATCACATTTTACAACGTCCAATGAGGCAACCAAGCATCTCTGCACACTGGTAATAAATTATAGTTGTTCGTTTCAGATGATGTGAGTAGTTTGTAAGACAATGGTCAGGACTGGTTAAGTATTGTACTTTTATACTCTGACACACACACACAAACAAACAACCTATTTTTGACACCTCCAAAGCTTTCAGCTTTCAATCTGAGCCAGAGCTGCTAGAGAGAACTGCTGGATCCAAATCAAACTCAACACCCTTCTTCTGCGTGTCAGCACTCAGACATGCCATGAACACACCTGTCATGATTGCTCCAAAACACAGTGAAAAAGAATATAGTGATTCAGCCAGCACTAAGGCGAAAAAGCATAAACACATCCTCAGATGCAAGCGAGCAGAGCTGCTGGAACATCGACATGCCCTCTTAACGCCAGACACTTCCAGGAAAACAGCACTTCCAGGCTTTGTTGCTACAACACTTAGATGGTCTAAAGCCTCTCCCTGAACAGGCCCTAAAATAATTACCACAAATACAGACATGCACACACAGCACCGCACGATTCTGGACAAATTAAGTACAAATTAAGAATTTTTTGGTTTAAAGTCAAGGTTTTTATGTTTTATATGTTTATGTGGTCTTATTAATATGCTTTAAGACAAACCATGTGCAAATTCATAAAATCAACACTATTTCTTAATATTTTCTCATTAAAACTGCAGTGAGCCAAAGACAATGCGTCACAAACTACCTTGTAACCAATCACATCAACGTGTGATTATCCACGAGTGGATCTCTGACCTGGTGTGGCTAATTTGCATATTCATAGAACAGTGTAAACTGAATGAGGCAAGGGTGTAGAGTTACATTCAAGCTATTTTAAAGGTGCAGTGTGTAATATTTATGAGGATCTATTGACAGAAATGCAATATACCTATCTACGTTTTCAGTGGTGTATTAAAACCTTGCATAATGAACCATTATGGTTTTATTACCTTAGAATGAGCCATTTCTATCTTCATACACCGCGGGTCCCCTTACAGTGAAGTCGCCATTTTGTGCCGCCATGTTTCTACAGTAGCCCTAAACGGACAAACTGTTCTACAAAGAGCTAGCTGCTCTCTGCGGACTCAGGCGACGACATATTTGTCCTGCGTCGGCCACTGTAGCTTCAAAAAGGAGGGGTGAGCGGTGGACAGTTGCAATTTGCAACCTCACCTCTAGATGATGCTACACAGTGCACCTTTAAAGGATACAATTATTGACTACGGGGACTTTAAAATAGAGATCACAATTATCCCACGATTTTTTAAAATGTTTTTTTAAATAAGTTTCTTAGACTTACCAAGGCTTCATTAATTCCGTCAAAAATATAATATAATATTTAGTGTGATTAATTGAATCTGAAATAAAAGTTTGTTTACATAATATATGTGTGTACTGTGTATAATTATTATGTATATATAAAATACACATTCATGTATACATTTAAGAAATATTTGCATGTATATATTGTATTTATGTAATTTATATTATATAAATATTTTATATATAAATATAAAAAATTCTTAAATATATAGATGCATGTGTGTGTATTTATATATATATACATAATTATACACAGTATGCGCATACATATATTATGTAAACAAAACTTTTATTTTGGATGCGATTAAATCACAATCGATTTGACAGCACTAATGATATTATGAAATATTACAGCAATTTCATATAACGGTTTTCTATTTTCATATATTTTAAAATGTAATTTACCATTGTGTTGGCAAAGCTGAATTTACACACAGATCAACTAATCATATATTAACAATGACAGATAGAAATCAGCACTTAATGGCACACCATACATTCAACAAAACCCATCTGTAAAGTCAACTGCAGTCCAATAAACAGCTCTTACACAACAGATTTAATGCTTCAGTCACCATAGTGATGTACAATCCTTGTGTGAACCACAGAAGAAATTAATGGCTGCAGTAAGGGTGGAGATGGGTGGTACAGTTACTAACCGGGGAATGGTTTACATCACTCACAAAAGCCTATACAAACATCTCAAACTGATATACATGTCCTTTTTATTCTTCCTTTCTTTGTCTATCTTCCTGCACCTGGTGTGCCTAATATAATGCTGCTGTGACGTGGGACGCGAAAGTCACACTCAGCATCAGATGTATGTTGGTTATCTTTCACTGGCCCTAAATAAAAAAAGCCTCCAGCAATGGCTGATGGGATAATAAAATCCAAATAAAACAGTCATTCTCTGTTTTCCAGGTCAACACAAATTAAACAAGGTTGCTTGACTTCTTAGCAGGAGCTCGTATTTCTCTCTGCACGGCCAACTGCATGAAACAGACAAATTCACTGCTGGTTCCAACAGGTCACGCTATCTGCCCAAAATGACTAACTGGAAAAAGAAAATCTCTGGATGGCCCTCAAAAGGCAAGAAGTGAGTCACAATGTGATGAACGAATTTTGTTATGATGATCAAATCATCAAGAATGTCTACACTATTCCAATTCATCCCACAAATCCGGTGTCTGTCTTCAGTTAAACTCAAAACTGAAAAGAATTTCATTCAAGAAGCCTGCAAATTAATTATTAAACAATTTTCCTGTTGGAGAACTAGCAAAATGTAGCAGATTTGGCACTTTTAATGAATGCAGATGAGCTCAATGAAATGAATAAACAGCATCTAAATCAATACCTAATCTAAACCGGTTCATGCTACAAGCAAATATCAACATTAATATGTTTAAGTATTTCAAATAATGTGTTAGGGAGGAAAAATTTAAAGGGTTACTTCAGCGATTTAGCATTAAACCTTAATACCCGGTAGTACATACGAATGATCGTGCTCCCCCTCATATCCCCCTGAGACGAGAGATTTATGTATTTTAAGTCTGGAAAAAAAAAACTCAGATGATGCAAATATCGTCATTTTGCGTCATCGCAGGCTTTTTTTGCCCAGAGGCTAGAGACTTCAGCCAGTAGTAGGAGTTAGTTCTGCATGTTTTCAACCCGCCCATAGGGGTGGGATCTCACTCACAGAATGTAAATGCGCACGGCCGCGCCTCGGGCATTCATAATGGAGCGGTCGGCCGTGAATGAATGCCGAGCGGCCGTGTTTTAGTTTCGGTTTTGAATTAGCGCCAATTCGGGGGTGGGTTACTTGAATTGTGGGTTCATTAGCCTATTATTCTTAATGAAAAACACAACAACAAAACGGTAAAATGACAAACTCACTTAAATAGGCGCCTTTACATTTCGTTTTGAAACCAAATCTTCCGCGATCGTCTTGTCTGTCAGCTCTTCGTTCTCGTGATGAATGAAATCTGACTCCTGCTGCTGGTGTGTGCGGCGACTCTCGTTCGGCTCATGCTGTATTGAGCAGATACGTTCAGTTTTTAAATTGTAGTGTCTGTTCTCTAACTGAACGAAATGATTTTATTACTATAAAAATCAAAACGATGGTGGGGTAGTGCCGCGGTGGGCAGCGAAGCAAGTGTATTCTGGGAGTTGTTGTCTTTCACTCATATGAGCCAAAAATACATTTTCTGGCTTTTCTCAGTCTAGAAGTGCCCCTTTAATTTAAGCACTGCTTATGAAGGCATATACAAGAACAGTACAAGAAATGCTAATAAATCATTTTGTGCATTTAAAGCCACAATATGTAATTGTCGAGCTATATAACAATGATTCGTTTTCTGTCGATGAATGTCTAATAATAATAAGTCTAATAATATATTAAAGCGTTTTTGGTGTTTCAAAGACGAAACCAAGGGTAAGATGTCAAGGGTATGATGTCATTGATAGGTGGCACACGGACACGAGCCATGTCCTAGTTTAAAAAAATATATATATATTTCTCTGGATTTAAACATTCTTGGAAACATTTGGAATAATGTAAGTACACAAGTTCAAGTGGTTTTTGGATATTTTGAATTACACTGTGCCTTTAATTAAAAAAAGTAACACAATTAAAAATAACAAAATAATAAAATCTTAACAGCTGTTAATTTATATTCACCATGACCATAATCACCACATACAATGAGGAGAAACTACACCAAATAGTCTGATTAGTGGTCAACCGATATGGATTTTTCCATGATGATTCCTTGCTCCCACAAATTCTAAATATGTGGGTTGCATCCCATAGGCTATAGTTTTTTTCCAGTTTAGTCTAGCCTAGACTGATAGCACTGAATCAGCTGATGAACATACAATGACACTGACAAGAAACATCCTGGGCCACATGAGGACACACTCACACCTCTTTCCATTCTATTGTTTGCAGTACATACCTCTTTTTCTCCTTTCTCAGATTTCAAGGTGTCCATAAGGTATTTGGCTCAAAACTGGAAATACCTCTTTATACATGCCTTTGATGAAATCCCACAGAGCACTGGTGTGAAATGAAGGGCTCTATCCCTCTGAGATGGACGAGTGAAGAAGTCTATCAACACCTACAGACTGTCTGCAAAGGACACAAAAAACACAATGTGATTAACTAAACTGGAACGTTAACATTACAAATGATCGTATGCCAACCAGGAGAAGCTATGCTGACTTTCTCTCCTCTAAAACAAAAACAAATGTAGAACGTATACATTACCAAAAGTGACTTGTTTTTACAATCCTCTGCATCAATGAATATCCATGGCTTTCAGTCGGTCGTGTTTTCTGGATAAGAATTTGAAAAAAAAACACACGAACATAAACCGAATTTGATTGGTCGAGCGGCTGGGTCTTTTCACTCATTTTGTCAGTTTTTGAACGTTCCCAAAAGACACATTAGTGGTGGGGATTAATGCTGCCTTCATGTGCTATCGGAAATTTGAAATGGGAGACCGTGCATGTGCAGTTTTTACCTAGGAAACTCGTATTTACGATAATTCCGAGAGCACGTGAATGCAGCATTACTCTTTTCTGCTGATATATCGAACGAGTGAGCCATTTTCTTAAATGATTCGTTTAAAACTACTGATTCATTAAGAAATGAGAATAATTGAACAATTCATTTAGAAACACCGCTTCATTCCAGCTTAATTCAGCAATTAAACACGCGAGTCTTTGAATCATTCACTAAAACGATTCCTCCAAACATGCTGGAACGAAACAAGTGACGGTCTTATGAGTGAGTCATTGAATCATTCATTCGAAAGATTCGTTCAAAAACATGAATATATTTAGGAACAAAGAAGCCAGCACTGCAATAGGCCTACCTGGCAATTTTGTGTCTAAAATAAGTGAGAGTTACTAAATATTTACTTATTGTTTACTGAACTGTTGTATAAAAGCAATTATAGCCTACTCGATATCCAGTAAGGGTGTAACAATATATCGTGTTACAATATGTCACAATACAAAAATGCAACATAGTGGATAGTGCCAATCTGTATTGTGGATAGTTCAGCCCAAAATTAAAATGACTCAAGATTTAGTGTCAGTATTTATATATATATATATATATATATATATATATATATATATATATATATATATATATATATATATATATATATATATATATATATATATATATATATATAAATGTATAATAATGCAATAGGGGATATTTGTGGATCCTTTGTGGACATATTGCCAAATGTCTTATTTTACCAATAAAAAGAGGCCTACATTATTTTAAATATATCTAGTCAGTGACAGAGTGCAAGCATATTCGTCTACAATAATTCTGTATTTTCAGCTTCAGAATCATGAATATTTTTATTCTGGTGTCTCCTGTGCACGGGGTTACCAGCATCAAGTCCAAGCCTATTCATTTCCAGCCCCAATATAATCCCAAATTTTGAATTTTAAATCAACGGTATATTTTTTCATAATCTTTTACCATATGTCTTGGAGTATCACAATAATATTGTATTGTGAGTTCAGTATCGTGATATGTATCAAATCATGACATGAGGGTATAATTACACCCCTAACATCCAGAATAGGCTTACTAAATACTTATTTCTTGTTTACTTTCTTGTTTTATTTAAGCAATATCACACTTATTCATTAGAACAACAATACTTGTGAAATTACTGAAATATTTAGTTGAGATTGCACTCACACAGGGCAATTTCTAGCCAATAAGTATTTTAGAGCTATTTAGAGCTTGATTATTTAGTCAAATAGGCAAGTCTGCTGAAATGGGGGTACCTACATTCCTTGCATTCTGATTACTGCTTCTTTTGCCTGAATTGTAAGTTACGTTTTTAGATCAACACCTGCCCCATTAACGCTGAAACTAAAAACAAAGGTTTGTTACATTACATTGGGTGGAGCGGCTACAGTATTTACAGAACCACTGTGGTACTTTTACTCAAACAGCAAATTTACAGACTGTAATTGTCAGAGTACATAATCCTGAGGTAAAAAGTGAAAAGAGAGACTTAAACAGCCAAAACAACATGCAGCACAGCAGCCGTGTTGGTATGATATGAGCACAAACGGAATGAAGTGAAATATGCATTTGTTTTGCAGGCGGTTTCGACAGCGTCAAACTATTCCTGTAAATATTTGCGTGATGCGTTGCGCTTTGTCCCAAACCCCTGAGCAAGAGATGAGCTCAGAGGTTTTGTGTGCATGTGCGTTTGTTAATGAACATCAGTTCTGGATAATTTACATGTGATAAACAACTCTAATGTGAACCAGTCAGGCCCAGAGCTGTGGTTCTGAAGCTCTCACGCAAGCATTTCCATTCACCAGCAGGGCCACATTAATCCCAAAAGGACTCAGGCAACACCTCAACCCTTGGATCTAAGATGAACCAAAAAAAGGAAATATTACATTGCATGATGCTGTGAGGCTAAGATGAACTGGAAATATTAGAGCATTATGGGTAAAACAGCCTTCTGTTTGCATGCCAGTGAGTTTGGAGTCTATTCCACACCGAACGTATTGGAGAGATGAATAGGGAACATTGAAGCATTCCATCATTCAGACTGATACACAGAGAAAGCTGAAAGAAGTTTACTTCACGCTTTCTCCACACAGCACAGTGCTGTTATACACAGCAGGCGAAGAATCATTTTACAGCATGATTCTTTCCCAAAGGAGCCTTTACGGAGGCATCATTTCCCGAAAGCTATAATTATCCTTCTACTGCAGCAAATATTGATGAAAGAAAACAAGGAGATGGAGACAGAGCAATTCTTCAACAAAGAATAAGAAACAGAGGCCTACAATGACAAACAAAGCATGTGTGAATACTGGGAAAAGAACCACAGTGTTAGCGTGTTAGCCAGGCACATGGTTCTGTGTAAACACATAGATGATTAGCTTCTTTTTAACATGTGATAAATAAATAGATAAAGACTCTGATAAAGACTCGTTTCTTTTTCCATGTGGAAATGATTAAATGGTCTCGCCAGCCACCAAGTCGAACTGCAGCACAGCACTTTCCAACCTGCCCCAATTTTATCTTCAGTCTGAGTCTGCAAATAGGAGACACCCGGTTACACCCACTGAGTGGCAAAAAGACTGAGTGGCAGCATTGGTTTTCAGCGTGAATGCCGTGAAAAACACACAAAACACATCTAAAACGGGAAATAGATTTGAGATTGACTGTACAAATAGATTTGACAATTAATCGTAGGTATATTTTTACAGACTGCCGAAAGCTACTGTAAAGAGAAACAAATGGATCGCTGCAGTTCACAGAAACAACTGGACTCCAGACAGCAAAACGTGGATTTGCAGTTATCATGTTGTGTCAATATGTTGAATTTTAGGGTAAAATCATACTCCATATATTGTATTGTTATATAATGTATTGACAACTCATCAGTTAAATATTTCCCATATTACATTCTGCATAATTGGATATATGGGACGATATGAAACTATATATAACATTGATATAAATGATCATTCAAATTTAGACCTACCTATATTGTATTTATATAAAGTGTTCACATGTATGCATTTCCCTGGCATCAAAATCAGGCACATATAAATGTCAGGAAACACGATATCCATAAATCACTGGATCTTTGGTAAGTTATAATGAACACTGTCGAGTCCAAACTTTAGTTTAAACTGATAATCGTTTGTTTTACTTGCGTTTTCGCAGTTTCCTCTATTAAATCCAGTAATGCAGCAGGCTCTTTTGCCACTCAGTCCCGGCGTGTTCCGGCGGGAAAGTGACATCAATGCATACCCTCTATAACGATAACGGCACAGAGAAACAATGTCGTTGGAATCACTTTCAGAACAATTTTATTCAGCTGATGAACGATAAAAACATTGATAGCCAATCTGAATCTATTCTGCTTTAATGAGCTTGAGCATTTAAAGTGGCAGATAAGCACGCACGTAGAATAAACAGAACAATTATGCTAATATAGTTATCTTTATAGCTATTGTTCTTAGTATGAACGGGCCTTTAGTCAGATTTCCATTCACATATTTTTGTGCAAATTGGGATATATTGCACAATAATGCTGGATGGATGTGGATAAAATTTGCAACATGTTCATTAAAAATACATTCTGTAATAATACAGACAATGCATGGAACCAAATTAGGTCATCTGGGTATTCCACGCATACATAAGATTTCCATACTGTCCACACAATACATGCTATAGAAGGAGTAGTAAAAATAGTATGCTTTTCTGAACATATCAAATAAGTCAGCATTAGTCAGGCTTCCGGTCACATATTTTTATGCAAAATGGGATATTGCATAAAAAAATGAGAGATGTGGATTAAATATCCAAAATGTACATAAATGTAAGTATATTCTGTAAGAAGGCATGCACATGAACTGTAGTGGAACCACATTTAACAAATACATTCCTGCAGACCTACTTTAAAATAAACCTGAATAATTTGCCAAAATGATTGGCTACTTTTACCTCCTAAAACATTTCCACTTCCAGAAATAAGGCAAGCATCAAGTGCGTCAGAGCATTTTGTTTGTGCACTCAAAATAGCAAGTCATTTATTATATAAAGGAGCCACACTGGCATCTACAATGACTTCACCTTTCATTTCCATTTTGCACCAATTTTCTCTGGAAGTGACGATTTTGTTCACTTGAGAATAGTATGCCATTCCAAACATAGCACAACACTGAACTAACTGCAGGGCCATATGTTGACACTGAGTGGAGGAGTTAAACGATGGGAGGAGGTTTAGGAAAAATATACATCTAACATGAAGGAGCGAGATCCCATGGACGAAAAGGTTAGAATCACACACCTGGACCTCCTCATAGAGGTGTAAGCACAAGTCGCACAACCGTTCTTTTGTGCAAAATGTCTGAATTCTGTCACGGCCATGAGAAAACATTCACTCCGCTGGGTTTGGGCCTCTTACATTCTACATGTGCCCTGGCAACCCATTTCTGCAGTTCCCTGTAAACTACAGCAATTCAGGTTGTTTTTTTTGTTTTTGTTTTTCAATTTACTAGTTGTTATTAGAAGATGGTTATCGGAGAGATTAAAACAACAGAGCAGGACTGGCAGAATCAGACACAAATCTTATCGCAACCCCATCGCAGCTTACAGAATTTATTTCCTGGGCGGAAAATAGGATATTTACCCTATCCCATCATGCACTGCAGATTGCAACAATGCAAGACATCCAGCAAATGTGTTGGACTGGACCTCTGAAAGGGGATTTCCTGCTATGTTATGCTGGGAATTTATGCAGAACTATTAACACAGTCTTTCCCTGCTAAGGGATTTTTTTGTTTTTGAGAATTTAAAAGTAATGAGGGGAAAAAGAGAAGTGATAAAAATGATATAACAATGATAAAAGCCAACAAGAACAGTCTAAATGCTGACATTAGGAGATCCAAGTAATCCACAATTAGCATTTAAACTGCAATGGATGGTTCTGTTTTTATTAACGTCTCTAAATAGTAGCTCTGTGAACAAAACCATACAGTTTAGTCTGTCACCAGCCCAACCCGCAACACAAACTTATCATTTGTCGTAAGTGCTTTTCATGGAATGTAATTCTAAAATCCTTACACAGATGCAAGCCATAAAAAGTCTTTTTGATAGGAAAAATATGAAAAACATTGCCAAGCTTGGGCAAGACACTGTGTTAGACACAATGAGGCAATGTTAGACAAATGTGGCACCAAACTCAGATCAGGGTGCAAATAAGCAGTTTTTGCAGACACAAACAGTCAGTTTTTTTGCAACATAAATGCTGTGCATGTATTAGCCTTTCAGTCAAAAACAAGCAAAACAAATACCATTGTGATTCGCACCTTAAAGGTACACTGAGTGTACAACTTGAACATAATGTGAATCATGCAAAAGTTTTCAGTCGCCAAGAAATGCTCTCAGTCATGAATAATTTATTCTATGGGTGAAATTGTCCAATAACAGGGGGTTAACCAGATCAAATGAAGGTCATGTGATCTCAAAATGGCTGCCCCCATGAGGAGACCCACTACATAAAAACAAAAAACAAAAAAAAACAAAAAAATGCTTTTTTCAGGGTGATCTTTAGAGAGACTTGTTTGGGGAAAGTTACTTTTAAAAGTAATGTGTTACAATATAGTGCGTTACTCCCTAAAAAGAAACTAATTGCGTTACTTGGGGTATGTTTACACAACACCATTTCCAAATGAAAACAGAACATTTTTACGCGTTTTGCGCTCATTTACACATTTTTTGGGGGGCCTGAAAACACAAGCTTTTGAAAACTATGCGTTTACCGTCTCCATGTAAATAATAAAAACGGTGACGTCATGCGTATGCGTATTATGTGTCCGTGGGGTGTTTCTTGACAAAGTGACATCGCCGACTGCTGGCCTGGCATGCATAATGCAGCTTTTTTGAGTAATTCTCACAGATCCGTGTGAATGGGGATCGTTTTGACAGCCTCACATGTCGACATCGTGTAAACATACCCTTAGTTACTTTTTATTCAAATTAATGTTGTTACTTTTGATATTATTTTTTCTCACCTGGGGGATATTCCAGAAAGCAGGTTATGTGACATACCTGGGTATGTTTAAGAGCAAGTAAGCGGATAACCTCAACTTTTGGTTCCAAAAACGGAGGTACCTTTCAGGGTATGTAAGAAGCCATAGCAACTCACTCTCTGAACATAACCTGCTCTGGAGAAGCTCATGGTCCAGGGTTAGTTTGCTTAAGAGGTATTCAGATGTGTTTTATAAATGATACAGTTATATTAATATAACTAAATTTGTTATATAGCTACAGTTATATAATATACAATATTATACATTGACAAGGTAAACAAGGTAATGTTTAAATGTTAATTCAATTCAAATATATTTATTTATTTTATTGTCATCTCACACATGGATCTGCATTCAATTAATTTGCATCAAACAAAAAATATAATCCTTATTCTCAGTGAATAAAGATTAATTATTAAACAAAGAGATTGAAAAAAATTATTGCATAACCACAAATAGGTGGCGATGTGCACTAAGTAGGTTATGTAAAGCGTCTGTTTCCATGGTGAATCATCGATTCGTTGCTCTGTTGTGAATGTCTTGTGTGTTTATGGTTAACATACTCTGGGTTGTCTGAACTTACTCCCAGATGCGTTTTTGGAACCAGCATATCTCGAGTAAGCAAGGTTTGGGTTAATCAACCGAGAGTTCAAGGTATATATGGCGGTAGGTTAACCTTGCTTTCTGGAATACCCCCCTGGGCTGCGCTTTTTGTTTTGTTTTTAATAACAACAAAAAAAGTTCTACTTTGACAAGTGTAAAGGCCCTTTCACACCAAAAGTGAAATCAATGGAAAGGAAATGCAAATTCACATCTGTAGAGGGCGCAGCTCAACAAGCCTTAAGACAAGAAAAAAAAAAAACACTTTTAAAGCAGCAATAAAAAAAAATGTCATTAAGATTAAATACATAAAGTATATTTGTGTAATTAAACATTTAATTATTGCAGGTTTGCATAATATTCTCAGTTTGCATTTCTCCGTTTAATTCATTTTGAGGAATATTGAATCTGTTTTTGTGCAAATGAGATGAGTAAATGCATGCTCATATTTAGTCTTGAACTATAATAACCCTCATGTTTACACAGCGCACACATGCCTCTGCACGTACTCCTGATTACTCTCAACATGAGGACAGGAGAGGTGCCAGTCAATACATGGGAAAACCAAGTGACCTGCATTACTTGTTTGAAAAATCAACTTGGATATTTTTTGTGAATTTAAAAGTAATTTTACTTTACTAGTTACTTGGAAAAGTAATCTGATTATGTAACTCACGTTGCAATACCCTCAACACTGCTTAAATGTACATAACACGTATTAATTTCAGGATAGTACTGTCAAATCGATTAATCGTGATTGTATCTAAAATAAAAGTTTGTGTTTACACAATGTATGTGTGTGTGTATTGTGTATAATTATGTATATATAAATATACATTCAGTCATGTATACATTTAAGAAATATTTACATGTATATACTGTATATATTTATATTATATATAAAAATAAACATTTGATATATAAATATAATTTTTGTTAAATATGTACATGCATATGTGTGTATTTATATATACATAATTATACACGGTACACACATATTGTGTAAACACAAATTTTTATTTTGCATGCGATTAATCGATTTAACAGCACTATTTCAGGTGTAATTTTTTTAAACGGCAAGGCAAGGTGACACAAGGCAATCAAATTTCATTTGATTGTCAGTATAAATGCCTTAAACAGTGCCAGGAGTGTCACATGTATAACTTGCTAGGACAGGTATTACAACAATGACCCATTTTCATAAAGTTGTACAAGATAAGTGAAAACACTGACTAAATAGATTTAAAAAAAAAAAAAAAAAAAATAATGACACTGTCACCTGCCCTTTTGTTCACAAACTACACCTAGTTTCTCTCAGGAATGACACTGTGGCAGATGACAAACCGCTAGCATAAAGTTTAAAGGCAGGAGACACGAAGAAGAAACAACTTTCATTCATTTCGTAGCTTGTGAATACAGCATTTATCAGCTGTCTTCCATTGATAAATAGCTTCCAAGTATTAATTTTGGGGGCTGTTGAAAAGAGTCATGTTCAACTAGTTAACTTGTTTTTTTCCCTCTCTTTGTGCCACCAACCTGCACTCTACAGCTGTTAGTAGTTTCTTTGTTGACTTTCGGTAATCTCAGGGATATCACCACAGAATATGGTGTCTTCCCAAACTTACGCTTTCTCAGAATTTTTTTACTAAAATTCAGAAAAGCCTCAGGCCGAAACTAGTATTTATATTCCACAACTGCATCCCTCCAAAAACAGAGAGACAACACATTTGCCTATAAATAACAGTTTGTTTAAAAGGACACAATGAACAGTACAGTCCCTTTATCCAAAGTCCAGCATAGGGTCTCCAGGCCACGGTATGCAAGACAGCTGACCATCCCAGCCATCTCAGGACCTCGCAGAACGCAGTGTGAGAAGGGGAGGCTATGGGTTTACATGGGACATGACCTAATACAGGGAGGTAAAACTAGGTTTAAGAAGAGGAGGGTATTATATGAACAAGTCTGGGCAGGTCAACCGCAGACAGACTTGCCCTACGGACTAGCAGGAGGTTAAATTTCAGTTTAGGGATTACAAGCTCCCAGAATTTTGATGCTGCCATTATGGACTAGACAGATTGAGCCTTTCTAGATCAACTCAACTGAGCTGACAAAAAAATAAAATAATATATATATATATATATATATATATATATATATATATATATATATATATATATATATATATATATATATATATATATATAAAAACATGCATGACCAATGTATAGGTGCCATGACCACAAATATAAACCTTTTGCAATTCCCTTAAAAGGCATTGAATAAAAGCAAAATGAACAAGCGCACTCGGCTGTTAAAGCCGAAAAGTGGAAAGTAAACATTTGTGCATTGTGACATTTATGGCCCATGGCAGGACTCCAGTGATCTGAGTAGAAGCTCTCGCGGGAGACGCGTGAAGTCCTGCTGAACGAACGCATTTGTTTTTCCATTACGCATGGCACAGACGTCATCAACGAGTAGGGCAACAGCGGCCTCTTGTGCTCATCTCGAAACATTTTTAAACAATATGCTCAACGAGATAATGCAATACCGTCGCGATTACATGACTTACATCAGCGGTTTTCAAACTTTTTACAGGTTAAACGTTTAAACATTTTCATCAAACTGCAATTGAATACCAAATAATTTATAAATATATTTTTACTACGATATAAACATTAAAGCTTTACAAACCTGACATGGAAGCAGTGTAAAATGTTGTAAAGGTACTTGTAGTTGAAGAAATATTGAAGATAGCACATATAGAAGATTCATTTATACTGAAATGAGCTATTAGACCTACATTATGATAATTTCAACAGGTCAAATCATGCATACAAACCTGTCAGCATTCTCACTCAATCTGATGCAAGCTTGCCTTCATCCATTATTCACATTTTAATGGAAAACCTGTTTAACCTGGGTTTTTTTTTTTTTTACCCCTCGTTGTAATGACAGCTTTTGACATCCTTTCAGCTTTGTGACTTCTAGAAAATTGTGTAATAAACTTCAGGTGATTAAAATTAGTCCTAATTAACAGAAGCATAATCTCGGGGAATTACTATGGAAATCAACGGACTAAAAAAAAAAAAACCAACTGTTTGGTCATTTCAAAATATCTTAAGTTCATACGGGTTTGGAAGAAATTGAGGGTGAGTAAATGACAATTTCAATTGAGTGAACCATTCCTTTAAACAATTTTCACAACTTGATGCACATTGTACAAATGAAGCCACCACAAGTGAACTGCACATTTTTATTTCAGGCACAAGAGGGAGCAATTTTGGCCTAAACGCCTTCTCGGCGGAGTCAGTGTTCAAGTGATTCACTCACTGTACATTTCAGACAAACACACAGATTAACACACCCAAAACCCCAACAAGGCCACCAAGTCCTTTTAAAGTGCTCAACATGTCAAGTATTACCAGAAAAAAAAAAAAAAAAGGAAAAAAAAATTCCTCCATTCTTGCAAAGCGATGCATGTGTTCAACAACACCAAAAACAGAAAAGGCACCATGTTGCTGACTTTTGTATGGCTGGGAAACCTTTCTTGCTCATCTAAAATTAACAGATGAGAATACAGTGCCATAAACACCAGAAGATGCTTCCGAATGTTAGGATTTTCGTTTAGTGCACCCTAAATGCAGCTACTATGGGTTACGGGTTTGTGCACCCAAGTACACAGTAAAGACTTTCAAAACACTGAAAAAAATTATTTTAAATAAAATCAAATAAATAAAAACAACAACCCAGGTAAACCCATGTAAACAGCAGAACATCTTACATTAGCTTTAACACTGACTTATACTATTGAACATCTTTCAAACATGCAGTTGCACCATGCGTAACCAAAAGCGCAATAAAGTGCAGAGTAGCTTTCAAAGAACATCCAAAATGCCACATTCCTTTTTGTGCCCATTTAGAGAGATGTTCAGTCCTGGTACAGCAGGAAACCAGAGAAGGTGCTGTACTTCCAGCTGCTGCCATAGATGGCGCCACGGTGAAGACGCAGCCACACCTGGTCACCTTGGAACAGCTGGAGGACAGCGTGATTGCTGGCAGTCTCATGGTCCGGAGCGCCGTCATTGGCATACGCGGACACCATCACCTCTTCGTTGCGCATGAGGTTGACGTACAGGGGCACACTGATGGCCAGCTTCAGGATGTGGAAGATGAAGACGTAAGTGCCGGCAGCAGGACAGGTGAAGCGGCCAGAGGTCGTGTCGAACATGTCGCCAAGGTTGGTGTGCAGCTGGTCGAAGGCAATCGGCTGATCCAGAGTGCCAGGGGCGAAGTTGGCTGTGCGGGCAGCGGAGAAAGCCACGCGGAGTTGGGTGAGCGGGTACACATGTACGGGCATCAGAGTGTGCGGGCCCTGGGGTGTGATGGGCACTTCCATAGATGGGATGGAGAGAGTGTCACTGATTCCTGAGTCGAGCGGATACATGGCCTCCCGGTCTGGGCTGCTCACCTGAGAAGAGTCACTCCAACCAGCTTAAAAGAGGAGGAGACAAAGAACCATCACTTTGATCTTTTATAATCTATGGAGTCATCTCACCAGTGTTGGGGAAAAGTTATTTAAATGCAATACAATATTGCTTTACTTCCTTAAAAAAAAAGTAACCTATTGCGTTATTTTGTACAGAAAGTAATGCATTGTTGCTTGTGTTACTTTTTCCCCCTCACCTGGGCTTGCTTGTTTTAACAAAAAAAAAAAAAAGTTCAATTTTGGCAAATGTAACACCAAAAGTGAAACTAATAAGCCTTAGACTTAGAGAGCGGGTAACATTGCTTAAATCAAGGTTGAGATGTTCCCTTAGTTTTTCCCCTCTTAAATTGAAGAAACATATCTAGGGCAAGAGTACACTACTTCGAAATGCTGGTTGAAGCTTTTAATGCGTCAAGCCCACCAGAGACACTGTCTGTAAAATGTGATAAAGTTCAGTAAAAAGGTCTGCAGTTGAAGAATTGATGAACCTAGCATAAATGTAATGGCTGAGAAGAGGTTGGAAGGGACATACAAACAAACCGCATTGAATGCCACTGAATAACTGTCAGAGATACCTACATATGAAGCCACCAAATTATATACAAAAATACCATATGACGACAAGATCTAGTGCATCTAGGTCTAGTACCAGTGACGTGTGAAATTAAGTCTCAATAAGAGAAAGAAATTCATTAACCAATGGCTTTGATGGGAAGCATAAATGAACATTAAAATCAAAAGTTTAATCGCATTTACGCTTACTATGGTTGAATTGGTCAAAAGGTCAGCAGCAACGGCATTGATTCATAAAGTGAGATTAAATAAAGTGCAGGTATAACGCAACTTTGTAGGCCAAAACACGAGTTAGCATGTGTCTTTAAATGGGGTTTTGGTTAAACGGCTGAAATAAGGTCTGTGGTGAACAAGCTCAAGAGACTTTCATGTTTTATTCTACGAAATACATCAGTATTACCCATATTTGTGATTTTTTTGAAGCTGTTACGTGTCTTGAAAAAGGCGGTTGCTAACAAGTGGCCAAATGGGACTACAGAGGCTGTCGAGGAAATTAAACGTCATCACGGCGAAAAGGTAAGCTCAGTCGGCTTTTACAGCCTCATTATGCTCATAAAGTGCTCTAATAAACTATTCTCACTCAAACATTCTGGGAAAATGTTTTCAGATAAAAACTGAAAGAGTTGTCGGAAGCTTAGTGATGGTGACGTTGAAGTCTAGCGACCGTAGTGTAGTTCGTTTGTAGCCCACCTTTAGCGTTTTACTTCTGGCGACTGCATTTAGGCTTCAAAATTCATAAATTGCGTTCATTTGTGAAAATGATCTTGATGGACCAAACAAGCAAGTATCAAACTTTTGTTGATCACAGAACTGGTTTTTCACAATTAAAAGACTGGGAATACCCTATTGGGTTTTTCTCGAGGGAACCAGTGCAACGCTAACTGCCGGTTGGCGTACAAAGTGACGTCATACCTGCACCATTTACCCATGGTACCTATGGCTATACCCTGTCCCTGCACTCAACATTGGGACAGGAGAGGTGCCAGTAAATAAATGGAAAAACTTGTTTGAAACAGTAACAGATGTTGTAAAGTATCAGTATTAAATATACTTAAAACCAGTACGAGTGATTGCTCATACCACTGCTCCGTTGAGTTGCTGCACCTCCACCTCGTTTGAAGCTCTGCTGATATCCGTTTTCCTGTTAGTAAAACAAGCGCAGCTTGTAATATAACATATATCCTAATATACCTACAATACAAAATTTATATTATAGTTTAGATGAATGGCATCAGTAATCCTAACCTATAATATCATAGTGGGTAAAATGTATTGTTCAGTATAACTAAAATGGCATCAAGACAAAAATAAAAACAAGGCCTATAATATAAAAAGCATAAAATAAACACCTACAGCACAAAATACACATAAAATTGACTTGTTCATGAATAAGATAAGTAAATAAAATAAGGAAATCAGTAAAAACTAACTTACTCTGGACACATAGAAGGCAGATCCAGGGTCTCTGTGTGTCTGGGATATGAAGGCCCCTCCTGGAGAACGCACATTCACTCTGTAGGCCTCATAACCACCTGTAAATCAGTCAGAAGGAAAGAAAAACAGGGTTTACACTAATCCAGGTCTTCTAAAAATTGCAAAGATAACAGTATAGATTGAAAATTTGTGCAAGAAAAAAAAAAAAAAAAAAAAACCATGCATTGGCTCAGTGTTAAAGTTTAGAACAGAAAAAAACACCTCATTATGTGATCTGCACACAGTATGAATAAAAAAAGCCTAACAGGGAGTGAAGGAAACACAGGAAGAGGACGGTACCTCTGTAGCCACCAGGTGATCTGTATGAGTGACCCAAACCCCTGCCTGCACGCGTCATACCTCTCGCTGTACCACGGGGGTAGCAGGACTGACTCGGACGAGACTGTGGCTGAGGGGTAGAGAATACGTGACCGCCTGTACTGACGGGACACTCCAGCTGGTACTGGCCTTCTGCAAAAACACATGATTGGTGAGGCAAGTGGGACAGCCTGAGGGAGTGTGTGAGTAGCTCAGTGAGTGAGTGAGTGAGTGTGTGTCACCGATCTGTAGGTCATCTTCAGGTAGGTTGAGTTCAGGTGGCGTCTGGGTGCTTGCAGTGGAATAACACTGGGTTTTGACCGGCGTGTAACTCAGATGCATAGACTCAGAGAATCCACTCTCATCTGACTTCATCCCTGAGCTCTCACTGTTTGGCAAAGATGCCACATTAAACACCTGATGAGGAGAGAGGGGTTTGAGCTCAACGCAAACCAGCTCAGCTTCTGATAGGATGTTTTGCATTAAATAAATGGAAATGTTAGGGACAGAGGCATATGGAGACCAAACATTATGCTCACAGAGTGAATGTTGTGGAAGTTGTTTTCTGCACTGATGGATCGGTGACTAGGTGGGGTTGAAAATGTCTGCGCAGACACAGTGGTTGATACTCCATTGCATAACATCTGCTTTTCTGCCTGACACACGCAAACAAAAATAAAGTCAGTCCCAAAAACGGTTTTAAAAGCACTGGATGGTCATTTCCATGGCACCACATGCCATTAAGTGCAGGACTCAAGGTCTTCAAGTTTAAATTCTAAATTTGCAGCCTTGCAAAAGTGATTTAAAAGTTTAAGACTCGGGCCGATACTCCTCAGATAATTACCTTATATTTAGCCAAATACATAAAATACTAGGAATGTCCCCACAATTCACAAAAACAAACCTGAGTGTGAGTCCCTTTTGCTGCCAAAACATCCCTGACCCAGAGGCATAGACTCCACTAGACCCCTGAAGGTGTGCTGTGGTATCGGGCACCAAGATGTTAGCAGCAGATCTTAAGTCCTGTAAGTTGCGAGGTGGGGCCTCCATGGATTGGACTTGTTTGTTCAGCACATCCCACAGATGCTCGATTGGATTGAGATCTGAGGAATTTTGAATTTTGCTTTGTGGCAGGGCGCATTATCCTGCTGAAAGAGGCCACAGCCACCAGGGAATAACATTTCCATGAAAGGGTGTACATGGCCTGCAACAATAGTGTATGTGTCAAAGTAACATCCACATTGATGGCAGGACCCAACCCAGCAGAACATTGACCAAAGGGTCACACTGGGTCTGCCACCTTGCCTTCTTCCCATAGTGCATCCTGGTGCCACGTGTTCCCCAGGTAAGCGACGCACACGGCCATCTACGTGATGTAAAAGAAAACGTGATTCATCCGACCAGGCCACCTTCTTCCATTGCTCCGTGGTCCAGTTCTGATGCTCATGTTCCCACTGTTGGTGCTTTCGGCGGTGGACAGGGGTCAGCATGGGCATCCTGACTGGCCTGCGGCTATGCAACCCCATATGCAACCAAGTGTGATGCACTGTGTATTCTGACACCTTTCTGTCAGAACCAGCATTAACTTCTTGAGCAATTTGAGCCACAGTAGCTTTTCTATTCTGTTTATTTAAAAAAAAAAAAAAAAAAAAAAAAAAAAAAAAAAAGCACCACATGCATTAATGAGCCTTGGCTGGCCAGAACCCTGTTGCCAGTTTACCACGATTACTTCCTCGGACCACTTTTGATTGATGCTGACCACTGCAGACCGGGAACACCCCACAATAACTGCAGTTTGGGAGATGCTCTGACCCAGTAATCTAGCAATCACAATATGGCCCTTGTCAAACTCTCAAATCCTTACCCTTAATCGTTTTCCTGATTCTAACACATCAACTTTGATGTCAAAATGTTCACTTGCTGCGTAATATATCCCACCCACTAACAGGTGCTGTGGTGAAGAGATAATCATTGTTATAATCACCCGTCACTTGACCTGTCAATGTTATGCCTGATCAGGACAAAAAAAAAAAAATAAAATAGAAAATAAAATACCCAGTTTAATCTTTAAGGTTTAGGAGGAGTGCACGGTTTAGTATGAATCAGAATTATGTCAATTTCTTACCGGTCCAGTGCTTTGGTTTTCTAGAGGGACTGAGATGGAGGATCCCCTGCGGTACAGTGGAGGAGAGGTGAAGCCCTCATTTTGCTTCTAACAAAACACAACAGATACAATTATAGCATATTTAAGATTACAAGAATAGTATTTGAGATCTTGCATTCAATAACTGTACCATCGCCCCCCCAAAAAAAAAAAAAAAAAAAAAAAAAAAAAAAAAAAAAAAGAAATTACATGTGGCTCATCTTCATGGTGCAGATCAAGGTCAGAGCTGGTTAAAGAACCGTCTCCATTGGACAGACAGCCTTTACCCTCTCCAGAAAGCAGCATCCGTAAAGGAGTGCTCTACGATCAGAACACATTAGTCACAGAGAATGCTGACCTCATGTTTTTGTTATACACAAAATAAGCTCTCATATTAAGTACAACATGCTCACCCGCTGGGACGGAGGCAGAATATCTGATGGGCTTTTTGTCAGTTCCCTTTGTGCTGCATGTTAAAAGCAGACCATCAATATCAGTTTAACACCATCCTATTCTTATTGTGTAACTTAATATGGAGCGCTCATGTACCAATAGGAGTAGAGCAGACTGGAGATGAAAGGCATCTCTTTGCTCGACTGTTTACGGGTGAGGTTTCTCCATCCAGAAGAGACTCCTGTAAACAGAAGATCGAGGAAAGGTCTGGGAAAACCTACTTTCTAAAAGTTTCTGCGTTTTAAGTTTAAAAATTCATTTAAATGCATGCCTGCATGAAGCTGAAGGAGCCAGAGATCTGGTCCATCAGAGTCTCCAGCTGCTGTTTACGCTGAACAGGGTCTTGTGGTAACGGAGATGGAGAGCCAAAGACTTCCACTGCGACAGGAATCTGAGACGATATAGCATAAAATTAATGCTTTAACCACTTTGAAAATTGAGTTTATAGTGGATCTAAATAACGCACCGGTTTGGAGTCCTGCTCCACCTTGGTCTTCCTTTGACGTTTCTAGAAGACACAAAATGCATATTGAATGGTTGCCCAACATGCAAGACCAGTCATTTAAGCAGTTATTTTAGTTAGTTTTGGCTATACATCCCCATTTATCTTTATTGAGTATATATGGTCTACGTGAATTTAAACAAGGGAAATCATACATCGGGGTCCCAAATAAATATAAAAGAAAGAATACATTTGAAATGGACAAGTTTTTCACCTCCTTGGGGTCAACTGTGGGTCTCTTCAGGATGTCTGTAGTCTTAGGAATCAGTCCTGCTGCCCTCTTCCATGGCTTCTGTATGGGGGACTGAGAGGATACAGGAGGTTCAGAAAACTCCATTTCCCATGAGTCCGGTGGCTCCCTTTCCTTCATAGCCAAAAACTCATCCTTCCAGCTACGGGGCGAAGCATTCTCTTCCCGTCTACGCTCAGCAATGTCCGTTTCAGGTAGGTATCGTCTGTTAAGAAACTGGCATCATTCAGAAGTTACTGACCTGAGTGTGTTTCTCCAAAACACAGTTTATAGAATTGATGACAAAAGATAATGGTCACTTGTTTTTACCTCTTTGGAAGGCACTTCTTTTGAGCTCAGCTTCACCAGCGCTAAAACACAAATAGAAAACGGCATGTATTAGAGAAAAAGAACGGCTGCTTAAATTAAAAACTGGAAGTTACATTTGAATAATCTCACTGGAGAGGCTACAAGGCAGAGACGGAGGGTCAGCCTTTACGACCTCAGGCTTCTCTTGACTGTCAACTTTAGGAAGTGGTACATGATCAAAAAAGCCACAGTCCACTAGCTGAAGTAGCTTCTCCTTCATGTGCTTATCTGAGGAAACACGACAGCAGTCACATTCACAATTTTTGACTTTGTACCCTCACAGCCCTATCAGTAAGACTCAAACCCACCTTCATCAACATGCATTTATGATTTAACACCATATCAGCAGCAATGGCTATATTCAGGGCAAGCAACAGCGTAAATCACAATTTAAAAAAATTAAATTGTCATTAATACACAATTTAACAATTTTCTTAAATATACAAAATCCGACATATACCAATCACAACAACAGTAATAACAATTACATCTTTAAATGTAATATTGATAGAAATTCTAAAATTATCCTTCAAGACTAAAATAACCTTTTATTTCCTGAATTACACGTACATAAAACGTACCCTTGAAATACAATACATTTAAAATTACTATTACTTTTATTTTTATTATTTTTATTATTAGCAATGCATGCCCTCTGTTTAATAAAAAAAAAAAATAATTAAATTACACCAGTAATTTTATTTATATTAAAATCACTAGTATAAATAAAAATAAAATCTTAAGTATCTGCAATACGTTAATCATAGAAGAGGGAAAAAAAACATCCTGGCTCATTAGATAACACATGGAAAGCCATCAAATTATTTGGCTCATTAGATAACACATGCTGAAAGCCACCAAATTAATTTGACAGAGATTGAGCTAGAAACTCACATGTCGAGCCAGCAACTGGTCTCTCTTTCCCTTCCAGCAGCTCCCAGTAAACAATAGCAGCCTGTTCCATCTGATCCTCTAAACTAGAGCATGAAACAACAGGAAGACCATGCCACATCAACAGGCTTTTTTGGTGATACGGACCAGCTGACTGTACATTAAATCACACACCTAGCACATAAAAATCAATCTCATTAAACATTTTTAACCAAAACGACTTGTGGTACAACAGACAGACAATGTACACTCAAAAAAGGAAGCCTTTAAGATTTGGACCAATTAATAGTAAACGTCCATCAAATTGAATAATCCTGACATAACGGAATTAAGGATTGTTCTATTTATTAGTCCACAAAAGAAATGGAGTCCCATTTCCCAGTTTAGTAGTCCCCCCCCCAAAAAAAAAAAAAAAAAAAAAAAAGGTACTATAGAACTGAAGACACTAGCACAAACCTCATTCTGTGGTCTCGTTTGCATCCCAATAATGATGCCAGATCCAGCAAACTCTCCGTGTCCTGTGTGGTCAGGTGACAGGAATGTTTCCTCATGTTGCAGAAGTTTCGCCGGACGTCCTCTCTCTGCAGACTGTGGAGGACATATTGCACCTGGAGAATCAAGCTCAGACGTTTCCTCTCTTGTTCAACCCTCATGATCTTCTCTTGCCGAACAACTTTCCGTTGAGCCTTCAACAACTATGATGGAGAGAATCAGATGGTAGTATAGTTTCATTTAATGCCATGACAGCATCTGAGGCTATCTTCATGGCAAAAACTGAATTGAGAGTTGAGAATCAGAAGATCCAGTGAAACATTCAGCACAATTCGATTCTGCTCTGTGCTCTACAAATGCATAAGCCTTACATCTTGTGTGAGGGCACCAATGGTCTTCTGGAGCTCTTTGGCAAATTTAAGATTGTGGACAACCTCCTCATACTTCCCCACAGCTTCCTACAACATTACCACACATCAGTGATCTTGAAACAAGCCCCATTTCCCAAAATGCAGCATATAAAAAGAAGAACGATTACCAGTTGGTCTTGATTTAGTTTTTCCCCCTTTTTCATCCTCTCATTGTAGCTTTCCAGTTTCAGCTGTAAAAAAAAAAAAAAAAAAAAAAAAAAAAAGCTTTGTTTTATGCCAGAAGTCACACATGAACAAGGCTGAAGGTCATTTGGTGCTCTACGAGTAAAACAAAAACAATTCCGTCTGAACACAAAACTCATTCGTTCATGTTGCTTCTGTCCAAATAACAATTAAGGCACCTTCTTTTTCTCAATGTTACGGATCTTGTGCTTCAGGCAGATGAGGCCGTCCTCAATGTACTTCTCATAGCCGTAGTAGGAGGTCGCGGCTGGGTTAAGGGCGAGCTGGAGGGCGGTAAGCACTCGAGGGGACTCGGATTTGGGGCTGCCCTGGTCATCCTTCTCCATGGTCAACTCTGAGGGAGTCAACGTCTCTATAGTCCGAGATGGTGACAGCTGAACCATGATCTTAGTCTCTCTGATAGACAAGGGAAACAAACAGAAAGGTCACCATTTACTGTAGAAATAAAAAGACAGACTCTTGCGCTTATAACCATGGGAATGGAATGGTAGATTACTTCCTGAATGTGCAGTATAGACACCTTTACAGAGGAGGACAGTAACAAAAGTACATTTACTTGAGTACTGTACGTTAGTACACGTTTTGAGCATATGTGCTTGAGTAGACTTTCTGGAAACTTATGGCTTTTACTTCACTAAATTTAAAAAGACAAATATTGTACTTTTTACTCCATTTCTATCAAGGTCCTCGAAGTAGAAGGTAATTTCTATGTAGCCGCTTTGAAAGTCAGTGGATGATTTTGTTTCTCTTTAAAACGTGAACTGACAAACTGACAAATCTATTGACATTCTCGTCAAAGAATAAATATCCAGTCAGAACTGATGTCCTGTGTGAGATGTGCAGATTCGAATTGCTCAAAAATGTGAATGTCTGGGAGAAAGGCAACAACGCGAAAGAGAAAGCTCAATTCAATCCGGATGCGCACTCAGAAAGCTGCCTCTCAGACTCCAGAGCAGTACTGAATTTAAAAAATGTATAAAGTCTTGCATTTAGTCGACTAAAAGTAGACAAACTAATTCAGATGCCTACAAACTAAATAGCATTTTTGTAAAAAATTATGACTAAAACTAAATCAAAATTTGCTGTTAAAATTAACACTGGTATGAAGTATGGCCAGTCAAATTTTCTTTTTTTATGGATAATTTGCTGCCAAGTTGCCATAGCCTTGGGGATACAGCACTAAAGCATAGGTACAGTTCAAATGTAGTCTCTAATAATGTTAACTGAAGTCCTTTCAGAAATAGGTTTACATAATCTTGTCAAAACAATGTAGAAACCTTTGTTTTCTAGTACAATGTCGACTTTTATAAGAGCTTTGTAACTTTTAAACAAGTATTTAAATGAGTTCAAGGGAGTCGTATGCTAGCATGCCAGATGGAGCATGACTGTCTTAAACCACCACGATGGCACAAAGTGATTCATACAACAATGCAATAAAATAATGCTTTTACTTTTGATATTTGCGTACTTTTAAAAGCAAGTACTTCTGTACTTTTAAGTAAATGTCTCTTTACAACTTTCACTTGTAATGGCGTCATATTTGACCAGTAGTACACTTTAACTCAGGAGTTGTGTACTTTGGCCACCTCTGCACTTTTATATTGCATGTTAATAACACAGTGGTCATAAACTTTATACTGACACCTATTGAGATGATGCAGCATCACAAACTCAGTTTATTTGCAGGCATATTGGTTCTTATTCTGCAACCAAGAGAGATTGATAGAATGGCTCATGTGACCTCAACATGGCCATGATGACCACAACAGAGCACTTTATATTTAAGGCCACCAATATGACTGGGGTCTCATGTAGCCTAATTGTAAACCATTTTAACCATCAAAAGTAGTAATTGTTACTTCAGTATCATAAGATAGTAGTATAATTTTAGCCAACTAAAACACTAAAAATGAAGTTTGTTATTCTTATTTTTGAACTACCCCTTTAAATTGTAAAATTTTCAATCACTCAAGAGCATAAAAGTTAATATGGAATGCATTACTCTTTTTAATGGCTGTGCTGCATAAAGTGGTTTTCCCTTTAAAAGCATGTAGTATAAGGCCATCAAATGCATCCTTGTTTATCATGCAAGGAGTTCTGTAACCCAATGACAATAAATATTGTAAAGGAAATCTCAGCAGACAGAGGAGTTAAGCACGAAAAGCATAGCCTGAACACATTGTATGCTAACTGTACAATTGTGGAAGCTAAACTCTGCCCATGTGTCTGGACATTCGCCAGTGCTCACCATGACATGGCATTTACATGTTAGAACGCTAAAAGCACCAATAAAAAGGCGAAATCACCCCCGGAAATCAGTATGTAACATTAAAAACCGCAGTCATTTACTGTCAGCCATTTACAAATATTCAATAAAACGTCAAATGCAATTTTGGTGCTCGTAAGCATTGGTTTTGAATCTAGCATACCACCATATCAAGCTACACTAACCTGCATTTAAAAAAAGAGCAACAGCAATACTCTAAAACGCAACTTTTAAAGCATTTATCCGACACGAGTTTGATGCTTTCCAGAATAATCCTCCCCAAACAGCATCGACGGGGTGCCACCACCCAAATGCACGCGTAGAGAACGCAAATAAGTTGCCAGAGGATGAATCAAGGCACAGATGCATGTGACAACATAACGCACAGGTGCAAGGAGCAAAGCATCCGCAGATATCTCACCGACCTCATGCGTCTCTGCCGGTGTGTGTGTTTGTTTGCTGCGTTTCAGCTCGTTAGGATGACTTGGGTGGGAAGACTGCTCATTTAGAGTCAACGCAAATGAGATAGCCTTTCGGTGAGTTGGTGGAAAGACGAAATAAAGCGATGGGTAAACCGAGAGGACAGACCGCAGCCACCTCTCACCTTTTTATGCCCTCAGAGCAGAGGAAACCCATCAGCTGGAGGAGCAATCATGACGTCACACAGCCAAACAACAGGACAATCCCCTCGCGCAACCTCAGCACTCTCCCCTCCCTCCATCCACCCATCTATCTATCTATAGAATGGTGAACACATGGTTGAATAAATAACAGGGTTGCAAATTTAGTCTGTCAAGCTAAGTCAGTCCAATTAATTTGTGACTAAATATTGGTTTGTAGCAGTTATTGCTAATTATGTAACAGGGAAACAGTAACTCTTGGGTGAAACAGGGTTGAATGACAAAATGGACAAATGCAGTTAACAGAAAAAAAAATTGAGAAAAAATTGAGAAAATGGAATGAGGTTGTTTACCTGACTATTTCTGGTCTGTCACCATTTCACATATCAGCATTTAAGGGGCAGATATTTGTTGTTTAAAAAAAAAATATTATATATATATATGTTTGGAGTCGGTAAGATTTCTTTTTGAAAGAAGTCTCTTATTCTCTCCCAGGCTGCATTCAAGTAAGGCTGTGAAATATTATTACAATTTAAAATAAATGTTTTCTGTCTGAATATATTTAAAAAATGTCATCTATTCCTGTGATGGCAAAGCTGAATTTTCAGCATCATTACTCACATGATCCAACTGATTTGGTGCTTATTATTATCTGTTTATCATATGTCTTATTTAGCATTATTATACACTTTTAATTAATTTAACCTTAAACGCATACCTCAGGTCTGTAGTGACACGAAATGTCATTCACTACCCTCCTCTACATTCATTTTAAAAATTAGACATCAACCTTCTTAGTATTCCTAAATCAATTCTTTATAAACAATAACAAGAAAATTATTATTATTATTATTATTAATAAAATTATTATCATTATTTTTTTGTTCAAAAGTTGTATTGGGACGCTAACGATCCGATGTGTGTAACAGTGTAAGTATATTTTTTTCTGCACAACAATAATTGGATCTTTAACAATTCACCTTTATTCCACAAGGTGGCAATGTCTGATACATAATGACATTTCACTCATAGTTCCCGCAGGCAGAAAACAAAAGAATAGGAGGTGTCATCAGCAAAACTTGATGTGGCTCAGTGATTTACTGCAGGGCAAGTGCTGAATGCAATCAAATATTAGTGTCACTCTCACTTGTTGGTGGATCTGAAGCTGTCAGAGAACAAAATATTGATTTTGAAGATGTTGGAAATTATAGTTTTGAGATCGCAAATATGAGCCAGATGCTAAGTGTACTGGGAAATGAGCTCTGACGATGATAGTGATGATAGTATAAAACATCTACTCAAACTGGGCCCTAAAGGGAGCCCCAAGCTACAAAAGGTAACAAAATATGCTTTATTTCATTCTTCTGTAGTTGTTAATCTAATCTAAGGATAGTTTTATATTATGACGACTGATAGAGAGCCATCCGTGTTAGATATCCGGGTCGCTAAAGACCGGAATATATAATAATGATTGGCGAAACATTCATGCATTTAAGGGTTAATGCATCCTTGCAGAATGAATACATTAATGTCTTCTTACTGACCCAAAACAGTAGTATTCCATCAGTTCATGTGTTCCCTGGGAACTGAAACCACAACCTTGGCGTTACAGATTTAATGCAAAAAGATTGTCTATAAAATTACCCTATTTAGCTTATTAAGGTCTGGTTTCACTGGTTTAAATTAAGACATTTAAGTAGATTTAAAACAACAACAAAAAAATCCTTAGAAAAAAAACTACTAATGTGCATCTTGAGAGAAAACAATGGCACTGACATATTTTAAGATATGTCAGTGTTAGTTGCTTTCAGTTAAAACAGCTCAAACATGCATTTTAGTCTGGGACTAGGCTTAAGCATTATCTCTGAAACCAGTGATAATGTTATTTATTGGTATGATCTACCTATATGTTCTTGTAGTTTTAAACAGTAGCATGGCACTACCAATGCCAAGGTCATGAGTTCAATTCCCAGGGAATGCATGAATTATCAAAATGTTTATCTTGAATCCATTGTAATAAATTGCTTTTAAAGCATCTGCAAAATGTATATGCACATAACAAGTGTAACTGTCACAAGTTACATTTATTGAGCAACAAGTAAAAAGTACAATATGTAAAAAAATACAAAACCTGCTTCATATATCTCTACTAGTAATATGAATACAAAGTGCATAGCTACCATACATGCCTGTAGCACTACAACTAAAGGGCTAGTCTAAGGGAAGTATGTGGGCATTAGACACCCTCAAACAAAAGTATAAAAATAATCAAATTGTTGTACTTCCCTGTTGAAACCCCTGTTGAAAAGTGCTGGTCCTAAGGAACTAGCTCCAGCTTAGGATCAGTTTATAACCAGCTCAGCACCAGCATAATCCAGTTTAAACCAGCTACCATGCTTCAAAACATACCTAACCAGCATGTGCTTTGGGGGGGGGGTTTCAACAGGGTTAGCATACACACACACACACATTTGTTTTTACAGCTGTCCAGTCCTGAAGTTCTCCATAACATTTAGTGAATCTCAGCCTATTATCCGTGACATGTGTAAAAGCATTTTCAGTCCATATTGCAGTGTTGTTAGGACAGACAGGCCAGTCCTATGACAAAATCTGATGAGACTTAAAGACCACAAAACAAATAAATATGAAATAAATAAGACAAAAGCATATTCATCATAACCGTTGTTCAGTCTTACACCTCTTATATTTACAAAGAATGCCGTCATAGAGATGACACGATAGGAAACCCCATATGGGTGCTTCAGCTAAAAGGATGTTACCACAAATGCAGTCATTGTTCAATGTCATTCCATGATATGGCATATTCACACTAAAGCCACAAGCTGCCACCATCAAAATACCCATTTCAAAACTGAGCGGATATTAAATAAATTGTAGAGAGAATTCAAATTAATGTGCAATTGAGTGTTTTGTGTGAAATAAATGAACTCTCTAGCGCCACCCCCTTGAATTCAACAGAAGTATGTGTGCATCAACATAATTTGTACAACCCAAGACAGCCAAGGCCATCATATACATAAAAAAAACTGACAGGAAAGACCTATTGGACCATAGGGGAAAATTTGGGATATATAGTATGAATACTTATATATACTTATATATGAAAGCTTATTACAGACGAGTAATTTATAATGAAAACGTTGATTTAGCCTTTCAGTAGAGTGTTTTCCCTGGAGCAAAAGGCAAACAAATAAAAACATAAACCAAAAATTAACAAAACGATCAGACCATGTGCTCAAATCTTTCATGACACTTAAAAAAAGTAGTATCTGTCATTGCGAAAACTCTATTTACAAAAGGCAGAGAGGGAGAGGAAGGAGGTATATGAACACACGTATATAAGATGACAGAATAAATAGCAAAAAATGTTGGGCTTTTTGGCGTTGAGGGAGACGATATTGAAAATATCCAATTCTAAAAAATGTAATCCCTGTCATAATTAAACAACACTGACATCTTAAGATGTCAAAACTCTGATTTCATTTTTGTTATTTTCTTGCATTTATCTACAAAAATATATTTTGGGACCGTCTCAAAATTTGCCCAAATTATTAATGTTTTAACATTGCAAAACATAATCTTCTTAAAAGTCCATGCAAAAATTCATGCAGATTTTCATCAAGACGATAGTTTCCTTAGCGTTCATGCTAGACACCGATCTTTACCAAAAACCTTAAATCTACACTTTTGCATATTTACATTAGTAGGCTACACTGAATACAAGAGTGTTGATAACCAGGCATCATTTTTCTGCCTCTGCGCCATATAAATGCTGTCTGAGGAAATGTTTGCAGTAAAACACTGAGTTAAAATACAGACAACCTGCATTGAAATCAGGGTTTAAAAGTGACAGTTCACCCTAAAACCTCAAAATATGGGATTCACTTTTCTTAGATTAAACACAAAAATGTGAATTTTTGAAGAATATCCTGCAATATTTTTTTGCAAGTGAATGGAGACTGGCGGCAAAATGCACCATAAATGTGTAATGTCTGTCAAAAGTCATATGGATTACATTTATCGCTAACATATGGCTTTAAAAGACTTGGAATACAAGCACTTAAATCAATTTTTAAGATAATTATATGGTGATCTTTGTCATTTTGGAGTTTGACAACGCTAGCCTGCATGTTCTTCAAAAAAAAAAAAAAAAACTCAAAAAAGGACAGAAATGTAAAGCGATTTGAAACTACAGAGCTCCTAAAAGGTACATGGTGATGGAAAAATTATATGTTAATTGTATGTTAAATGTTTTGTGAGCGAACGCAGAGTTTTTCAGGGGAACGCAAAACTTTTGCAAGTGAATCCAAAAGCATTGAAATATATTTTTCCTCCCATCTCATATTTTTCCATCACCATGTCCCTTTAGGCGCTTCATGTGAAACAACATGAGGGTGCATGACAGAATTTATTTAATTTTTTTTTTATTTTTAGGTGTCCTGCCCCATTAAAGGGTTAGTTCTGTTATTAATTACTCTCATGTCGTTCCAAACCCGTAAGACCTTCGTTGATCTTCGGAACACAAATGAAGATATTTTGATGAAATCCGAGAGCTCTCTGACCCCTCCATAGACAGCAATGTAATTAACACTATCAAGGTACAGAAAGGTTGGAAAGACATCGTTGAAATAGTCCATGTGACTCCAGTGGTTCAACCTTAAATTTATGAAGCGACGAGAATACTTTTTGTGCACAAAAACAAACAAAAATAACGACTTTATTCAACAATTTCTTTACGTCTGTGCTAGTCTCTTAGGCTGTTGATGTAGTAAATACAGTGCGGCACTTCCAATTTACACCAGAGCTACGCTAGAACGCCGGCTTACCATTGAGCACCATGATGCTGGCCAACGTAAACTGCTTAGAAGTCTGACACAGATGTGAAGACTTTGTTGAATAAAGTTGTTATTTTTGTTTGTTTTTGCACAAAAAGTGTTCTCAACGCTTCATAAAATTAAGGTTGAACCACTGGAGACGCGTGGAATATTTTATCGATGTCTTTCCAACCTTTCTGGGCCTTGATAGTGTTAATTACATTGCTGTCTATGGAGGGGTCAGAGAGCTCTCGGATTTCATCAAAAATATCTTCATTTGTGTTCTGAAGACGAACGAAGGTCTTACAGGTTTGGAACGACATGAGAGTGAGAAATTAATGACCGAATTTTCATCTTTGGATGAACTAACCCTTTAAATACAAACCAAGAGGGAAAAACAGAGCAGGACGTAACAATAAAGAGAGAACAAAATAAATATATGAAATGCAAAGATCAAAAGATTCCCTAAATAATGGCTATATCCCAGCTAGAATCCCTGCTCGAATATCACTGAGCTAGAATTTAGCAGATGCTGCTTGCTGTATACTAAATACTATACACTAACTGCAGAGACAGTCACCCTCACCCAGAGGACGGGCACAATGGTGCTCAAGGGTACAAAAGTGACAGCGTAGGATTGTGGTCACTGTCCAAGTCTATTCTCTACATTTCTATGCGTGATATATGTAGATCCAGCATTCTGTGTTTGAGTGGGATAGCAAAAAAAGGAAACTCATTTTTCCTGGTCTACAAAATAAAAGAAGGGGTGAACTGGAATAGCGTGGTACCAGGCTCTGAAAAACAAGGATGCCAGTTCAGTTTGATAAATAAAGGTTGTTTCGGCTGCAAAGGAAATGAAAGGGACACATTGTCAACAAGGAGGAAAGAAACAGGAAGGATCCAGCTGCTCTTGAATCGAAGGCAATCTGAGAGAACGTCTTTGAGAGTGTCTTACGCCTCTGACTCTCGAAGGCTTCCTAAGAATGCCAATTCAGTACCCTGGGAACGTGGCATCACCACTCCTCATCCACTTCCTGCTCCATTTTTATTTGGGGAGAGGAGTGCGGTTGAATAGACGAGAGAATTTCTTGACTGCTCTGCACCTCCTCTTTTTCAAGATCTCCGTCCTCCTCTTCTTCCTCCTCCTCTTCTTCTTCTTCCTCCTCCTGCTCTTGCTCCTGTTTTTTCTGACAGCAGGGCTTGTAGAGATGTGGGTCAATCAGAACCTCCCCAAAGCGACCTTTATAGATGATGCCACAACATACCCGCTGCCTAGAGAGATTTAAAAACAAGTCATTTAAAAGTATTCGTTCAGATGAACATTGAAAGGTCAAATCAGACTGATTAGGAACAGTAAATACCTTTTCCAGTATGTCAGGTCCAAGAAGGAAAAGACTGGAGAGCGGGCAGAGCCAGGAGTCAGCTCAGAGTCAGAACCATCATCTGATTGGTTACTGTAGCTGGGCGACTGGGCGGGGCTGGCGCTGGAGGTGGTGCTGTGAGCGTCTGAATCTGTCAACAAAGACATTTTTTATCAGGAACATGCCAAGAACAATTTCATGTTTTGTTTTGTATTGTTTGTTGATTGAGTACTCACTGTGTCTCTTCAGCTCCTTCTGAACTCTGCTGATCTGGTTCGGTCTGATCCGTCTGGACAGGGATTTGACTTTCTTTGACTTCACTGTAGTTTTCAGACTGGGTCCCCCTCTTGCATCAACCACCTGATAACAATTGATAACAAAAACAAACTTCAGATAGTGATTGAAATGTAATATTTATTTAATTCATTCATTTCAATATAATTATATTAGCTACAAAACACATATATTTATATTAATTTGTGTTTTAGGTATTATATTATAGGTCAGGTTTATAATTATTTATTTATTTAATCATGTTTTAAAAGAATTCATTATTTTATTGTCTATATATATATATATATATATATATATATATATATATATATATATATATATATATATATATATATATATATATATATATATATATATATATATATATATATATATATATATATATATATAAAGACAATAAAATAATGAATTCTTTTAAAACATGATTAAATAACTAAATATATACATTTAATACATTTATTTTCATATAAATGATACTATATTACTAATAAACAAAACAATAAATATATTTGTAATCATGTATAATGTATAATAAATACATTATTCATATTTTAGGCATTTTATTATATATATTTTTGTTATTTCTTTTCCGTTTTATTATAGATCATGTTTATAACTTATTTATTTAATTATTGTCATCATTTTATATTACAGTGGTTAAAAACAACAATATATACAATATACATTTATATTCATTTGTGTTTTAGGTATTATACACACACACACACACACACACACACACACATATATATATATATATATTCTAACAAAAAAAAAAATTATATTTATTATTATTACTATTATTATTGTTGTTAAGATCGTCTACTACAGTTTCATCAGTGGATTAAACATGATCTTATTTATCATATATTATATTAATTGCATTAGATTTCATTTGTAATCACTGAAGTCTTACTGAATTGAATAACAAATTAGTGAATACTTTCATTAATACTATGTAGCTAATTATTATGTATACAGATTACATCTGTTCACATAAACATTTGTGCATGTATAAATAAAATTGTTTAAATATGTGTCATCCTGGGGATGTGGGCTTCCCCAAGTAATTCTCAGTTCTTCCCAAGGTTTCCCCCTCATCTACTTTATCATCTTATAGGGAGTTGCCTGCACTACAGCTGCAGTTTGGTTGTTCACTGAGGGGGGATTCTGTGAAAAGCTGCTTTGGAGCAATATGTATTGAAAATTGAGTTGAAAAGACTTTAGTGTGATAGACAAGAGGCTGTGTGAGTGTGCATGTGCAGAGCCTGCTGGAATTTGGCAGAGCTTACGTGATTCCAGTTCTTCTTAGAACCGACGGGAAGCTTCTTCCAGCGTTTTACCAGCAGGACACAAGCATTGCAGATTTCACCAGAGCGAGTCTCGCCTAAACTGTAGAAGAATCCCATTGTATATATCGTTGTAATTGCAGCATGCGTATAGAAATCACTGAAGTTCTCATGTTACGAACAAACAATATTATTTCTAAAAGAAAAGGTTTGATCGCTTGACTAGAAACACAATATACAAATCCTGTACTCACTGTAATTTCACCAGGCAGATGTTAATATCATGTTATTACAAATGAACCACACGCACATAACAGAGACATACTCACCCGAAGCAGCTCTGAAAGTCTCTCTCATAGCGTTTGCTGTCAGTGAAACGAGAGCTGGAGGATTTTGCCCTGCAGATGCAACATCCATCAAGGCTGCGGTACATCTTCGGCTTATGAAAGCCAAACATCTGTGACACAAGAACAACTCTCTTTATGGTACTTCTGCTGATTCACAATGATTTAGCACAAATGTTTAAACACATTGGCTGCAGCATAGTAACTACAGTATCATAGTTCCAAACAAAGTTACGGTTATAGATCCTCTATATATGAACAATGCTGAAACAGTTCTTGCTGATAACATTTTTGTGGGAATCGTGATACTTTCAGGATTTTTTGATTTCATTATTAGAAATAGAAATCTTTTGTCACATTATAAACATATTTATACTGTAACTTTTGATCAATTGAATGCGTCCTTGCTGAATAAAAGTTTTTTTTTCCCGTCCTTTTTTTAATCTCACGTATCCCAAACTTTTGAATGGGCACGGTTTCCGCTAAAATATTAAGCAGCACAACTTTTTTCAACATTGATGATAAGAAATGATTCAACAAATCAGCATATTTCTCAAAGATCATGTGACAATGAAGACTGGAATAATGGCTGCTATAATAATAATACACTTACTAATAATTATAATAAACATACTTTGTAATTTGACTTTATATTATTTAACTTTATATGAAATATTTTGAATAAAATGTAATATATTATATAATATGTATGCACATAAAATTGGTCAAGTCATGGGAATAATGGTTAAAAGTTAATTAAAATGAAAATATATTATTATGACTGCTTGTTGTCTTGTTTTAATCAGTATTTTAATCATTTCTGTACATACGTTTTATATATAACAAACGTGTGTACGTGTGTACTTTATACACGATACGTACACACGATACGTACATTTCACTGCCGGTTGTATATTCTGTATATAACTGTGTATGTGACAAATAAAACTCTTGAACTCTTGAACTAAAGGCCTATGTTATGTACTAAGTGTTATAAATGTAGTTATTACAGCCTAATATATCATATATTATGCCTATATATATGTGTGCGTGTGTGTGCCTGTGTGTGAAGGGCTACACAGAATATTCTGTTACACACACACACACACACACACACAGAGAGAGAGAGAGAGAGAGAGAGAGAGAGAGAGAGAGAGAGAGAGAGAGAGATGAAATATGGGTTATCATCAGTCATCATCGCGTCAGTGTGCTCGGTCTTATATAACCTCGGTGCTGATGGAGCCGGACAGCAGTGGCCTCGCGCATCGACAGAGATCGGCGACAGCAGCGCATACATTATAACTGGGTCAATACAGAGAAAGCATCTGTCCAAACCTTTGGTCTTTTTTTTTTTAAATTTTAGAAATATGAAATATGTTGGGGGAGAGAGAGAGAGAGAGAGAGAGAGAGAGAGAGAGAGAGAGAGAGCAATTTCTAACATTTAGTCTGAGCACCGTACAGCGCGAGAGTTAACCGGGCGCTTCTATATTCTGCCTCTGACGCAATTCAAACATGGCAACGCGTTTGAGAGGAGAGGAGGGGCAGAAAATGGGGGCAAGAAAGTAATGCGATGCCGTTGCGGAAACCGCGATCAAAAGTGCCATTAACATACCTAAATGTGTCATCTAAAGTTATCCAGATGACATCGAACGGACATTATCAATGTTTAAATGTCCACGCTCGCGCACTGCAGTGAAATGGTGCGTGTATCCCGCCGTATTCACCGCCCACCAGCTCCCGCGGAAGCATGGCACGCCACACGGCATCTTTAAACACACACGTTCAGCGTGTTTTCACCGATAAACGACTCCTGCCCTGCACGAGCAACTAATTCACGCGCTTTCTTTGGAGCCAGTGCTGCTCAAACAGGAAATTCTTGTTGAATGGTGGGTTCACAGTTGAATTTAGTCGAACTGCTCGACCGCTGCTCTTTGTTTTCCGCGCGACTCTGCGTCAGTGGCTCGTGCGACTCCATGCTTCGCGCTCGAGACTGTAAACACATGCGGTCCGTGCAACAACTTAGCCGAAGAGCGTTGAGCGCAACAAAACACGCATTTGCACGTGTATGTCCTTGATATAACAACTCAAGATACTTTTAAACAGCCCAGGGCGATTAAATACAATATCGATTATAGATCCACGTTTAAATGCGTCAGTGACACCGCCTCCATCTCACATGAAATGGATGTTTTAACAGTAGGAGCTCTAATCGTTAAATGAACGCTGAACTCCTTAAGTTGGAGAAGCAGAAGTTTTGTTAACGTTGTTGATGAGCTTGTGAAAATGCGGGTTTGTTTTGAAGCACACCCACCAACAGCGGCGACCACACGCAGTCAGCCGGATTCAGTATCGCAAGTTCAAAACGAGCAGAAACAGCCAAACTGCTTTTAAATGCACGCACGCAACAACAATTCACACATATTTGAGAATGCATGGTCACTGTTACGGTTTTATACAGGCTTTCAGTCTGACTACGAATGCAAATTGTTTAGTTTAAAAATGCAATATTGTCCGTTTCTGTCAAAACAACTCATTTGTAACGCATTTTTGTCTATGTCTGTTCTGACTGGTAAAATAAAAATCAACTCCGGCTTCAGATCAATCAATTCTGTTATCAAACACTTAACAGCGATCACCAGGGAAGGATGCGAGCGCCCTAAAATGCGATGCGCTGTATGGACAGCAGCCTCCTCATGTAAACACTTATCGCACGCTTTTATACTAAAGCAAACACGTAAAACAATCCCGGCAAGCTTCGAAAGTGATCTAACTGTTACATTCCTGATGAATGCGACAGCTTTCACCCGGGCATCGCACTGTCACACAACTTCTCAAAGGGGGCCTTACGAAAGGCGAATTATGACATCTTCTGCACACACATGAGCTGTTAAATAACTTTTACGAAAAAGCCCTTTATTCTTACCTCGACTTGGAGCAGTTAATGTCAAATCACACAGCGAAATCCAAGAGTTACAGGCGTTACACATTTAACAATGCGCCACTCGTTACTGTCTCACTTTCTGTCTGAGTATAGTAAAATGTTTACGCATGCGCTGACGTCCATCCACCATTTTCTGAATTTCTTCAATCAAACTCATTTGCATACGCCGCTGACGTTTGACTGCGTCTGCATTCTATTGCCCATATAAGGGAAAGAAAATTACGCGGGAAACGTGGGCGTATCCGGTTGCTAGGGCAGCAGCCTGTGCGATGAGATCCCGGTGGGCGGAGTTACGCTCTACTACTACGAGGACAGCAGATGTCGGAACAAACGCAGCACATCCTTCTCGCTCCGTGTCCGTCAGCCATGAGCACATGTCGGCAGCTTCGTCTTCGACACTTCTTCGTGAACATAGTTGGAGGCAGCCGTTTTTTGGTGGGCCCGCTGCAGAATATATTAAATAGAACGAAGGAGCTAAACGACATTAGACCAAAATTCACAAAAATTTAGACCAGTTTGGGGCAAAAAACAAAACAACGTTAATTCCCTCAAGCAGGAGACTGGAGAAAAGTACATTTTGTTTCGTTTGTTTTTCCCCCCAAACTTGTAATATTCCTTTATTTGTTTGCTACAAATTAAAATGACTTGTGTAAACTGTAAATTATTCTTAAACCCCAGGAGTGTTAATTCATCCCACTGTACTTTAGGCTAGATTAGGGTTCAATTCTCCCTATTAACTATGACTTGTGCCTCAGTAAACTCCTACTGCTTGTAAATGTTGTGCTTTAATTTACTGTGGTAATCAAGTATCAATCACTTGTTTTAAATGTAGCCTACATTAATCACAACTTTGTGTCTGGAGTTATCACCTTCATTTTATTTTATACCATTTGTTATATGGTATAAAATGTATATGGTATATAGCCTATTTTAACTAAATGGTAAACGTACAGGGAACATTTTAATTAAAAACGGCAAATTAAATGGGCAGCAATACCAGATCTGTCATTTAACAGTTAAACATTGATTACAGTGTCTAAACTCAGTCTTGGAGGGCCACTGTCCTGCGGAGTTTAGCTCCAACTTGCCAACACACCAGCCTGGAAGTTTCTATATGCCTTTAAGACATATAGGCTGAATCCAAAATCGTCCCTATACCCTCAAATAGGGCATTATTTGAGGGGACAGCTATTTGTAGTTGTGTCCGAAAGCATAGTGGATGTTATCGAGTGCACTCATTCTATCCCACATTGCACCGCAATAACAAGTGCACAGTCGATGGTATGCTCAACACCTGTCCGAATTCGCTCACTCATTAGTGGACTTGCGAATAGTGGGGAATAGTGAACGAGAGTTCAGGGTGCGATTTTGGATTCAGCCCTTGATTAGCTGTTTCAGGTGCGTTTCATTCGGGTTGGAGCTGAACTCTGCAGGACAGTGCCCCTCCAGGAGCAGGATTGTACACCCCTGGGTTAAACTGTCAGGTTGCAACACCCTGCTCTCCCCTCAGGTTTCTACTATAAAAACACTTATTTGATATCGACGAGCCAAGTGTTGAACATTTGTTTCTCAGATGCCACCAGCATGTCCCTAAACTAAAAAATTATGTTTGATGAAGAATGACTCTTCATAGAGGAATGCGCTCTGGGACCTGAGTGTTGTCCTGGAATACCATGCATGCCTAAATGTCCTGTCTGCACACACCGTTCAAAGTTCAGAGGACACAAATATGGACATACGGAGCAATTTTAATGAGTTGCTTCACAAATATAAACATGGTGGAACCCATTTTACACAGGGAACAGTTCATAATAAACGATTGATGTTCAGAAGCTTTTCATACAGGGGAAAAAAAAAAAAACATTAACCAGTATGGAATGAGACAAAGGATTTAGGAACAAATTAATTTACAGCAACAGTACGCCTCCGAGGTCTAAAATGCTGCATGCATCAGCACCGCAAACATGGACAGTTCCTGCAGTTTCCTCATCCTCCCGCCAGAACTTTCGGGGCCTATAACAAAGTCGACTTTTACACAAAATGGACGTTCCATTCTATACAAAGTCTGAACACATCATAAAGCAGATTTACTCAAATAAATAAATGATACAGTGTCAGCTTACTGCATAAATCACCCCAAGATTGAGTTAATCCAAAATCAGACAGTGTCACAAAAGTTTTGCTTGAAAATAAATACATACAAATGAGGAGTCATTATAAAAGAAATAAAATACACAGGTTGACGTACTACAGATCTCTTCGATCAATTGCTGAGTTTAAAAAACAACAAAAAAAAAAAAGTAACATTAAGTGATTCAAAGTTGTAATTCCTCCTGTAACAAATGTGCTTAGTCTACTACTTGATTTCTCTCAGCATGGATTCCAGATTAAAACTGAGGCATAAAAGAACAAACATAACTGGTTATTTAAGAACAATACTTACAGGGTTTAAATTCTATAAGCAACGTGCAAGTAATGCAGTAATCAAACATGGATTTACAAAGTAATATGCTGCATTTAGACCTTCAATTAGTGATAAAAATTAGGGTTTATACTTTATATTTAAAGTACCCCACAAGTAACTATTAAGATTTGAGAGATTTTAACTGCGACCATAAAGGTAAATGGCAAAAAAGGGGTCTGAAAGAGGCTTGTTATTGCTTTGATTTCCAGTGTTTCTTTCTTAAACATAAAAAATTCAAACATGATACTGAAGTATCTAAGAATTAAGTTAATACTCATTGGCAAAATAAACATCTTCCCAAAGTGTTCATCAGATAAACCACCCACACACACACAATACTCTCACACAAACTATAAACACATCTTGTAACATACAGTGATTCACATCATGTTGGAATGTCCTTTTTCTCTGAAAATACATTTGACAGGCTTTTAACCAAGAGAATGTTTCAAACTGACACCCTCAAATTCAGACTATCCAATGTCAAGAATATGACAGCCAATCAGCACATGGATAGCCTCAGTTTAAACACACAGACGTCGATTTACTGATAAAATTCAAGTCATTATGAACACTTGATGTCTGAATTCCTCAAGTATAATCGTTTTGCTTATCAAATGCCGAGTGTGTCAGACATATATTCTGTCAGAACTAAGGCTTCTCAACTGTTCTCAAATGCACAGTATCTTGACATACTTTGAAGAGAAAAAAAAAAGAAAAAAAAAACATGCTTCCTACAGTGCTTTCTAGAGAGACGGCACATGATCTGAAGCTAGCGGATACGACTATGTCGCTCGCAGATAGAGGTGTGTGGAAATAACCACAGGTTTGAAAGCAAAATCCACAGGGGGAAAAGTGAGTCTTCTCAAAAAAAAAAAGTCATCAACACTTTCAGTTAGAAAGAGCACAACTCCAAATACTGCTACAAAACACACTTCTGAAGTTCAGAGTTCATTTCTTTGGGGGTGCAGGAGACAGTCAGGTTGAGAGAAGCTTCTCAGTCCTTCCCCGGTCAGCAAGCGCACAAGGCAGAGTAACTTGTAGAGCCGCTTTGGCCCTGAGGGTGGCAGCAGAGAGGGGGAGCAGTCTGAATTTGAGCTCAGTATGTGGTTACAGCTCAACGCTTTTCGTAAAGGAGGTCTCCAGCGTGATGGGAAAGTCATTGAGCGTTTCCAGGACACCGACGAGAGAGCTGACGGTGAGTTTGTCTCGAAGTAACGCGTTCTCCTCGTACATGCGTGTGACGACGGGGCATTCGGCCAGCAGAGGGAGCCACTGCGACAATAATCCATCTCTGTGAAAGTGGAAGACACATGCAGACAACTCGAAGTACATTTTGCTCTGACTTTCAGATGCTTTATTTAAAACAAATGCATCAAAAAGCATGAATGCGTCCTTACCTTGCCCCGAGACAAACTAGCAGCTGGAACTTGCCATCCTTGCCAATGTTGCGTGGCATATTGTTGATGGCGTTGACGTATCGACAGAAAGATTCACAATTCGGAGCAAGAGGCTCTGGTATTTCTTGGAGGTCTCCAATCTGATCTGCATTCTCCATAAACGCTACTACTTTCTCTGTACAACACACACAGCAACACATTCATTATAAACCTAAAAATGTATATATATATATGTGTGTGTGTGTGTATGTATGTATATGTATATATTTACCATTTACTTACTTTATGTTAAAATATTTCACTCACAAATCTAACATTTTGAAAACAGCACCCTGATTAATGTCTAGCTCTATATAAAAAGGCCATAGAAATTAAGAGGAAAGCCAGGAAATTATATGATTTGTTAGTGTGTGTGTTAGTGTGTGTGTGTAATATATATATATATATATCTTTGGTACAGAGCTCAAAAATCTTATAATAACAGTTACTGCCATATACTCTAACAGGGAAACATTTAATAAGCTTTACCATAAAAATCCCACACAAAGACATTTTTCTGAAAGATTCGAGCTGAGCGGAATCCATGATGAAAGAACTGCTCCAGTGCCCACACCAGACCACCCTCACCACACAGGAGAACTGTAAGACTGCCCCTCTGAAAGCACAGACGGACACCGTTTTGGGTTAAAAAAACATGCAAACATAATAAAGTGACAATAATACCACCATAAGTGGACACATTATACCTCTTTCTCTGGTTTGTGGAAATGCTTTATAATATTGTTGACTGCTTCACCGATGGACTCCTGTATCTGAACGGTTGTTGGTTCTAAAGAGAGAAGGATTGCATTTAACAAGATTATTAAAGAGGTTTAATACCTAAATACATTAATAGTACATCACATCAATTATCAATTAGTTAAGAATCATGTACATTCACAACTTGATGAAAACAATCATATTGAGAGTAGACCAATAAAATTGGTCATATTAGTAGACCAATAAAAGATTATACATTTTACAAGGAGAGGGTCACTTCATGGAGGCGGCCATTTTGAGATCACATGAGCAGCCGAATACTAATTATTTAATTTCCCTAACCCCCATGATTTGACACTTTCATTTATGGAATAAATTAATTATGGCTGACTATTAACTCTTTCCCCGCCATTGATGGAATTTTCCGGCTTTCTGTGTTTCCACTGCTATACAGTAGGGGTACTATTACGCATCTTCTGAAAGAGTAGAGAACCTCCGGATCAAAACACTGGCACAAAAAGGTACAGAAAAAAAAAAAAAAATGATAAAAGCATTGCTTATGCACGTTGTAGTCTTTGGGGGAAAAAAAGTGATTTTCTCAGATTTTTGTTTAAAATGTTGTTTTTTATTAAACTAACCCACATTCAAGACTTGCTAAAAAAGATTAAAAGAATGCATGAAGCTAGAATAAAA
Source organism: Paracanthobrama guichenoti (assembly GCA_018749465.1). Classification (NCBI taxonomy): domain Eukaryota; kingdom Metazoa; phylum Chordata; class Actinopteri; order Cypriniformes; family Gobionidae; genus Paracanthobrama; species Paracanthobrama guichenoti. The sequence goes on from CM031946.1 coordinate 9,940,849, forward strand.
CTTTTTTTGTTGTTTGTTTAAAAGCAGAGGCTCTGTTCTTTCTTTTGATACATTGCATGTTCAGATATTCATACAATAAAATGACAACTTTTTAAATAACTATTAGCGGGAAAAGAGTTAAGAGCATTTCTACAATGTCATTTGTCACTGAAGGCGTTTTCATTTCTGTGATGCTACATTCAAACCACTAGATGTCAGTGTAAGTCCAAGACCTTTGAAATACAAAGCTAAACTTACTGTTTCCACGGCCTGTAAGTGATGTGATGCTGATTCGTCGGATCTGGGAAGGTGATCGCTGCAGGGGCGGAGTTTTAGCCCCCCGGCCTCCATCATCATCGTTGCACGGAACTACAAATTCACCAATCAGAACTCGCTCAAGACTGCCATCATCCACACCCTTCCCCAGCCACCTGCCGCACGGGAACCTGGAAAGGATAACAAGTGAATAATCAAGAAAGCCATAAAAGGAACACGATGGAGGGAATGTGAAGAGAACAGAGTAGGCCGTACTTGTATGTGTGGCCAGTGATCTCATTGCGGACCATGACACAATCCACCAGCCACTTGGCAAGCAAGCCAGAATTATCATGACCCAGCTGCACTGTTGTCAACTTCCCGAGGTTCTGACGCTGTAAGACACACATACAAAACAGATAAACGGAAAGATGTCAGAGGCATTAAGCAGCTCTCTGAGAATAACTGAACAACCTGTGTGCTGCATTTTGAAAGTGAGCAGCGGAAGGACACCAAGATAGTGAAATTCTACAATGTCCAATCACTGGTTTATACCATAGTAAATATTTACACAACCTATGGCTCTAAAAAAATATTTAGAGAATTACCTAAACGAAAGTGTACAAGCAGGGTCCAAAATGAACACTCTGTAAACTCCAAAAGAGAGAAGAAAAAACTGGCTTTGGTGAGCAAACAAAAGTTACTTGCCAACAAAACAAAAAACGTATGCATATATGCATACATACATACATACATATATATAGCTTAAGGTTATTAAAGTTTTGTGGCCTGAGAACAATAGATATGATATTTTCTGAATCAACTCAGCATGTGTGTTAATTTTGGATCCTGTGTACAAGTAATAAAAAAAATATATATATAATTTTTTTTTTTTTACTGTTTCTACAAATGTTAAACTGTTAGTCTAATTTTATAGTCTAATTTTCATGTTAAAGGGATAGTTCTGTCATCATTTACTCACCCTCAATTGTTCCAAACCTGTGTGAATTTCTTTCTTCTGCTGAACACAAAAATAAGATATTATGAAGAATATGATTAACAGGCCCCATTGACTTCCATAATACATTTTCCATGCTATGGAAGTCAACTGTTTGGTTGGAAAACCCATATTCTTCAAAATATCTTCTTTTGTGTTCAGCAGAAGAAAGAAATTCACACAGGTCTGGGACAATTTGAGTAAATGATGACAGATTTTTTTGGTGAACCATCCCTTAATTTTAGATTTTTTTTTTTGTCAAGTTAATCTAGAAGGTTTTTCCCCCATATGTGCAATCCAATCGAAAACGGCTGTTGTACACATTTTGGGAAGATTTTAAGGAAGAGAGGAACCCAAAGGAGAAAAAGAGGCAATCTCTCTAAGTGGAGAAGAAGAAAAATGGAGAGATGGATGAATGTAGAGAGAGAGAGGAATAAAATGGAGGGATGTGCACCTAACCTTGAAGGCGATGGAGAAGTGCGTGTGAGGCCTAAAGGCAGACTGCGAGAGGACACAGAATGAGTTAGAACATGATGGATGATTGACAGCAAGACAAATGGCACTGATTGGTTCTATGAGGTTGGATGTAAGAATAAATCCACCCTTCCTCAAATTTATAGATTCATCCACATATAAAGTGGGTTTGATCAGTAATATATGAATCACCATCTCAGTTGGGGAAAAAAAATGAAACAATCTGGAAATCAAGAAAATCTTTTTGTGAGAAAATCTGCAAAACATTTCAAAAGGCCAAAGCAAAAGAACAAATTACACAAACAAAAGATAAGAAATTAGATATTATATTTTGCTTAAAGACATTTTATACCATTACACCATTTTATCACTATTTGCAAAAACACATGCAATTATTTTTTTAAATAAATAATGAATATAAATTATATTTATGTTCTAAATTCTCATTATCGTAATGCAAATTATAAGAACTTATTTAAATCGTGAACCATTTATATATTATGGTAGTATGTGTTGTATTGCCTTTATTTTCTTTCCATTTTAATTAGTTAATTTCATTAATTTGCATTGCCAACTGCAATAAAAATCATTACATTACATTTAATTTTTTCCACTGAGAAGAATAAAGAGTAAAAGGTTTGGATAAAGTATGGCAAGAGAAAAAACAAAAGCCCTAAATATAATTTCTCTTTTAAGATGAAATGTGACATTGTTCTCAAGCGATTCACCCTGTTACTTTCATTTTTGTTCCTTAGATATTTTGTTCAGCTAAACTTTTGTTCTTAACTTTTGTTATTTCCATAAACCGTTTCAATTTAGCAGATGTTCGAAAGACCTGCAAGCACAGTCAATTCTGCGGATGGCAGGATGGATGACTGTTTCAGTCCCACAGGAAAACAAACTGCACCACACTCGAAATAAACAGCTGTATCAGTTTCAGAGCAGAACAGCTGGAGCGTGACATCACAGCACTCACGTCAAACGTCATTTCCAGAACATTCTTCGTGATCTGCAGGATGCCGGAGTCGCCCAGCTCGCCGGACACACACAGCCAAGGGTTGGACGTTGTCATGGCGTTACTAAGCTTTTTGATGGGGATGATGACGGCCCGGTACGGAATCACTGAGGACACAATAAGAACATAAATCAGGTTGCAACTAAACAATATTATACAAAAAGACAGAAATATATACCAAGTTTATATGCATCATTTTGTTGACAATGGCTAAACAGAAGTGTAAATTTTTCATGATTGCACCATCAGTCAAATCGCAAAGCAGCAATAAAACAATATCAAATGCCTGGCATGATGGACGCTATTTTATATGAGCATTTGCATCAAATATGCAACCAAATATTCAAGACTTTGAAGAACAAATGTAAAATTTTAATCCACTTTGATTGACTATGGTAATTACAGTCAAGGTTTGCACATCTGTCTGTGTGTGTGTGTGTGTGTGTGTGTGTGTGTGTGTGTGTGTGTGTGTGTGTGTGTGTGTGTGTGTGTGTGTGTGTGTGCGCGTGTCTTTCTCTGGGACGTACTTATGGTGGTGAAGACACTGGTAAAGCAGAAGTAGTCCACTGCATTCAGGCTCAGGAGATGAAAGAGAAACTGTTCTTTTTCCTCTTCGCAGCGCAAGAAGGCGTACCGCTTGTACAGCTTCCTGTGGGAACATCGCATGCTTAATAACAGGTGCAGCTACTTGAAAAGGGCCAGCGTGCGTGTACTTGTTTGCGTCACTCAGAAGTTCTTGTGATGAGCATGTTTTTTGATGTATATGTGGGAATCTCAAAGCCTGCAGGTGTGTGTGAGTGTAGTTTGTTTTTCAACACCATGCCAGCTTCTGTGGCTATTTTCATGGCGAGAAAAGTTTATAGTAAACAAAAAAAGGTTTCTCACAGGGTTAAACCCAGCACAATCTAGTAAAACATGCTAAAGGATTTTGACAAAAAGTGACAAAACATTTTTTGGGAGATCTTCTCCTAAAAACTTGTGTCATCTTGGATTCAGCAATGGGTATAAACAATCTGGTACCATTGATTTGAAAAATGATAAAAATGTCTTATCCAAACATGGGGTGTGTGTGTCCTGGTATTTTATAGGGGCAAAATGTCCCGACAAAGATGGCAATATCCAAAATCCTTCTTCCTTGTGGGGACATTTTTGGTTCCCATGAGGAAAACAGCTTCTAAATCATTCTAAATCATTTTCATTTTCATTGAAAATGTAGAAATGCTGTATTGGGTAGGTTTAGGGGTAGGGGATAGAATATACAGTTTGTACAGTATAAAAATCTATGTCTATGGAAAGTCTCTATAAAACTTGAAAACCAGGTGTCTGTGTGTGTAGATGGGAGATTGGATGCGTGTTAAACATCGCACGCACTTGGTTAAGGCCTGGTTAGACAGCAGCTGTTTGAGATGCTGGGAAAGTAGTTTTTTCTCCAGAGACAGACGGATCCAGGCACGTGCTCGACCTACATCAGTCTTAATCTCTCCCATGTTCTGGATGTGTCTGAGAAGTTGCAAGAGAGATGACAGAGAAAGAGAAAAATAAAAGCAATAGTGTAATTGATTGCATGTCGGTTGAAATGGCCACAAGCAATGGAACATTGTGGGTGTATATCAATCACTCTTAAAACAAAACAACAACAAAAAAATTCACGTCATTTAAAAATTACCCAGCTGAATTATTAGACAACCAAACCACTGTAATGCACACTACTGTATACGACAATTGTGCTCAGGCGATAAACACACCTCATATCCTGTATGACTGAGACACGTAATGCAGGAAGACCAACACTGGACTCTGGCTTTCGTCTTTCCTGGCCATTAGACACTGTAGAGCGAGAAACACAGTTTTAGCATGCTTAAGCAGAGCAGATTTTAAAGTTGGAGTGAAATGGAAATTCACCTATTTTCTAAATGAATGTTATTGATTTTACTGTAAATGATTCACCCATGCAAATTGTTTGACCTTGACATTTTAAAATCAAAATATCATCACTCGATTTTCTAGTGAAACGACTGAGGCCCAGTGACGTAGACTTCTCCAATCATTTCATCTGTTTCTTACAGTCGACTGCAAAATTGCATTAAGATACACCTCTATCCAATCAACAACCGATGGATTGAACCAAAAATCTATTCTACATTTTTTTTATTTTATATAATTAGTTTCACTTGAATGTACGTAACGATACGGAAGAAAAGGTCTGTCGCTTCTTCTGTTACATTACAACTATAAATCCCTTCATGGACAGCTTTTAGCCTGTTAGAATACTTAGCATGTAGAAGTGTTAGGCCTGAAGACTTCTAGCTACACAAGCTTAACGTCAAAAAGCAATTTAAAATACATTTAGCAAGCACTAGCAGGTGTTAATGTCAAAAATTGTGAGTGTATTTCCCTTTCAGGTTTTCTAGGAGAATCACTGAGGAATATAAAGTTAGCAAAAGCTAATTAGCTTGTAAACATGTTTAGCTAAGCCTTGAACTTCTCCATGTCATGCAAGATGAATCTAAATGCAGCCCTAAAGAAATTGACACCCATGAAAGTCATTCTATAATTTGCAGAGTGACTTGAGTAGAGTTGTTTCTGGTCTTACAATCTCATATGCATTTATGAGGAATGTTTTGTTTTTTTTACCTGGAGACTCTGACAGCAGTTCGTTTTTCTCTTCTCTTCCCTGGTAGTGCAATAGATGAGACCACAGCGCAGACTTTCCCTGTGAACCATGATGACAGCACACAAATGATTCTGAGCATTAGGCTACAAGTGTTATAATGCGAAATTCATTTCCATTTGTTTGTATCTCACCTGTTTAACCTGTAGGCCGTGGCTCCATATTCTCTCCAGCAGGTCACACAGACTGGCTATGAGCGTGTTCTCCTCCAGACCGGTGATGTTTGCCTCTCCATGTCCCAGTTCAACAGCCTCTCTGCCCATTTTCTCCACCAACATACGCTTGGTCTGAACATCCATTGAAAAACACCATCACCAAAACATCATACCAGACATTTCAATCTTGATTCCGTTTAAAGACTTTAATGCCGCAGAAAAGCGGCTAGACTAGTAATTATGCGTGTATAATTACGAGTTCCCATAATTCATTCATTTCTATGACTTTTACAAGACATCCAGTGGTTCATGATTACTGGATAAGGATATTAAAAATCATTACACAGAGATTGTTAGGGCAGATTTCCTTTTGTATGTTAAGTATCAAGCATTTGAATTAATAAATACGAGCAATAATACTTAATAGTTTACAACAGTCTCCAGCAAAACTCCTAACAGGCAGACCAATGACTACAAAGTGTGTGTAGTACAAGGTACAATATCTAGCCAATCAAATATTTAAGAGCAATGAAATTATCATTTAAACAATGCTATCATATTTATGTTGGTGCTAACAATGCTAACACTTTATTGTAGTGTCCTTGTTACATGTATGTACTGTAGTAATAACAGTAAATTATGCATAATTACATGCAACTAACCCTTACCCTATAGTAAGCACGTTGTTAATTACACAGTGCTTAAATATATAATTACACTGTAACAACAACACCTTAAAATAATGTGTAAATGTTTTTATTAATAATAATTACTTTTATAATTCAAAGAAAAGTAACATCTTTGACTTTTTCCAAGCATAATAGAATTATAATATCTAGTTATCTAGTTCCTGATAATTCCATTAGGAATGCACCAACATTAATATTCTTGTTGATATGATAAGCTGTATTATATGCCTCATTATTTTGATATCATGGCCAGTGACCAACCAATGGCTGATATCTGAAAATCTGTTGTTTTATGCGCTACAAGTAAATTCAGGAATCGCTGCATTATAAAATGTACAATAGGGAAAATTTATATTCATTGAGATTTGGTGAACATTACATTTAACGGTGTATTAAATTATCACCGTTTTTAAAGATGAACTTTAAGGGCCATTTACACAAAAATGGGAAACGTATGCATTTTTACCATTCATTTACACGACAATGCTGATACGATACCGTTATTGTCTCTGTGTAAACTATAAAAAAAAGTGAATTTGTGAAAACAGTGATGTCATTTGCATGTGTATTACGCGTTCAGTCTATAGGCACGTAGTGACATCGCCAACTACTGGCCTGGCGTGAATACTACAGTGTTTTAGTCGTTTTGGTTGTTCCGTGTGAATGAGGCGTTTTGACAAGGAAATATGTATGCACATATATATAAATCAAAACAAACATCTTTAAAATTGTTTGATGACAAACTGATATCTAAATTCCAAGTTTTCCATAACTAGGATCTCTAGTTAAAACGCACACAAATACCTCCATATATGCATATTAAACTCATCCTGACCTTCATCTTGCATTCTTTCAGTAAACCCTCCACAAACTTCCAGTTGGTCTGAGCGATGACTGCAGGGGAGAGGTCTGATAATTTGGGTTGTCTCAGGTTCTTCCCCAGGTTACGGGCCTCCTGCATGTACTTCTATAAATCAGGACACAGATATTGAAGAGGGTTCAAACACACTCGCACAAGTAACTGTTCAAAAGTTTTTGCTTTTCATTAAAACATTTACTTTACAGGCACACAAGATAACTTTGGGTACAACGGGAGGTTGATTATAAAGCCGAGGATTTTATTCTTTGTTGTGGGGTCCTGTAGGGTTTGTGATTGTTGAGCGATTCACTAAGCACTCACTAGCAAACTCTGGTTTATAAGAGCGTGTGGGAAAATCCAGGGGCAGATCTGAGTGCAGCGGAGTTCAAAGGTCACTGTGTGTCTGAGGGGAGAGGCTTCAAGGAATTTGTACGTCAGGGAGGAGTTTGTTAAAGGCATGTTAGGAATGTTTCAAGTCGGTCATATGCCTCCACATACCAGACAGCAGGCTGAGAAGGACTTTTTAGGAGGTTTAAAAGGCGGGGGTGGCGCCTTATCCCACTCCCAGAAAGCCATTGAGTTCTGCAGGAGCAAACACCCCTCCACCTGTTGTGAGGTGGTACGACCCACACCCCACAGCATCCAAACGACAAACGCACACAGAAACGATGAAGAAACAAAAGAAAAGAACAAAGCAGCATGCACATGAATGTGAGGTAGTCAGACAAGAAAAGACAAGTGAGAAAACACTAAGACGCTTGAAAGAGAAAACGCAGCCTCAAAAGTAAAAAAAAAAAAAAAAAAGACAAATGATGAAATGAGAACAGACAGATTCACAAAAAACCCAAGAGGCCTTTGTACTAAGAATGATTCATCAAAAACCATTTACAAGTAAAATTTTTATGTAAATCACTTAGCGCCCCGAAGACCATTTATGTGATTCAGACATTAGGAATCAGTGATTTATGGATAATTACTGTCATTATCATGTCTTTATTATAATACCCAGTAATAGCTCACTGTAAAGAGATGTAAAAATCCTTACATCTGTCTTACTGTTCTTTGGCGCGTTTATGAGATGTGCAAGGACTAATCGCTGTACGAACCATTCTTTTGAGTCAGATCTTTTCAAATGATTCAATTGATCTGGTTTACAAACTGGTCTAAATGATTTGCTCAGTGATTCGATTGTAGTAGCTTTCAGTTAATAGGGATGCAAAATATCAGTAAATTACTTTATTGTTTTCATTATAACTTGTTTCATTATTTTGTTGAGTGTCATTTTTATAATTTTTATAGTCAATCAGTTTTAGCAATTTTAGTATACCTACTTAAACTCAAATTTGAAGTTAGTTTGCCAACATTTCTAATTCTCATTTCAGTTTTTAAGTTTAAAATTTCTCATCTTATACTTATATTTTAGCTTTATTTCAATAACCGAACACAATTTGAGGAACAGACTGATATCACTGTTATTATTGTCAACTAAAATGTCACAAAATACAACATGTCTTATGGGTGCTTTTGCATCCTTGTAATTGCACGGAAAAGAGCGATAGTTACAGCTTTCAAAATATCTTATTGAAGCAAGGCAGCCTTAGGGGTTTGGAACAATATGAGGGTGAGTAAATGATGCCAGAATTATCATTTCTGGATTAACTCTCTTTTATTTATCATTTTTTTATCTACCATCTGACAAATGTGTCCCTGTGAAAGTATCAGTCAAAAAGAGATGAAGTAAAAAGACTCAAGAGGGGAAGAATTACATGAAAAAAAGTCTGGTAATCAAAGGCTGCACACAGAACAGGATGAAAAGAAAAAGAGAACGGAGGAGAGAGGCTGAATAGGAAGAAACACTGCAGTCTCACCTCTTTGAGGTCATTGTCCAGCACAAGATGTTCGTTCTGCTGTCTGTGTCGGTCTGATCTGCGCTGAGTCGAGCATGTGCGATTGGACCACCTGATCACAGAGGGTTTCGATTAGTCAGTCGTCTCACACACACACACACTGATTTAAGCTTTAAAGAGTTGCTCTGATAATAGTGACGCTGAAGCGTTACATGCCCAACACTGAATGGTCAATGTCTCATAATGGTGTCATGTGCCACAAAGAGGACTCACTTGTTGGTGGGCCCTGAGGCAAGCACATCAGCCTGTAGTTTGGGAAAGAAGCCATGCTGGTATTTTCCTTGGCCAATCTTCATATCCAGCAGGTGAGGATGGATGGCCGTGTGGTCAATCTTTCTCAGCCGTTGCTCAATGGCCTGGGCTGGAGAGGAGAGAAACAGCTGAGTAAGAAGGGTTAGCTGTGTCATGACAGCTGCATGTGACTTCAGAATGTTCACTAATAACAAACCTATAGACTGTAAGCTCAAGCCTAGACTTCAACAACTGTAAAATAGATGTAGTTTAAAAAAATAAAAAAATAAAAAAATAATAATAATAATAATAATAATAATAATAATAATAATAAAAAAAAAAAAAGTAATTTAGAGTCATTTAATTCACAACTCTACTCCTAATAAGATGCACTTTGCATGGGTTATTTTGAAATGCAATTTTAGACAATGAATAAATCAATAAATATGAACAGAGTGACTAAAAAACTAATTAGAATAAACAAACAACAATTTTTATTGTAATAATAATAATGTTATTAATAATAAAATTATTATTATTACAACATTCATTTTAAATAATAATAATAATAATAATAATAATAATAATAATAATTCTACACAAGGTGCTTCAAAAATAAAATATGAACAGAGTGACTAACAAAATATAAATAATTAGAAATAATAAACTAAGTATCATTATTATTAATTTTATTATTATTAATAAACAACATCATCGCATTTTTATAACTAATAAAATTAATAATAATAATAAATAATATATATTCATTTTATTATTTATAAAATTATACTACTACTACGACTACGACTTAAGCAGAGCTAAAAAAAAAACAATAATATATTCATATTATAAAATTATATTTGATTAAATACGTTTTATTAAATATAATAGTAATTTTACACAAGGTGCTTCAATAATGAAATATGGGCAGGATGACATCAATGAAAATATGAATAAAAAGAAACAATTGTTATAAATAAATGATAAAATAATCATTATTAATGTTATTATTGTAATTATTATTATTAATATTATTATTAGCCTGACTATAGTAGCTCTGATGCAGTGCATCAGAAAGAGAGCTCCATTGATTATTTTGCAGAAATTACAATAAATGCAAACCTTATTTGGCATAATTGTTTACTGCCAAGCTTAAGCATGCAACAAATACTACATAATCAATGTCATCATTTTCATAATGCATTTTGTGATAACTCAACATTTTCAGTTCTTTCGTAGCGCATCTGTGGGCAGTATGCCAATTCAGAAGCACATTTTTCAGGCCCGAACAGCAGCATCCATCTTCCAGTAGTGACCTTTAGTATGACAAGAGGTTATTGACCTAACAATGGTACTGAGGGCTTAGCGAGCAGATGCACACTCAACAATATTCAGTGCACATACACACACACAGGCTTCCCAAGATGGCACAATACAGCGCCAGGCGCCCGCTCTTTTCTTTTCAGCATTTGGCAGTCTTTCAAAAGCGATCCATTCATATGACTCATTTGAGGACATGCTCTTCAGTTCTTTCATTCTGTGCTGCTCTCCTCATTTTTCAAGCATTTCTGCACTCTCTCTCCCTCTCTCTCTCGTCTTCTCGGCCCCTCAGCCACCCTCTTGAACTGTCACTCTCTATAATCATCTAGGCACATAAGCGGCAGCAATTTTTTTTGGTACAGCTTCATTAAAATTGAAATGCACAATTTGTAGTGACAGAGTAATGACTGGAGGAATAACCATTGTTCAGAAAAATAATGATGAAAGGTGCTCTGCACAAAACTCAGTGAGGCATAAAATAAGACAATTTTCAAATCAGTAGAATAAACAGATTTCCGAATCGGTTTATAGATACAAAAAAACAACTGTACCAAACAACATAAACTGCAACAGTAACAGTATTATATATTATATATATATATATATATATATATATATATATATATATATATATATATATATATATATATATATATATATATATATATATATATATATATATATATATATATATATATATATATATATATATATATATATATATATATATATATATATATATGCATGCATGCATTTCCAATGCTGGTTTTGACCTTATCATTGTGTCACATTAAGAGTGATGGAAAAAGTGACGTGAAATCTGATATGAGCAGCCAGAGCATCCAGACTGAGATGCATCTGTAAAAATCTGATTGAATTGCATTTCAAAGCTAGCCTGACATTGTCATACTCAATTCTAGTCAGAATATGCCCAACCTCAAACCTCTGCCCTGTCCGACCTCAAATGTTGTGGGCAGGGCTAAGTTCAGCTGGCAGATTGTGAAAAGTGGTCCAAATCTTGTTTGCCTCAAACTTACTTCAGTGGTTAAGAGATCGACATGTTGAGCAATGTTTTGGAAGTAGTGCAAAGAGGTAAAATTCAAACTTAAACAACTGACTCTGCATATTAAACTGAGATCTAACATCAAATAATAGTCAATATCATGTCAGACCACTAACAATAAATGTTTCTTACCCGATTCCTTCAGAAAAGTGCATTTCTGGTAAACAGATGAGCGCAAGTTGGGGGCGCGGACGTTGTAGAGGCGGGCCTTCTCAATGCGTCCATCAAACACTCGTAGGAGGGGCTCTTTCTCCTCCCACTGAGACATGATCTTGTTATCGATGAAGGTGGCAAACATTTGCGTTTCGATGAAATGGGACAGGAAGGGCAAGTACGGTTCTGGCTGGTCTGAAAGGAATGAGGCCTGAGGAGAAATCAAAATGAAAGAACTTAATAATGGATGTACCATCTGAAACTTTTGATAAAAACTTGACAAAAAGTGACAAACTAGACTGAAAAAATAATAGAGAATGTGTTTGATTTGTTTTGTGCATCTTTGAGTGTAAATATGCCATTCACCTTGTCAAAGTTGTGCATTTGCTCTCTGTTTGTCAGCCAGGATTCCAAATCAGGCGAGTTTTGGATCACAAACGATTCGTAGTCCGCAAACATTGTCGCAAAGCGTGCGGCGAACACCTCCCTCAGCTGCACGTTCAGTTTAGCGTTCCTCAGCTCCTCTTCCTCGACAGGAGACTTTCCTCCAATGCCCTCATCCCCTACGGCCTTCTGTCCCGCCGCCAATGCCTCCAGGCGTGCCACTTTCACCCCAGTCCTTTTGGCCAGAGCCTGCAAACGCTCCAGGGTCGGGTTGCCTTGAAGAAGTTCCAGCATGTCCAGCGCCTCCCCACCGAGATTTCCGTTCCTTTTGTCGTCCACTAACTCGCTCAAGGATGTGCTCTTCAGCTCCTTCTCCAGCGTGGAGGTCTGCGGGCTGACGGCAGGTACAGGGGAGTTGTGGCCCCCCTCGGGAGACAGGCCAAAGCTTAGCAACACCTCGCTGAGTTCCTGGATGAACTCGGCCTTGTTGGGGAACTGAGGAAAGTCTTCAGGCAGCTCAATGCAGTGGTTGTCGACGTCAACGAAACACAGGTTCGCCTGAGGAGAGCAATGAGCCGTGCAAATTAACACACATGCTTCAAGCCTCACAGTCTTTGGAATTTTAGGTAGAGTTTTGCTGTACATTTCTTTTTTATTAAAATGCCAACAGGCTGATTTTTCAACCTGCATTATAATGCAAACCCATTATGATAATTCCCTGACAAAGGAAATTCATATTTGTGCATGTGTGTTTATATGTGGGTCAATATCAAATAAGAATGTTTATGACAGAGAAAAGAAAAAAAATCGTACACCTTGAATGTACGTGTGTTAATGATTATTTTCAATGCATTCATTTCAGTTTTTATATTTTTAAGGTAATTATTACATAATACATATTATAAAATGGTAACAACCTTAATAATAAATGTAATTATATAATATTATATAAATAAAATATATATTTTCTGGACCAATACATTTATTATACACTTAAGACGATATATTTTGGCGATGGTGTATTTTGTTTAAAAGCTTGGTTCAAAAATTGAAATGAATAACATTCAGCTTCACTGTGCTGTGCCAAACAGAACACACATCCAAGAAGTCTAAAGTATTTTACAAATATTGTGAATTATTAATACACATACATGAAACGTATATATACACACACACGTGTACAAAAAAAGTTTTTTAGGGTGTGTTCATACTTCTAGTTCGATTATCTTTTTCAAAAAAAGAAAATGATACATGTAGTCCTGGTTTATTTTTAACACCAAACCTAAAGATACAAAACAAAAGAAAGTTTTGCAAAGGAACTCACAGAACATTCAAAACAATGTTGTGTTCTGGGCTAACACTCATTGTTTGTGCGTACATATGATGGTATTTTTTGCTGAGAACTCACAAAGAGCTTATAAAATGAGTCAAAACAGCAGCAGGAATTCCTCTGTTGCACACACAAATATCTGCTGCAATGTTTTGATGCCTGTACCAAACTGTAATGGCACCAGAGTCGAACCAAATCGAACCAAACCTGCCAAGTGTGAACACACTCATGTATGCATGACCAAAAAAAATAATGCCATTGTGCATGTTTTGATCTTAAGTGCAGAGAATCTGGATGCCTGTTTGAAAATGAAATTAAAAACAATGGCCTTAACACTACATTAACACAAAAATAATTGTATAAGCCAACTTCATTTTGATGTGTCAAACAGAACACACATCTAACACAAGCACAAATGTCTGATGGGGGAAGTCAAAACAGTATTCAAACACATACTGAACCAAAGATACAATAGCAAATCATCAGCTGTACTGTGACCCAATAACCAAAGCCAATATCTGGAACTGGGTTAAATCAATCCAGTGGATCATTGGAAATCTCACTGTGAGTGACACACTTCTGTTTAGTCACATGCAATGCAGCTCATGCAGTCAAAATGCCCTTAAGTCAGTGTGTGTGAGCGTGACCTTGTTGCTGTAAAAATAAATCAGTCAAGCAGAACGGTCCGCTCTGTCAGGCCACAATGCTGACAGCCTGTCAGAAAGCAGCATCTAGGCCAGTATGTCTATATTTAAACTACCTAAATAAAAATATTTTTTAATGTTATTAAAATGTGTTTTGGATTAGGGTTACGATTGGAGTTCATCTTTAGGTCCACTGATTTGACCGGTTTCACTTCATATGAGTATATATAATTTGAAACGTGTCAGATGTGCACATGTAGGTTTGTTTGTGTTGTATAGTGTTCCTGATCAGAATATATTCCTGTTCTCTTATGGGCAAATGCAATGGACAGGAGCTGGAGCACGATAATTTAACTGCTATTACACAAGGACATATCAGCCTCAAGTGGTTTTGAAGCAAGGACAGGAAAAGATTGTGAGAAGAGCAGCCATTTAGCAGAATCCAGCCTCAAGAGGTGATTTTATGGAAACGGCAAGCCTAGGATGCACTGCAACAAGGCCAATGGAAAAATCCAAGATGGTGGATGAGGCAAAATGTAATGAATCATTAATTTTATTGCATTTATAGTTTAAATGCAATGTTATTGACCTAATATTTGTGTGCTGTTCATTTAAACGTGCTTTTATTAGAGTATTGCACCATTAGCTTAGCAACATGCTAACAACGTTTGAATCAAGTCGACAACAGGTTTTGAACGGCTTGTTGTTCCTCAGCTCTTAAGGGTCCTAGTTTGTGTTATGATCAGTTTCTACAGTACAGTTTAAAAAACAGTCTAGGGTCAATAAGATTTTTTTTTTTAAAGAAATTAATACTTAATTTCTCAGCAAGGATGCATTAAATCGATCAAAAGTGAGAGTAAATACATTAAAGACATTTTGAAGTTATTTTAAATTGTAATATGTCAAAATATGACTGTTTTTACCTGTTTTACTTTTCAAAAATATTTAAAAAAAAATCTTGTTGATCCCAAACATTTGAACAATAGTGTATAGAAATATGTTTTGAATGCTCCGTTCCAAATTCTCACTAATAATACAACACAGCAAAAAGAAACACAAAAGTCATGCAGTAAAATGAAAACCCATGCAGTTGTTCCAAAACAAGCCATTTCCTCTCTCGTTCCCTTTGGTCGCTCTCTTGTTCTCATCAGTCTTTTTATCTGGGTCAAAGTGACTTCAAAGAGAATACATAGCAGGGAATCTGGATGTGGAGGTTACGGAAAATGGGATTTAGGGATGAGGATGTGGGGAAGCCTCGCAGCACCCAGATAGACAAATCATGAATAATTAACCCCTGCTAAAAATTCTGATACACTGCGACAAAGAAACGAAGGACCCGAGGATAATGCCACACGTCAACATGAAAGCACTGCATTCCAGCATCCTTCTAATAAAGACTGTAAAAGAAGAGCTTCATACTCATAGGCTATTTTCAGTAAAGGCCTCCGGTGCTTTTTAAAGGCACTGAGGGCGTTCTCATATGCAGCTCACCCATCGTCACAAGCCATTCCGGCTCCAAACTCATCCACGTCCCCAAGTAGCTGTGCCATGATAAGGAGTGTGAATGCATTTTAAAGTGTGAGTATGTGCAGATTTGTGAACATGCAAGTGTGTGTGGGTTACCTCTTGAGGCAGCTCTAGTTTGGAGCGGTCCGTGCCCTCTTTGGACTGCAGGCCCATGAGATAGGGCACAGGGGCGTCCAGGAAGTGCAGCAGAGAAGCGGGCAGGATGGGCACATACACATGCTGCCATTGGAACGGGAACAGCAGCGTTGTGATTCCCTCCGCAACCACCATGAGCCTCTGGTAGTCTAGGTGTACATGGAAAAGAACAACAAAAAAAAAGTTCAAATCACAAAATAAATCATATAATGCACAAAAAAGTAAACATAATAAATTGTAATTAATAAAATAAAGTTTGTTGAAAAGAGGGTCACTTGCCACTAGTGATTGAATTGGAAAAAAAATTATGCAAATAAATAAAAATAATAAATATATAACTTTTTGGCAAAAACGGTATCTAGTTGTTTTGCCTACTATATTTGTATCTCAAAAGGTCTCTCTATATGACATACAACATCTCAGCGAAGGTCCGACTATCATAACCATAAATTATGTTAAAATTCTTAAAACTGGCTAGTAAATCGGTTTTATTTACAGTAACCATCAGCGCTTTCTACTTGCATTTGGCACTTGATCTGACTGCATTTTGATGAAAGGCACCTGGTATGGGAGATTTACTAAAACAGGGCAGTGTGATTATTAATAGACGTTTCTCATAAAATCTCATCATTAGTTTATATGGAGAACAGTCAGAGGAATTCATTAGCATGTGTATCAGCTTGTGTTTGCTGAAAAGCATATGTGCTGCAGCAGGGTAATGTAATATTCATTAGACTCTTCTACATTCACTCAGTCTCCACATCAAAGGCCCTGCAAAGATTCATTTGCCAGCATCAGAAATTAAATTTAAATGCTTAAATAAGAGATGACCTGATCTGCATAGCCAAAATTTAAGTCACAGTCTGTAAAATTGATGCACAAAGTAGGACTGCAACTGATTAAACATTTAATTTATATTTTAATTTGTTTAATTAAATAAAATTGCATATTAATATTTGCAGAGAAAAAGCCCCAAATGAACAGAATTTATAACTATGCGGCAGATCAGTAAATCATTAGACATAAACTTTACAAGTATCAACATATTGTTTGGAAACGCTGCATCATTGAAATAATTAAATGTTTAGTATTGTATAAATTAAGCATTTAAATTTTTATATTTTATTACATTTTATTTTATATTTATTAGGATAAAATAAAAGA
Organism: Paracanthobrama guichenoti; assembly: GCA_018749465.1. Taxonomy (NCBI): domain Eukaryota; kingdom Metazoa; phylum Chordata; class Actinopteri; order Cypriniformes; family Gobionidae; genus Paracanthobrama; species Paracanthobrama guichenoti. The sequence goes on from CM031946.1 coordinate 9,957,801, forward strand.
AAAATGTTAAATTAATTTGTAAAAGTTACAATCCTAGATGTCTTACCCTGTGAGTAGAGGAGGATCTGCATCTCCAGCAGGACACAAGTGAAAAGCTGCACCAGATTCTCCACACCCAACAACCGGAAGGCCTCACCTAGTGGGAAATCAGCCAACGGCAGCTCCCCGACACCAGGCCTCTGGCACAGGATAGGTTCATACACTCCGTGGAACTTTAAAGAGCGTCCGGGCGGTGGCAAGGGTACTTCATAGAGGATGTTGTAGATGTAGCTTTCCAAAGGTAGTGGGGGTGGCTGATGGGAGGTGACGGCCCGGTGCATCTGTGACAGGAAGCGTTTACAGGCGTGCATGAAGGGCATGGGCGTGATTAGACACATAGCCTTGGACACGTACAGAGTGTCGCGAACGGAGTCGTAGCCTTCACCAGAACAGCCACAGCTCCTGCGACCCCCTTGTGAGGAAGAAGTTGAGGAGGGAGACTCGACTTCATCCAGGCTGCTGGCTAAAGAGTCCATACTAGAGGATGAGGAGGACGAGGAGGAAGAGGACGCAGAAGGGCAGTTATGCGCTGATGCATTATGCTCCGCTTGGTGCATCTGGTGTAGCGTCTGCATGGCGGAGCAGATCTGAGGGCTGGTCACCTCCTCGTAGAAGGTGTGAACGAAACCATAAGTGCGAGATCCGTCTTCTCTTGTGATGATGAAAGAGTGGAACTGTGGGGTCCGACTGTCACGCTGTGTTCGGAATGACAGACCTTTGGGCATGCAGAGCTGAAGAGAAAGAGAAAATATTGCTTCAGTAACTACATATTTTGTAATGTTGCTTTTATTGTGCAATTTGATGCACACAGGGATTCTACTTTTTACATTTCCAGCAACCAGCAAGATAAAAACGCAGTGAACACTTGTTGCACATTGCAGTGAGCTAGATCAATATTAGGCATGGTAAAACGTGGTACTCACAGTAAATCATGAAAACGAGATTTAAACAGTAAGACAGTGTTGAGCTAAATAATTCGTTTTCTGTTGATGAATGTATCCAAACAGTTGCTCACCTGTCTAATAAAACACATTATATATTAAAGCATCTTTGGCGTTTCCATGGTTTCTACAAAATAAAACTGGAAACCGAGTAACGCGGGTATGATGTCATTGATAGGCGACGCACAGACACGGTCCGTGTCCTGGTTAAAATTTATTATTTTTCTGGATTTAAACATTCTTGGAAACACTTGGGATAATGTAAGTGCACAAGTCAACAAAATATATAACATTGTTCAAATGGGTTTTGGATATTTTAAAATATTTAAAAATCTTATATATACACACATACATAAATATGCCTTTAAAAGTAACATAATAATAGTTTAATAATATGGGTATTAATATAAATGAGCAATATAAATAATAAATATTAATATTTATTACTACTGTTACATATACATATACACACACATAAAATATATATATATATATATATATAGCTAGAGTTTATGAGCTAGAGCAAATGATGATAACAATAAAAGTAGTAGCAGGTAAACTTTTGACTGACTGACAACATTAATGTAACATGGTATCACTACAGTATTTTTTTTGTAAGGGTTGCACATAATTCACTGATGAATTATCAGTGAAGGGGCTGTTGGCGCCAGAAGACAGACATCTTAGCACATCATACGCTCTGGTAGATGGCTTTTCCTTTCACGCTGCAGTACTTTAACATATTGACCAGCCAACTTAGCTTTATAAAATGTACTGTCTCTCACTGGCTGACTATTTAGATTAACATCACCATTTTGAACAGAAAACAATGTTTGCATGTGCTGTACATCCATTAAAGACATGCAGTTAGTTCCCAATTTTTTCAAAATATAGGCAAGCAATTTATTTTTTGTTGCTGCATAAAAGCTTATAATTGCATTTTACAGTACATTTTCAGCATGTTTTCTGAAAAAATAGGAAGCTCTTGCGCCTACGCTTCAGCTTCGCTGCTATTGTGCTGCTCGTAGTGAATACTGTAACCTGTTAATATGAGCACCAAAATATACAGTGTCATTCGAGTGCCGTCTGAAACAGGCAAGAACTGAAAAGATTGGGAAATGGAAGGAGAGAGTGAGAGGACAGCAAGAGAACAAAAGAATGTGGGAGTGAAAGGAAGATTAGCCAAGAGTGGAATAAAAAAAATGAAAGGAATCACTGGGGGAATTTTATCCAGGCCTTGAAGGATTGAGAACCGAAAATGTTCTGTGATTGCAAGCTGTCTTTCAAAGCACTTTCAATGTATTTTTTTTTTTATGTGTGAATCTCTGCAGAGAAGAGACTGGCCTTGAAAAATGACTCAACAGGAACGTCATTCCATTTTTTGCTCAAATTATGTGATGGCATCACGACTGGCAGTGCTGTACAATTCAGGTGTTTCTTTACAGAGCGAGAACACGCACAATGAGCCGTTTCCATGCCGACGTAAGCAGAGAGCCTGGGTTGAATAATTGATGCTGGTGTCTCTACTGCCAAGCTTCCGCTTACGTTTGCTGATGGAAAAAAATGACCTTGCAGCACGGGAACGATAGGTCAGAGGTTTTTGTTACCTCTGCATGCTCTAGGACAGTAACACAAACCCCTCGGCTGATCACTGCATGCAACCACAGAATGAGCAAGAGTCTGTGTGTACATGTTATGACACTCCAAATCAATGCACATACAGATCTCTCCCGTGACTAATGTGAGAAATAGTGAGATTGTGTGAACCTTTATTTAAAAGGAAAACAAAACAAGTTAAGATGTGTCAGATGTGATAGATTTCTCGTAAAAGTTCCCCCTGGTTGACAAGCCTCACCATGCTCAAAAAGGCATGTGTGCCCTAAACACACTTAAAGGGATGGTTCACCCAAAAACAAAAATTCTGTCATCATTTACATTTTGTTCCTTTCATTCGTCTTCGGAACACAAATTATGATATTTTTAATTAAATCTGAGCAATTTCTGTCCCTCCATTGACAGCTACGCAACTACCACTTTGATGGTATAAAAAGTTCATAAAGAGATCGTAAAACCAAATCCATATGAATTGAGGGGTATAGTCCACATTTTCTGAAGAGACGCAATTATTTGGTGAACAAATTGAATTGACACTTTTTATTGCCATATAAACATTGATCAGCGAACATAAACAGAACCTGCTTGACGTGCGAGAACAAATCTCATTGGTTCAAACATGCTGCGTAATACAAGAATGAACCTCATTGGTTCTCGCACGTCAAGTGAACATACTTGAGCTTCAGTTTACCATAACTGATGTGCAAGTTGATGTTTTTATGTGAATAAAAGCCTAAATTAAATATGATCAGCGTATAAAGTGATCATGTCTCTTCAGGAAGTTTGGACTAAACCGCTCGATTTATAATTAATTCTACAATGTCTTTCAGAATTCAGATTTCATTACAAATATTTTCATTTGTGTTCTGAAATTGAACAAAAGTCTTACGGGTTTGGAACAACATGAGGGTGAGGAAATAATGACAGAATTTTCATTTTGGGGTGAAATATCCCTTTAAAACAAAACCCCTAACAAAAACCACGAAAGGGAATACAAAAATAAAATATATATATAGAATGAAAAATAATAATTCTGAAAGAAATAAAATCAAAGGGGTTAACCAAACAGGTAAAAGTTTAAAGTACTGAAGTTGCTTACCATGTTAACAGCATCCTGGTCAAATGGGTTGCACTCGATGTTCTCTGGATAGTGGACCAAAACTTTGGATTTAAAGGTCCTTTTGAGGGGGCTCTGATCAAAGTTTTCCCCTGCAGAAAGGAAATTGTAAGGAATAAGGATAAGGATAAGGAGAGTAAAGGCATGGAAGCTTCTTTTAAATTATTCATATGAAAATGCAAAAATATCTATGGCATGAGTGTGTCTGAATTCTTATACATCGTCATAAAGAAGAGGTTTGTCATGCGTCTCAGTTACACTGCATTAAACTAATAAATGTTTCATGGATTCACCACTAAAATGCATGACAAGGCCTTTTGAGAGTCATCCATGTGAACAAGTTACAGAGGACACACACACTCTCGCACACGCAGACTCACACACTCACTCTCACGCATGCACGCGCAGACACGCGCACTAATATACATTTTAAAATATATACACATTAGAAACGTTTCTGATCTCAAATTTATTTATACATTTTCATAATTGAATTTAAATGGCAGAAATTACATTGATTGTAGTTTTGTTTTTCTTATTGAATATCTATACTTCATTTGTATACTTTGGTTTCTGTTTCAAGAGTTAACTGTAACCTTTATATTTTAAAAATGTTTTGCCCCAGGTGATTCAAACATTTAGGCTTACACACTTTAATCACATTATTTAAAGGAGAGCATGGGTAAGATGTGGAATACATCTAATTAATTAAAGAAAAAAAACAATAGGTTGATCGATATCAAAACATGTTTTATATGTAACTTCATTATTTTTAATAACTGGGCTTTTCACACTTTATTGACAGATTTGAACCTATATCTTCCATGTGAGCACCATGTCTTAACATGTCTGGAACATGAGTGCTAACTGCTAAACTACAGCTATATTTGTACATTTTAGATACATTTCAAAATAAAAATGCATCAATAACTACATCTGTCTAGAGTACATTTGAAATATCAAATCTGAGATGTACTGATACTATTCATTTGTTATGCCGG